>VWZW01004119.1:2705946-3287882 GCA_013397115.1 Edolisoma coerulescens
GCCGGGGAGCGCGGCGGGCGCGGTCCCCTCTGGAGCCCGGTTCCGAGCAGACCTCCCAGACCTGCTTCCCACAGCCCTTAACATATTCTTGTTTTTCTGTATCTTTTTCCCTTTTCTTTCTTTCTTTGTTAAAAAAAAAAAAAATTATTTTATTTTCATTAAGCGGGTTTGCTTCTGTTCGCCCCGTTTTGGGATGCGGGACGCTCGCGTGCCCGAGCGCAGCGCAGCCCCGGGGCCGGGATGCGCCGGGAGCCGCCGCGGAGCCGGATAATACCGCGGGCAGGGATGGGAGGGATGCGTGTGTGCCGAGCATCGCCGAGGCTGCCCGCTCCCGAAAAGTTTTCTGCCGGCCTCAAGCGCCTTTTTCTCGTGTGCAAGACATAGCTGGGTGTGCAGGGAGAGTCCCCTGCGCTCGGGAAGCTCCCCCGTTAGTTTCGGCTTGCTGCAGCGCAGCCCAGGTGTTTCCTTAATTTTTATCAGAAACTGTGGGACTTGCCGCTGTTGTGCTGAATGTTTTTCTGCATGCGGTGGGGGAATGCGGGGACTGACGTGGCGGCAAGGTGAGATGCGGACTGCAAAATTGGGAGCTCTAAAGGGAGGGAGGCAAAGCGAGGTGCGCGGCTGGAGACGGGCAAGGAGCTCAACTTCTCCCACGCCAGCGCAACGCCTCTCCTTCGTGGGGCACTGATGGTAGGAAACCAATGGATTGATGCTCATGTTCATGAGGCGGGAGAGGTCAAAAAGAGGGAAAAAATTGAATTTGCAAAAGAGTTTGGCCATCTTCACTTTTATTTCGAAAAGACGTTTTAACTGCACCTGCTGGTTTGGGGGGAGTTTTGGTGTTACTCTCATAAATACCTCTGCTGCAAAAGTTACGCCTTTCTTCCCCAGCTGCCTTGGAAGCGAAAGTTTGTCACGAAGTAGTCAATAGGGAGTGTGTAATAAACCTTGAAGGGATTAAACACCCTCCTTAAGAACTGGAGTCTAGTATTACAGCGTGAGGTGATTGATTAGTTTTTGAGGAAGCTTATGTCAAATTCTAATCCGGTTTTGGATTGTGCTTGTCGTGTAATGTTTTTTGCTCCAGCACTTTATCATAGCAATGAAGTAGCGAGCTGCAGCCCTGCGATAAGGCACACATTTCTTTCACACTCCCATCCTTTTGGACAATAAAAGGCTGTTTACATTCTTCACATTCTTGCAGCCCAGTTTCCAACTAAACAACGCGAAGGGGTGAGAGATGGGAAAGGAGAGCAGCAAATGGATTACAAAGTTGCTGAGCAGAAGGGAACTAAATAAAAATCCTTCCTCACACCTACAACCTCTCTCACTCACTCGCACCCTCCTTTTATCTTTTTTTATTTTTTTTTTTTTAAAGAGCTATCGAAGGGATCAATTGAAACTTGTGCCGTCAGGGATCGGGTTTGTTATGCAATGTTTTATGGATGATGTTGGGAAGTTGCTTGCTGTGGTTTTACATGCTGTGAGTGAAGGCTGACTGAAAGAAGCAAAGTTGCTGCCTCAAATCAAACAAAAATCATAAATAGCCACTGCAGGTTCTCAGGTGGATGTGGCACTCCGCTCACCCAGGAGGATTCATTTTTTCTGCATTCTTTAGATAACAAACCAACCAGGTTTTGGAGTCAATTAGTTTTATAGCTTATATAAGTTAGTTTAAATAATAAAGTAAAGTAAAATGAGAATGTGTGAGGTTTTTGAGGCATTTTAGGTGTACCTTTTAATGCTAACCTACTAGTAAAAAGTTGTGTAAATGCATTTTGGCATGGTCTTACCAGAACATTTGGTACAGTTACAGCTTATTATAAATTAAGAAATATTTGATGTTGGTGGTAATGCATTGAATGCAAGTCTGTGCTATTCTTTGTTCTCTGGCCAGAATTTGGAGGGACTGGTGGCTTCCTGGAATCTGATTAGCAGGTTTAGAAGGGAGGCATTGGAATTACTGATTCTTGACTTTTTCTTTCCTTTTTTAAGCAAAAGTCAATGTGGATAATATTAATACTACAGTGAAGGGTCAGCATTTTAGCCAAGAAAAAAAAAATCCTGGATTTCAGTGTTGCAATTTTAGTAAGTGCATCATTTTAGTAAGACAGAATTGCTACCATCAAACCCTTCCTGATGGGACAATCTTAATTGTTTATAAAATCAGAGGTGTTGGAAGGGGAAATATTTTGGCACTGCATTTCAGTGAAGGGAGAAGTGCTTTTTATTTTAATAGATTGAACTTCAAATGCTGTCTTGCCTTTCAAATATCAAAGTGTGCTGTCTACTTACCTGCTTCTTAAAGATGCATAAATTAGGATGAAATCCATATGAAACTTCACAAATTTGAGGAGATTATGGCATAGTGCCTCACTGAATTTCTGAAAGCAGTGTTAGGTGATTCTTTGTATGCTGTATCTAACATTGTTCAGTCAGAAGTTCATATTCAGTACTTTTAATACAGCATAGATGTATTTTTGTAGCATGTTTCTAGATTATAATTTTGATTAATAGATGGGGTACCAATATACATGCGGCAATAGCACATACATATTTCCTAAAATGTTTTGCATATCTGGATATATTAAGCAGTAAGGAAAGCTGCTGTTGAGCCAGGTTAAGGTGCTAACTTGCTCCTGTATAAATACATTCATTTTTAAAGTCAGGTTTACCTTCTGTTGACAATATGGAGCAAAACAATTTGCAATGCACAGTCAGTGCATGTCTGGGCTGTTATTGATAAGAAGATGAAAAATTGCTGTGTTGTGTTATCATTAATAGGTACTCTTGCTTTACTATTAATTTTCAGCGAGCTTTTCCAATTGTCTCATAATTGCTGAATGCCCCGTTAGTTATCTCTTCGGAAGTAATGGAGTTCTACATGTTGAGAATTGAAGTGAGGGAAGCATTAGGATAATGCAGTTTGTAGAATGCCTGCTAGTGTTTGGTTAAGTCAGCTTTAAATACCTCTAAGGAAGGGGGGCTGCTTCTACTTCCCCGGGAATATTACTTGTCATTTTCAAAAATTCCTGTTGGAAAAAAAAAAAAGCTGTCACTATCCCTGTGTCCAGGCAGGGTGTAGTTACAGACACACACACTCCCAGCAGGACCTGTGGTTCTGGAGGGTAATCAGGCACTGCAACTCTTGGTTTATTCTTGCATCTCTGTGGTCTGAAATTAAGAAAGGATCCCAGCAGCATTTTCCAGTGCCTATAGTCAAAGTTGCTTCAGCACTCTATCGATAAACTCTCCTCTAACATTAGCATCGGGCAGAGTTGTTGCTGCATTAGAAATCTAGGAATCAATCATTTACAAATCCTTCAATGCAGTTGATTTTTTTTCCCAACAGTGTTTATATAGACGAGAAATAATTAGGAAAAAAAAAACCCAAAGGTTGTTAATTTAAGATTTTTCTCCACCGAATTTGAAGTATAACATTTGACGTGAGTGAAATTGAATGACAGGTTGTTTGCCTTGGATTTTCAAGGGCTGAAATTAACTATAACCAAACCAGTTTTTGACAATGAAACAAATTTTTTAGCGTTGTTGTTGTTGTTTTTTTAACAGAATTTAAGGTTCTGTTACAACTCGAGCTGAAAGAATATTTGCTATAGTCCAAGATACCACTACATAAGAAGAAATACCTTAAAAGCTGAGCTAAAGCTGCCTTTCCATTTAAAATATGCATAGCCTGTGAGATGTAGAAACACAGAGATATGTTCCTTCTGGCTACTTTAATTTTGTCTCCATAGCCTTGCAAATGTGGTCCGGGTAACATGCCCTTGCAGTGAGAATCAGAAATAGGCACCATGCAAGACTCTCAGCTCCATTTCAGAAAGGTAAATGCTTCCCTCTGGTCATCTTGAAGTGCACAGATGAGATTCCATCCCCCCCTTACTTTCAGGGAGAACTTTGTCGTAAAATATATTGGACCCAACCTTTCCTTTGGCTTACTTTGGTAATTTTTTTTTTGGTGCTGTAGGCATTGTAAGCCCACATCTCCTTCTTGTGTAATAAAGTAGTGTAGGTAACCCAAGAATCGCAGGTAATTTGCAGCTGGAGACAGATCAGCTAATGCTGGTTTCAGCAGATTGGGAATTTATTATCCTGAACGAGGAGTTGTGTCTTAAGGTGGATGGGGCCAGGCTTAGTTTACATAGGAGGTTCACAACTCAACCTGTCCTTATATCTTTTGACCTAGTTCTGTGAAACTAATATTTTTCATTTGTTTGTAGGTTGACTGGGGCACAGGAATATTACAGATCCTGTTTAAAATCTGCACAGCAAGACTTGTTTGACCCATGTCCAGTAGGCCACAAGATACCTCAGGCTTCCCCAGCACAGGGCACGTAAAATCCAAGTCTCAATCTTTCCATCTGTAACACACAAGGAATTTTTCTGCCATTGTAAAGCACTTTGAGAGATGTCAGAGCTGTGCCGTAAGTGTAACAGACAGGGAAGTGAAACGGAAAGATTGGTGAAGCCCCGATGCTAAAATGGGATGCTCTCATCACTCCCACCTTTCTGGTTTTCCTCCTGCGCTTTGGTTTCTGCAAGAAAGGGAACTCAGGGATGAGAGTTGAAAGGGAGCACCAGAAACCACTCGCTGACCTGGGCATCAGGAGCATCAGAGAGGTGCAGCTCTGCCCTAGGTACACCAAATTCCTCCTACACTGTTAAAATTGTTACCCTTAATCAGCGCTTTACAAACAAATCTGGACAGGGAGAAGCAAGAGCTGCTTGGGAAATTTGCACTGGGGTGGCAGCAAGTTGCTTGTGGTCTGTGGGTGGTCTGACTTTGCTTGGTCCAAGTGTTGAATAAGACATGGTGATTCTTGGGCGCTTCTGGTAAAGAGCTGCAGTAAGGGAAGATCAGAGCTAGTCTGTGCTGAATGGTTTTAAAACAAAAGCTGTGATTCCATAGGTGGGGATTGCATCTCGGTCAGAAACAGGAGGAGCTGTTCTGGTGCTCAGGGGGAAGCCTGTCGCGTTGGATCTTTCACACCTACTTGTCAATGTATCAAAACCAGAGGCAGCGACAAAGAAAAGAAGGGGGTTTTTGGGGTTTGTGCTACGCACTTCACAGGACAGTGCATTTGCTCTGCTAATGTCTTCTTGTCCTGATTTTTGACCACGTTAACACAACACTTCACTGTAGCCATTATAAAGCACAAACACCGGCTGTAAAATCTTTGCTAGATCAAATCTTGGAGAATTGGATCAAATCTAGCAGAATTGGAAAACAGGAAGGTGAAAGTTCCCGTTCACATGGCTGTTATAAAAGCCCTGAACCTGACTTCCAAACACCCCATTTTGAGGCAGCTTTGGCCTTTCACTTCGAATCTTAAATATGTTTACGTTTATTTCCCCAACCCTATTCATCGTTCCCATTATGTTTCCATTCACTCAATTTCCCACTGTGTTTGTAGCTATCGTTTGTGTAGTGTGTTTAGGTACTTAAAGAATCCATCAGAGTTAAAGAAAATAAGGGCTGGACCTGCCAGGCAGTTTTTGCTTCCAGCAGAGCATCACCACTGTGAATTAAGTCCAGTCTGCAGGTCAGGACTTGGAAAACAATGCTAATTCCTTTCCTGTAGGGAATCTCCTCGTGGGCTGGTGTTCTGTGTCGGCTCTAAGCTCAGTTGCACCTAACAAAGAGGTTCAAGGAAGCGAATTAGGAGTGGGGAGGAAATGAAGGGTTATGAAGTTGGGTCAGCAGTTAAGACTGAGTAGTTTGGTCTTTGCAGCAGGGATTTCAGTGCTGCTGTGATGCTCTGCTCTCCCTGGAATGGCACTGCTTACTCTAAATATAGAATTGGAACAATTGACTATAGTTTAAGGTAGATTTAAAGAGCTGTAGTTCTTGAGATAGGTTTTCTCTTTGTTCCAAATGACTGGTAGTAATAGAAGCTATTATTAGCTGGGAAGTGAAAATGAAAGAATAGGGAGAAATAAAAAAATAAAGCGAAGAATCTAATGTTTCTAAAATCAGGTTTTATGTGCATTGGGGCCAATTATGGTTATTGTATCATTACAGTGCAGATTTGGGGCTACTCCAAAAGCCCTTATTCTGCTTCTCCAGATCCAGCATATTTGGTTTATGTTTATGATCAATTGCGAATTTCTTGACCTTATAGTACTTGTTTTAGGTGATGACCAGGTATTTCTAATATCATCAGTCACCATTATAAACACAACCTTAATTTCATCTTACTTCACCCATTATCTAGGAAAATAAAACACTGTGCTTAGAAGTGCTTCTATATTTGTTCTGCTCTTAAGTAGATTTAAGGGGTTTTAATGGAGAAGGAGGTGGCTGTGCTTGAGGCTGACCTGGAGGAAAAAAGCTCTGGGACTTTGCTAAGGGAAAAAAGGGTGAATATTAGAGAGAGAAAGATGATGGATGTAAAAGAGCCCCGTGGGCAGGTGGAGTGAGCCTGAGAAGTTACTGCAGGATGAGGACAGACAGACTGGCAGTAACCACGAGTATTCCCACAATGACAGAGTTCTGCCTGTGCATGAAACCCAGGAGAGTGAAATATGGGACCTTGAAGTTTTTGTCCTTTAATGCTGCCTGTCTCTCTTTTCCTTGCAAGCACCTGCTGGTTGATTCCGTTGTTCATAACGTGTTTGGAAAGCTGGAATTCCTGTTCCCAGTGGGAATTTAAGGGTCTCATTGCCAGTGGTCTGTTCTCAATCCTTTAGCTGTAGCTGTTACTAGTGAGCGTGTTTCTCTGTTGAGAGCCTAAACCCAGGCAGGGTGTTCCCAAGTTGAATTTTCTCCTTACTCCAGGCAGTTGGGTGGTTCCTAGAAGAAAACCTCTGAAATTGTGGTACAGGAATAGGCACATAACAGTAATTTTATAATGCAGTGTAACTAGAGTTCATGGCTTTGTAGTCAAGATGCGTTACATGTGTGTCATCATTATTTTGGGAAACCAAAGAAACAAAATCGAGCCTAGAGGCAAATTTCTTGTCTTCTCCCCAGTAGACCAGAAGAATATTCTGCATAACCAACTCTCTCCTTCCCGGGCCCATCTCCATACAAAGGCAAAGAGCTGCTGAATCTCATCTTGGCTCGCTGAAAACAGGGGCATTTTTGGAGTGACATAATGTGGATCAAGGCAGGAGTGAAGCCTGGTCCTTCAGTTTCTCCAGCAAACAGTGTGGCAGGGAGAGGGCTAAAGCCTGTGTTGTTTTCCGCTCATTAAACTAACGAAATGCTAATCAGCTTTGTGGAAAGATTCGCAGTAGATAATGTTACTGTGGCACCGCTGACTTATCGGGTGTGTTAGCGGCCACTTTAAATTAGGTGATTGAAATATCTGACTCTTTTTTGAAAGAGATTCAATTTTGCTCATTGACTGCTTTCAATTCTGTCACCATTTAAGGCAAGGAAAAGACCAATACTAAACTCCGTGTGGGGCTGGGACAAATCCCGTGGTACAGCCCCTGCTGTGTGCCAGCCTCTGCTGCCTCCCTCTGCTGAGCTGCTGTGTCGATTGCCAGGCTTCGAAATTAGTCCTCCAGTGCTGGAAACATCCATTTTTGAGTTAATTCTGAGTCAAACTGCACTGTCTTTGTGCTGAATGACAAATCCATCAGTCTTCTTCGCATTCCCCTGGCTTGGGTCTGCTCACTGCTGTGAAGAAGTTTCTGGCCCTCCAGGGAGCTTTTCTAAGCTGCATTCTGCTGTGAGCTGTCTGCTTGTTCCCTCTGTTTCTCTCTCCCTCTGTGCTCCATCTTCCCAAAGTTTTTTTTTCCAAGCAGAGGATGCTCGGTTCCTCTGGGAGAACCAGCAGCTTCCTTGCTTTCCTCTTCCACCTGGAGATGCCCCCCTGGTCCAAAGTACAGCAGCCCAAGAGCAGGTAGAAAGATTGCCTTCCTTTCTACTACTTAGCTTCATTTTTTTTTAAATTTAAATATTTTAAAAATATTTTTAAAAACTTTTTTTTTTTTTTGCAGGAAACAAATAGTTAGAGCTACTTTTCCAGAATCTCTAAGTGGTCATCCATTCACCCCTCACTGATGGCTTCTGTCCAAGCTCTCTGGTAGCAGATCAATCCAAAGGTTTATCAGCTTTGGGTCTTAGATTGTATAATGTATTTCCAGAATGTTTCCATTTCAAATTGTCCATTTTTGAACTCATTTGTCACAATTCCAAATCTGAGTGGATATCCACTTTTAAAGCACATGACTGGAATATGATGTGAGGATTGGTTTTTCAGGAGCAAGTTTTATAGAACTGTGGATGTTGTAGATTCTGCCCTAAGAAGCATTTGTCTCTAAAAGGCATCTTTCCCCTCTGTGCAGGGGCACCCTCTCCCTGTGAAGGTCTTCTTGTGGCAGTGAGCTGTGGTGTGTAGAACTTAGATCCAGACCAAGAGATGCAATAAACTGCATTTCTACCACATTACCATCCTGGGGGCACAGAAGGTTTTTTTGTTTCTTTACACTTTTTCTCCTTCCCTCTAGAAACCATTATTCCAGATTTTTTTGTTGTTGTTGTTTGTAACATCAGTTTTGGTGAAATAACAGTTAATGCCTTTCCTTAAAGTTCTTAAAGAGTGAGAAAGCCATTCTCATCCATCTCACTCTTCAAGTCTCTTCTTATTTTTCTTCTCACTAGAATTCAATGTCCCATTCCTGGCACCAAGCTAAGCTAGCTTAAAATAATACCAATGTGTTGAGTGTCTGACAGGAGAATAAATGCATTGTTGAGTTAGGACCTATTTGATTTAAATTAAATAAAATGTCTCTAAGTGTAAGGATGAAAAACATGACATACCTCATACTCAGATCCATTTTATAGTGTTCACCCCATAATCCTTTTATTCAGACACGTGTGACCTATGCGTTATCAGCAATGGGCAGCCTAACACTGCAGTAACCAGGGAATTTAAACTCCATGTTTTATTTAACAAAACCCTTTTGGGGGTCTTGGATGGGATCTGTTACTCTGCTTGCCTAGATAGAGGATTCAGTGCTGCTGTTTTTAATACTTGATGTTTAACAATGGGGGAAAGAATGAATTTAAAACAGCAAACTTTGTATTTATGATGACTAAGGACACCACTCTGCAGTAATTTGCCTTCTGGTGAATTTGCAATATTCTTTCAATGAACAGCACAGTTATATTTTTGGTGGAATAATAAGATTAATATGGGGACAAATACAAATATAATGGCTATTGTATCTTCCTTGTGTTTTGATGGATTGGATTGTCTTGTCCAGTCCAGAGTAACTACTAGGTTTATTTTTAATTTTTTTCAATAACACTGGTAACTGTGAGGGAGAAGGAACTTTGTTCTGTTTAGGTGTTGAAACTGTAGTCCTGATAACACAACTCAGTAGTCATCGACTGACTTGTCCCACACCAGTGATATCCTTCTGTGCTTTCAGGGAGTATTGAGATGAACTCAGTCCATGATCAGTTATTAATAAAGCCTGCTGAACATGTGCCCTGTGTCCCTATTTCTGTCTCATCCACTACAATTATTTAACGGAAATTTAATTATCCTTGGGATCACCAGCTCTGATCCAACTGAAGTGCACAGAATGGTTGAACAGTTATTTCAGTAATGGGCAACAGCATCCCAGGAAGCTTGATTTTCCTAGGAAATGGGCTAAAGTAATATTTGAAATGAAAACGAGTCTGAAAGCCAAAACACACATTGCAATCAGAAGTTCTCCAGAACTTCCTGGGGTGGCCACATTTTGGTGTTTTGGACAGATATGAAGAGGCTGCAAAAGAGCTTTTAATCTTTCCTTGGCTGTAATGGAAGCACAGGCTGTTGGATAATTCATTTGGTTCAGACTCCTCAGAATACTCGCCTCAAAAAGGAGTGGTGATCAATTTTAGTGGGGCAAGAAAACCTACATAAATTAAGTTGGTTTGGGTTCTTTTCCTTGTTTCTTCAATTTGAGAATAACATCTTTAATAAATGTGTGGTTTTCTGCACACACTTCTGGAAAATTCAGTCATTAAAAGATAATACAGAGGTTATCGATACCGTGACTTTGAATTAAACACCTGCAGTTTGTGCACGGTGCCTGAGAATGAGATTCAGCCAGCTCCCCACACAGAAGGAAAGGTCCAGAACATGGATTGCAGGGAATGCCTGCTTTCCCTTGGACTAGCAGCCTTTTAAAGGTAGCTGGGTGGCTTAAGGTAGAACAGCTTTTAATGACTGATGAATAAACAGGTGGTATCTCCATTCTCTCTGTGCAAATAATTCGGTGCTTATCCCCTAATTAGGATGGCAGAAGGGAAAGTGAGCCTGGATGTCTCAAGACAGTATCAAATTTATCAGGGGAGACAGTATCCTACAGCAGGTGCTCAGTGCCTCCCCTCAACAGGACTGAAACCTGCTTGGATCTACCCTTTGAAGAGACACAATAGGTACAAATTTGTTCATTTATTTTGGTGGGAGGTGGAATATATACAAATCAGTGAGAGCAGGAAAGTGACTTTTCCCACACCTACCTGAGGATGTTCTTGCTCCTGCAAAGAGACGCTAGAAAATAAAATGTGGTAGAAACATCGCTGCGAGCATTTTCTTCCTCTTTTTGCAACCTTAGTCAAAGGTGTGTGAAAAGCACGTCCTGGATTGGATCCTTCAACAGAAATCGAGGAAAGAATGCCTGGGCTTGTGTCCTGGGAGAGTCCATACATGGATTAGAAGCTCGGGTGCTTGGTGAGGTGTGCTCCTAAATGAACTAAAGGGAATTTGCAGTCTTAAAATGTAAGGACTCCTTGGGTCATGTGTCTTACTGTGTGATTTTAGAGACTATAGATTTAGGCACCAGTTATGAAACTGGGGAGGAACTGCATTTGATGTCTGTCAAACTCTCCCTGCTTTTGTTGTTCTCCTTATCAGATGGATACCAGGAAAAGCTACCCAGTATCTTCCTGTGATGTGGGATTGCTGATGCTGAACACTTCCTAGTATTCTTCCTTAGTTTTTTTTTTTTTAGAAGGTCCCATGATAATCCCTAGGAAATCTCACAGCTGATGGTATCATATTGTTTAGTTTTTCCTAATACTATGCACAAAGTTTTCTTAATTCCTTCTCTTTATGCTTAGCTATCTTCTTTTCCATCACTCTTGAGACACTTTGTTCAGGCTGCATTATTTGCCTGTTCCTGGGGACCTTTTCCTCAAAGAACTGCAGCATTAGCACTGTGAGTCACAGCAAGTTTTGTCTCTATTGATCTTTTCTACTGATTCGGAATGTTTGGAGTAATTTACTTTTTTTTTTTTTTTTCCTTTCTCTTTCCTGATGGTTTTCACAGAACATCTTACTGGAAAGATATGTGCCTACCCAATTTGCTTAGACAGTATCTTTTAACTCTAACACAGAGGAGTCTTGGAGAATTTGGCAATTTCTCAGGTTAAGAAAATGGGCTAGATTCAGGGGGAAGATGTTATATTCTGAATAAATTCTCTTGGAATACTTTTTCTGCTTCAAATTGTGATTCTTTCACTGCCAAATTATTTTTATGGGCATGTGATGTACACAGGTTGGGTTTTTCCTGGCCATCTGCACCAGCCCATGAGGATGGGACACTGTGTGTGCTCTGTGGATTTTCTGGAGATGTGAACTACGTGACTGTGTTAACACCACGCATGACCTCACAAGCACAGCCCCAAAAAGTAGGATGAATACAGCTGGGAGGTTTTGGTCAGCTCAGAGCTCAGGGAGAACATTCTTGTAGCTACCAAAAACATTACCAGTGTCTCCAATGAATTATTTCCATTGCAAGCTCTTCAGGGGTGTCAGTGCTCTGAGTAAAATTGATAGTGTCTGAAAAGAAAAAAAACAGAAGGAAGTACAGATAAACAGATTGTCCACCTAAGTGTTTTGCTCAGTCTCTAATTTCCTATTAAAGAAATACCCCACGAATTCCCGAGGGAGATGTTTCTTTGCAAGCAGTGACAACCTTTGTAGCTGTCAGTGTGTAAGAAAAGCTGTTGAAAGATGCTATTAAAGAATCACATGTTCTGTTGATATAAACCTGATATTGCTTCAAATTTCCTATTACTGAAAGAAATACATTTAGAGTAGTCTGTAAAATAGTCCTTTTGCCTGGAACCACTAGCTTTTCTCATACAAGTCATCGTCTTTAATAGATAAGCTTTCCATTAAGAGCTAGAGAAGGTGCTAGTTTTTCTTTCAGCAGTTAGAAATAACAATAAATGTGTGGGGGAAATGCATCAATTTGGTTAGGAACATCAAAGTGTGTTTCTATCTGAAATACAGACCAATCAGTTCAGAGAAGGCTCTCAAGTATAGAATTATTGACCCTGGAGGCTAAGATACAGAATAACCTTCCTAGGCTGTACTTTGTCAATTTTAAGTAGTGTTTGCAAGGTGAGTAGTTTAACAGTCTCATCCCCCTCAGCAAAATATTAATAGTAGATTGCATCACAGCTTTTCCTAAAAGTTTTTTTTCCCCCTTTATAAATTACACTGCTGTAAAAGTATATTAATGTCCTGTACATCTATTAATCTTTTGCAAGACAATATGAATAAATCCAAGTGATTGATGTAACTCATAAAAGCCCATAATTGTCTCTCTTTTTCTGATCTGGTTGCTAATTTCATGATGTGGTCTCAGTTCTGGGGCCAACTGGTTGAGCCCTCTCTGTGGGTGTGTCATAATCCTGGAAGCAATGGGGTCTGCAGGTGCTACATCCAAGTGTAGGGGGAAAGATTAACTCAGGAGATCATAGGGTTAAAATCATTTTTTTAATCTTTTAAAATATGTATACAAATCTCTTAAGTTAACCTTTGAGATTAAATTCTTCTTTCACATAGTGCTAAGTGTATGTCTGCTCGGTGATATTTTGAAACCTACCAGGCAAGAAATTACTCTGTTTTATTCAAAATGCTTTTGAGCCATCTATTCAAGAAGTGCACTGCCCTCCTGACAACTCAAATAGGAAGCAGTCCTGGCTGTATCACCAAGCAAGGAAGAACATCTCATCCTGTGACATATTCAGTAGATATATGTAAGACACATCCTGGGAAGTTAGCAGGTGAAGGCTGTCCTTTGAGTTTACCACACAATACAAATATGACTTGTTTCAAGGAATGTGTACATTAGAAACAAGGGGGAAAAAAGCTTAATTCAATTATATGCTGCCAATCAAAGCCTATAGTTCATATAATCACCTTTGGTCCAACATCAACAACTGTCAACAATATATTTTGAAAATAACTTTTTAAATGAAATCTGAAGCAAACAAGATTGTTTAAATCATCTTGGGGAAGATTAGTTTCCAGGGGGTGTTATTCTGTTATACTGTGACTTCCAGTAAATACATCAAATCTTTTCAGT
The DNA here is from genome assembly GCA_013397115.1 of Edolisoma coerulescens. Classification (NCBI taxonomy): domain Eukaryota; kingdom Metazoa; phylum Chordata; class Aves; order Passeriformes; family Campephagidae; genus Edolisoma; species Edolisoma coerulescens. Next base: position 2,719,294 of record VWZW01004119.1, read on the forward strand.
AGTGATAGTGATTATGAACAGATTCAAAGTCCATCTGTGAATTCAGTCTGCAGTTTTACAGGAGAACAGGACCCCCTTTGCTCCTGATGTCTGCATAGAGTGTGACTCATTAACCATTGCCTTCTGAGCCTCAGGCCAGCTGCTTTTCCCTCAGCCGTCCCCTCCTCAAGGCAGCAACATCCCAACTTGGAGGCAGTGTCAAAAACCTGGACAAAGGAGGTGACATTCCTCTGCTCTCTCCTCATCCCCAGATTTAGTTTTTTGATAAATATTTGGCAACCAGTTCAGTCAATCACGGTAAATTTAGTAAATCCGTGGTAAATCTATGCTGTCTATTCCCAGTGTTCATCTTGCCCTTTCTTACCACATAGGACTTTAGAAAGGATGAGCTCCATGATTTCCCAGGGGGCTGAAGCAAGTCTGAGCAGCTGGTAATCTCCCAGATTGTTTTTAGCCTTTTTGAAAACAGTTGCTATATTTGGGGTCTTTCCTGGCTGTCAAGGCCCTGTCCCAGTCTTCAAAACCTTTCAAACCTGATAGTGAACAGCCCCACAATCACATCAGCTGGCTCTCTCAGCACGTTTGAATGACACCCACCCTCCCTCTGGGCCATGTCTGGGTTCAGATTGCTCAGGGGGACCCCAATCCCCTGCTCCCTCTGACTGATAGTAGTGATTGTGTAGGGAATAGAATAAAACTTCAGAGGACTTGAATTAGTTGTGCAAGAGCCGAATGGATTCCTTGGAGTTCAATATGGTATCACTGAGACAGGCACCATGGGGTTTGTTTAGCGATGGATGCTAAATGATCATCCAGCCACAATTTAAATAATCATCTGCAAAGGCATAGTTTTCACTCACAGTTTTGTCTCTAATTTCGCTAGAAGGACATGGACGGTTCACTTCAGGTCCCTTTAAGAGATCTAAGCTTTACTTAGTAGGTCTGAGTTTAGTCTTCCAAAATCAACAGAGATTTGCCCCAAGAGGCAGAAAGAAATGTTCCTTGTGGACAAGGGTGCCCAGGGTGGGGCAGTGTGCACTTGCTTGATGGCTCTGGGGCAGTCCTGTAAGAGCTGCTTCATTCCCCACCTTTCTCTACAGTTGAACGTGGGATAGTGTTCTGCATTAGCAGTGTATAAGCTTCAACAAACATTTCAAGAACAGCATTAGTGTGGGCTAGCCCCATTTTTTTTCTGAGTAAAAACTCAAGAATGGTTTTCTTAAAATGCTGATTATTAAATTCTTTGCTGTGTTACATTTTAGTGATGCCCATAGATACAGAAATAATATATGCTTAAGGCAGACATGGGAAGAAGATTTGTAATTCTTTGTAAGTCTCATCCTTCTGAATTCAGTCAGAGTTTTATGGAGAGCAAGCACAGAGGTAAAACTCCAGCTTGTTCTTCAACTCAGACTAACAACTTTTGCTCCTGCAAAAACAGTTCACATTTTTAATCTGTTAGTTTGTGTCCTACACGTTGAGGGCGTGTAGAAAATTAATTTGAGAAATTCTTGATAGGCCAATGAACCTCAAAGCAGTTGTAACACCTGAAAATTTATCAAAGGTAGAGATATTTTTCAGCTATGGAAAGAAATTGTCATTAACCACAGTCGAGCACTTGCAGTTTTCTGCCATACAGGAACTTCGTTCTCCCCTCAGTCTGTGAGCTGATGTAGTGACAAGCTGCAGAGAGATGACAGATTTCGCTAAGGATTTGGAGTCTGAACACCTGTGCAGTGTCATGCATTTAAAAATAGAATGTGACAGCAAAACACATCAACCTTCTAATGTCCAAATGGAAACCACGGGGTTTTTTTCTTCAGCTTTTATCCAGAGAAATCACTCTCAATCATCACTGGCCAAGTGAAAATACAAAGCAAGGCTGTTTTGTTGTGGTCCAAAATAAACAGGAACAAATCAGAATGGTAAGCACAGGTGCACAGAAGATATTCAGTAATCCCCATTTCTTTCTCCTCCGTGCTGTTGTGCATCTCTGAGGGTGCAGGTTATTAAAGGTCCAGAGTGATTTCTTCAGGAAGCCCTTGGAGGCGGGTTCTGAGAGGGCTGCCACCGAAGCTGCTCTGCATACCTTGACTTCTGTGTGACTCACTCAACCCTCCAATGAGTGTATCAGAAAAAACAACTGACACTTTTTTTTTTGTTTGTTTCCTATAATCTTCTCTCTGGGAGAAAAAGAAGCATTAACCAAGGGCAAAAACATAAAAGAGGCTTGCTTGATTGCCGGGTTGGATGTGTGCATTCCGCTCTCCTCGGGAGGAGCCTGCGTCACTGGCAGTGTTGGAAGGGAACATCTCTGCTGCCCATCTCCCTTAATAGTATCCTTGAAACGTTAATCAAATCGAAAGCACATAATCTTTTTTTTTTTTTTTCTTTTTTTCACAGAGGGAATGAGGTTTCCCAGTCTGCCAGAGCCTCCGAGCCCTCTGCCAGGCTGCTCTGCTCTGCTCTAAGGTTGAACATAATTACTGGGCAGCACCATGGGCTGCCCAGGAACCCAATCCATCCCATTTTTCCCCTTACACAGTGCTAACCTTTCAGCAAGGGCTCTTTCTTCAGCAAAACCTTTGTTTTCAGAGGTCAGATGTTTTTTCTTCGTCTTTGGTACAATAATTTTGAGAAGTGGTTTTGGCCTCTTTTCTATTGCAATCCTATTAGCTGTGTTTAAAAGGACATTTATTCGGTGTTTTGGGACAAGATTTTTATGTGATTGTATGAGGGGGAATTAAAAAGAGTCCATATTTAGCTCTTCTGTGCTCTCATTTATGGATGAGAAAGACAAATCTACTTTAAACTCAGACAAGAATTAGCATTTTGGATGACAAAAGCTATCACACATGAATGGGTTGCTTCTTAAAATCAACGAAATAAATTAGACTCCCTGTTTAGGAGCATCTGGCACCCTTAGAACCTAGTTCATATAATGATGTCTCTGTTTGTTAAAAAGAATTATGTAACAATATGGTTGATTTATTTCAAGATGATTGGCTTAGCAACTTAATTGGACTATGCAGTATACCAGGGCACAAAAAAAAAAAAAAATTTAATTAGCTCATCTGTTTGTGGATGACTGCAAGCACTGCACGTCAGGCTGGGCTCCTTTAGAGGTGAGCAGCCATTTGATCCTGCGAGGCACCAAACCTTGTCATCTTCCACGGAAACCGTGCTCACACCCAGGGAACAGCAGCACCACGCTGCTGCTCAGGTGTTGTCAAAGCCCACAGAAACCTTCTTTGGAATCCAAGGAGTGCTCCCTGACTCCTGGCAGGCACAGGAACCTTCCTGGAGAAACAGCAAGGCAAAAATGGGCCTTGAGGATTAAAACTCGTTTTCTCCCTCTGTGGCCTCTCTTTTCCCTTGAGCTGATATTCCACCTTCCAGCTCCCAAATATTATTAATATCCCAGAAAATTAGCATGCTGGATCCAGGATTTATATTCATCCTGGTGCAAGGTTTAATGTCCTCTGTTTCCAGGATGGCTACTCATACGTGAAAAACGTGCTTTTGCAACACCATGTGACTCCTTCATGAGGTCACCCCCTCTCAGCTGAGACAGAACAGTATTACTGTTATTATTATCATCATTATCATATCATTATCATTATGGTTATTATTTTTGTTATTATAATAATAGAAGAAGAATAAACCTCTTAGTACCATAAGAGTAACATTTATTGTAAAGTGTTCAAATTACTTAATATCTAAGCAGTATTTTCAGAATAGCACTTGACAGTGGTTCAAATAACTTTCAAGATCTCTCTTATTTTATTTCAGTTCCAGATGCAGTTCGTGTCAGCCAAGAGACTGCTGACTTGTGGGCAAGTTCCACTTAAGTGGAGTTAATCACAACAGCTTAAGTTTTTTCTGTACTCTAATTTTAGACCAATTTAAATAAAATTAGAGGTGTGGATGTTGATTTCTCTTGTGTTGTTCAGTTAAAATACTGTGAGTCCCATGTGATTTCTTTTTCCATTTCTATAATTGAACACCGAAGTCCCCACTTCTCTCCCACCCCACAAAGCACACAGAAAACAAGAAAAAAAAACTAAATTAAAATCAGAATAAGGATTTGACTTAAAACATAAAAGAAGAAATGGGGCTGAAATTCCATCCTTATCACATCCTGTAGTTCCCAGATACAGCTGCACATCTGGTGTGAGAGATAATGCGCTGTTTAGAGACCATGGTAGAACACAGAAAATGGGAAATGAGTTTCAAGTCTTAACACTACATTTCTTCACTACTGGGAGCAAGTAAGGCCCTGCTTTCCACTCTTTTTGTAGGTTGTGTGATTTGACTCCCTCTGGTTTTTGCTCTGAAAATAATATAGGCATGAAGGGAATCGGGAAAGGAATGGTTCTGTAAGAAGTATTTTGTGCAGAACAGCTGAGAAGGTTTTTTATCAATTCTCAGACCATATACCAAAGTTTAATTGTAATATTAGCCACAGGAAAAAAAAAAAAAAAAAAGAGATGCTCTCTTGAAGCCATAAGTAGAGCGATAAAAACATGTATCTTGTTCATTCACTTATCACACGATATAAATCATTAAAGCCAAAGGCAGTGGTTTGCCATTCTCTGCAACAGAGGATATTCTCTCAGGACTCCCTGGTGCTACAATTCACTTTTGCCACATTCACACCTCTCAGTTATTTGTATTTCCCTAGCCCATAGCTGTCAGACAGGAGGAGTTAAGCCTGCAGCCAGTGTGCTTCCCTGTAACTTCCTGCTGAGACTCCTGGGTGTCTGCATGGGTCTGACTTCTGGTAGGGAATACTTTCCTTGTACAGTCATGCAGAATGCAAGACTTTTTTACAGAAAAGTGACCCAGGTGTAGTGTGTTTACCTTTGGACTTACTGTACAGGAAATCAAGTACATCTCTAAATGTAGAACATCAGACCTGATCTGACCTTTTAGTACTTACACACTTCCACACGGTGGTGGGAGCATCACAGCCTGGCTCTGAGGCCAGGAAAGCAGCATCCCAAACCAGAGAGAGGAGCAAACCAGGAGTGTAGTGACCCTTCCTCCTCCCTCCAGCCTGTTCATCCCATGCAGTGACCATGGAGATGAAGAAAAGCAGCCAAGTGAAGCGTGTTGTTGGCACTCCAGAGAAGACATCTCCTCCTGAGTATTGAGCAGCAATGAACTGCACATCAGAAGTTTTTGGACATTTTGATCCATATTCAGCTGTCAGAATTTTTGCAGAATTTTGAGCAAAGTCAAACCAGAGCTTATCTTATAAGGCATACAACTTGTCTGCACTAATGAGCAGTTGCACTCTGCTGCCTGGAAGGAGATGTGCTGAGATCCTTCTTTTCTGGAGCGTGATTTGGAAATACTAACTCTGTTCAGTGAAGTAACAGAATGAAGCTCCTTGTTCCCTGAAGGTAGGTGATAGCAATCCTTGTTTCTCGCTCTCTTCCACGCATGGCTTGTGGACAGGAGAAGCTGCAATGCCTCAAACAGGAGCTGGAACATTCCCAGCCTCAAACCCAGCTAAGAAGAACAGGGAAACCAGATTTATTTACCAGTTTCTGAGCCAAAATCTGTAGCGGACTACCTTGCATGTACTCTGGTGAATTTGATGGTTGTGACTGGTCCAGTTTAGGTTTGCACCAGGGGGTGATCCAGGCACACGGGGCTGTGCTCCATTTATCCTTATCCCTGCAGCATCACAGGCAGGTGGGACAGGCAAACAAGCCCTTCCTGAAATGTTTCATCACAAGAACTGGCACCTCTGTAGGTATCAGAAGCTGCAATGTAATTTGATGTAACAAGTTTATTGGCCTGATCATGGAGACTCAGAGGCTTATAAAATCACATTTTTATTACTGATTCAGTCACGCACATACATATTTATAGCTTTGTAATTGATCACATAGGGCAACACATTAAATTTTAATACAGGGAATTACTTCCTGTCCCTGTAGAACCACCTTTTGTATCCACAGGAGACAGTTTAAAACATTTACAGCGGAGTTGCTTTTATTTCTGTCATACACTTATTACCAGCTTTGGTCTAGGCAGTTACGTTTAGATTTGTTTCCTTCTTTGATCTCCACAATCTGTGGGAAAACACGCATTAGAAACAAGAAGGATTGCGTGACTTTTGAAGCCTGGCATCACTTACACATCACCAGTTCTTGTAGCTTCTCTTTATCAGCTTGCATCTCACCTCTCTTGTTCTGAAAACCTGCCCTTCCTAACCCCTTTATGTTTGGGGTTTGAGGTTACTCAGGGCACTTGTTAACACTCATTCCCAAACCTGTGCATGACCAGTGCTTAGGTTTCTTACACAGACTCAGAATTTGACAATGCAATGAAAAACACCTCACTTTTTCCTGTTCAGTGTGTGAATTAAGCAGTGACCTTCTTAGCAAATAGTGATCCTTCTGAACTGGTTTATTTAGCTTTTTAAATAGTAGTGAGAACTGACTACTGCAGAGGGGTAGTTTTCCGAGTAAATCTTAAATTAGCAAAGTCTGGTTTGGAAGCAAATTCCTTATTTCCCAGGGAGGTCAAGACTCTGGTCAACTGAAAAAAAGAATAACCCCAAAAGAAATCTGAACACCGAGGTGTGTAAGGAACACTTTGGTTTTGTTACCGTGCATGGTCAAGTCCTGGAGCAGGGAAAAGTCAAAGAGGTTGTTAGGGAAATGTGGACAGGAGTCCTGGCTGAAGGTGTCCCTGCCCATGGCAGGGGGCTGGAACAAAATGATCTTTAAGGTCTTTTCCAATTCAAACCATTCTGTGATTCTATGATTATCTAAACTTCTGGAAGGAAAAAAAAGCCTGCTGTGAGTGAAGACAAACAAGCCAACAGAGCTGAGGTTTCTCACTGAGGGCTTATCTAAACTGACCTCAGGTTCAGCCCTTTGAGGGTTTTGCAGGTTTGGGATCCAGTTGGCTGGATCCACTAACCCACTGATATTTGCATTCCAGTTTGCATTATTTGTGCTAACACAGGGAAGACTTTCTCAGGTTATGCTTCTGTGCAGCCTTTCCTGTAAAACACCTTCAGTGTGCCTCCGAAGAGAGCCCTTCCTCCTGCCCCGTTTCTGGGACTGTACATTTTCTGGGGTGTGTGTTTCAGACACGAGTGCCTTAAAAGTAACATGCTGAAGTGCCATTCCCCTCACCCCCAGCCCCCCCTGGATGATTTATCTGCTGTCAGGGCTTGTTTCACCAGCTGCCAGCACCCTGCTAGTGCAGTTCTTGTACACTACCTGGAAATGTTATTCTTTATATGCCAATTGGAATACATCAAATGCATCGTGGAATAAGACCAAATTAACACTTGGGGTTATGTGCACTGTAATTCACAGTGAAAGATTGGAAGATGTAAAGATGTGTTGAATGTGCTCCCTTCTTGTTTGATACAGATGTGGAGCAAATAGGTTTGAAATTATATTTTTGCATGCAAATGACAGCAATTTGTATTAACTCCTATTGTGCTAGAATGTAACATTTTCATCTGATCTAAGCCTTTCTGTCTTCAGATCCTCTTTCTGTTCTCACAGTGCATTTACAGAGATCTTAGATATTAATTATCTTGGTAAATTCCTGCAAGGGAACAAACCAGGCACATGTTGTGACATTCTTCCAGGCGATCTAGGTGTCAAACTCATCTCCCTTTGTTAAACACAAGTCATGGGTTTATTATATCAGGGCAGATGACTGACGAACTTCTAATTAAGCCCTGTTAAAGCTTACATGGTGACTGGATTTCAGATTTGAACCTTGTCATTTTCAAAGTGTCTCAAACCTGTCATTTTGGTTTTTAAGAAAAGGAATTCTGTTTTTCCCCTTCTCGGGGACATAAAAAATGGCTGAATAAATTAAACGGGATTAAAATTGGCTTTCAATAGGACCTTACAGTGTGAAGTCACTGTTAGTACACCATTATGGAGAACACAATGGCTGCAGGCGTGGCTGGCTCCTGCCAGGCAAAAGCTGATATTGTTTCACCTCAAAACTTAATAATCGGGCAGCCTCAGTCAATGATTTTCTCTTCTTTAAGAGAGTAATTCATTTAGGAAAGCAGCATGCATGCATGTGTGTAGGCAGCAGTGAAATACCTCCAAGTGCCCCAGTGTGCTACCTCATGCTAAGTGGTTTGAAAAGGAAAGAGAATTTTAATTTAATTTAGAAAACTGCTGTGGCCTTCCACGCATTCAGCAGGGAGGACACAAGCTGTGAGCAGGAGTGGAGACAGGCAGCTCCAGCACAGCTGCAGCTTCCACACTGGCTGCGTGGTGGGCAGGAGGACAACCCTCAGCCTGGCCTTCATCCCAAACCCGTGCTGTCCTCTGGAGCAGCTGGGGAAAGGCAGTGAGAAAGGGCTTGCCCCGCAAGGGGCAGGTTTTGGCACAGTCCTGGGGCAGTGCTCACCCCCAGGCTTTTCCTGGGCCTCCATCTGACTGAAAAGGTGTCAGTGGAGGAGCTTCTCCGCAGTGTGTGACCCTCACATCCCTGGGCTGCATTCCCAAAGCAGCCCTGGCCCCGTGGTTTGCCCCGCTGCGCTCCCTGGGCTGCCTGATCCGCAGCACCAGGCGCTGTTGGAGCAGCAGCGGGTCTCCTGCGCCTCTGTGTCAGTGCCAACCCAGCCTGCTCCTGCACTGCCCACGTGTTTCTGTCACAAAGCTTTTAAGCAGAAATGTTTTTCTCAGGGAGATGCCACGAATGCACCGAGCAGCTCCCAGAGCTCGGGCCTGACTGTGCCGCGCAGGGTGCAGTAACGAAAGCGCACGTGGGCAGCAGGATTTCCGGGAAGAAACATCATCCCTGAAGGAAACAACAAAAGTGTTCTCTGGAAGAGAGCTTTTGACCTGAGACTATTAATCTCCCCTGCCTCTGTCCAGCTGATGGATTCTTGGGTGCATCCACACTTCCTTCAAACAGCAGAAGGATTCAGGAGGAGTTCAAGAGTCACTGGATAACCCCAGTTAACTGGTTCTTTAGCAGGAGCTTGCCCTGGAACTTGGGGTGACCACAGCTTTCTTGGGATGTCAGTGCCAAAAGCACTTAGGGCAGCTCTTTTCCACTGGGAGCTTTCCACGCTGAGCTCTGTGGTGACCCTGCCTGAGCCCAGAGTGGTGCCAGAAAAATACCTTTTAATGCTTTAAACAGAGCATTTCCTCCCTAACCCAGCTGAGGGTTAGGAAGGAAATTCACCCTCTGACAAGCTGCACTGAACTGTGAAAGCTGAGGCAAAGGCCAGAAACTTGGGGATTGTTTCTGGTCCCTCTCCCCCGGCTACAGTTGCCTCCCATTAAAGGCAGCGGAGTTAGGAAGCACACACGCTGTTCTCCAGGAATGGGATCTTTATCTCCATCACGTCACCAGCAGGTTGGTGGAAACTGTGGCCTGCAGTGAAGCAACACAAAAATCTTATGCTTGATTTAAATAATGGTGTTCATTACCTATTAAAATGTAACTTCGTGCTTTAAAAAAAGATTAATTAAAATGTACAAGAATGCAATTCAGTTACATTTTATGCTTCAGCCCAGTGCTCACTATTCATCACTCATTCCCAGAAGTAGTATTCAGGGAAGCACGGCATTCTCAGTTCTGCCATTAAAAGCACAAATGACTATCAAACCTGTTCTTTTCAAAAGCCTGGCTCAAGTATCACCATTGTTATATTTTTCATAACATATTACTTTGGTCATTACTGTTTTGCAAGATAATTGTATCAGTGATCTAACTTTTGACAGGATCCAAAGTGGCTGAAAATAGTTCACTGCAGCACCTTTGTCTTTTAAAGGCCATTTGGGGCTTGTTATTTTAATCCTTGTGCAGCCTGATTTATCACTTCAAACATCTGTCAGCTGTGCTTTGTCTTGAAATTGATAGTGATAGTGTTACTGATTTTTCAAGAGCAGCTGGTAGAGGTTCATTAGTTAAGCTCTCAAAGGGAGTAGATAACTGTAATATTTTTCTTTGTTAATCATCTCTTACGCGCTGTAATAATACAGAGCTTGAAATCTGCTAGAAATGCACAGCTTCTCTCTGTTTCTAACTCGTCAGAAGCATCCTTTCATTCTTTTAATCTGGCTCGATTATTAAAACTCTCCTCTTCATAATGCAGTAAAAATTGAATAATGGCACATGAGTGGGAAGAAAGGAAAAACAGCCTTTGCTGTGTCACATTTAGCACTGAGGGAGGTCATCGGGGTCTCAGAGTTCGCATCCAAACATGAATCAGCTCCAGAGAGGAGATTAAGGGCTCTTCCATAATTGATTTTTAATTTAAACTTTACAAGGCGTACAAAACCTCATGACAACTTCAGTGAAGTCAGGTTCATTTCTAACAGATAACAGCAGTTTTCTGTTCACGCACTTTCCCTGCCACACAAAACAGCCTTTGTGGTTAACTATAATTCTTAAAACATTTCCCCCCCAAAAATCCTTGCCAGCCAGCCTCCAGCTGAGCACCACGGTGACTCCTGCCCAGAGCTTCCAGGGACCTGAGCTTTTGGGAAGTCTCCTGCAGCTGAGAGCGTATCAGCGCTAGCGCCGGTTCCACCGGCAGCGCTCGCACACAGATAATTACCGCTTGAAATTAGTATTTTAATGAACTGATCCCAGCAAACGTAAAGCGAAATCTCCCAGGCATTAAGGAAATAAGCAGGAGGGAAATTATTAACTGTAAAGTTCAGGCAGGTGCCAGCTTGGCAGAGGGGCTGAGTGTTGCTGCTTCCCTTGGCGGGAAGAGGAGGCTGGGTTGGGGTCTGCTCCTGCAAGCTGCCGTGGCTTTTGGGGACAGGGTTTAGTGGGACTTGGCAGTGCTGGATCAGTGGCTGGACTCGATGATCTTTACAGTCTTTTCCAACCTAAATGGCTCCGTGAGCTGCACCTGCAAGCAGCACAACTTCAGTGTAGATTGAAAACACCTGGCACATCTCACAGGGTTTCCAGGTGAATGGGATCGTTGTCTAAATGTCTGCTAAAAATAACTAAATGCCAGATCTCCACCCTAAAAGCACAAGTCTCAGCCCTATAAGACAGTACAGGTAGCCATAGCACCAGTGAAGCTCAGTGCAAAGTAGATAGTGAGAATTCAGCCTGAATTTCAAGAAAATGCACAGAGTGACTGAAAAAACCACTTGAGAATCGGTGGGGGTTATGTGGTGCTAATATAACAATAATCTAAGCTTTATCTACTGTATCTCAATGAGAGATTTTTATACAAGACTTTTTCAGACCCTTCACAGAAAGGTTTACATTTCTGTTACTTCCCTAGCCTTCCAGAATGAATGCCTCATACATAGTGAAGAACTAAAACTACTTTGTGATATCTAAGAAAAAATTTTAAGTTGTTCCCCTACAAACATAAAAATAAGAGACCTGATTTTTATCTCAGAGATCTCTAATTTAGATTTAATGGGGGGAGAAAAACCCAAAGAGGTGAAGTCTTCAAGAAGAGAATTGGTGCACATTTTTTGGTGAGAAACATTTCTCAGAACAAATTTTCTCTTCTCTCAGCAAAAAGGTAGATCAATTCAATGCATGGATATAATTTAAAAGCTATCTATGCTCTAAGCAATCTATCCAATTGTGGCTGGAGGGAACACTTCAGGTAACCTAAAACTACTTGTCAGGGTTGTGAAAAAGGCACATTTTTGAAATAGGAAATCTTTGCAGGCTTTATTTTTAATTGTCGCTCTTTTCTTCTGCTGCTTCTTCCTCCCAGTTTCGATTGATTACCAAAGTGCTGTTGTAGTTAAATACTATTTTGTTTGCTTGCACAAATTGGAGAATTTTAAATTTTTTTAAAGAAAATTAAATTTTAAAGAATTTTTTTCTTGTAAAATATGATATACTGAGTTTGAAGTATCAATTTTGCTTAAAAAACATGCAGTGAAATTGTGTCTGAAATTGGAAATTTCTCCCAACGTACCCTCTTTAGTTATGTATGTTTGTCTGTGGGTTATTTGGATGTCATCATCTCATATTCCCATTAAACTAAAGATTTCACCCTGTACCTTCCCTGGCCTTTAGGTGGATGCAGGCGCAGACGGATCTTTTTCCCTCCAATGGTTTGAGGAGGAATGGCAAAGCCCCTTTCACTGGTCCTGTCTGGCTGAACATGAGCCCAGCTGTGTCCAGGTGGCCAAGAAGGCCAATGGCACCTGGCCTGTGTCAGGAATGGTGTGGCCAGCAGGACCAGGCAGTGCTTCTGCCCCTGGACTGGGCACACCTCGAGTGCTGTGTCCAGTTCTGGGCCCCTCAGTTCAGGACGGACGGTGAGGGGCTGGAGCGTGTCCAGGGAAGGGAACAGAGTTGGGGAAGGGTCTGGAGCTGAGGGAGCTCGGGGGACTCAGCCTGGAGAAAAGGAGGCTCTGGGGGTCGGGCTCTGCTCCCAGGGAACCAGCAACAGGACGAGAGGACACAGTCTTAAGCTGTGCCTGGGGAGGTTTATGTTGGACATTAGGAGGAATTTCTTCACAGAAAGGGTGATTAGACACTGGAATGGGCTGCCAGGGAGGTGGTGGAGCCACCGTCCCTGCAGGTGTTTAAGGAAAGCCTGGACGTGGCACTCAGTGCCCTGGTCTGGTTGACAACGTGGTGATCGATCATAGGTTGGACTTGATGATTTCACAGGGCTTTTCCAACCTTAATGATTCAATGATTCTGTTTACAAGCAGAAAATGTAATGGGCTGCAAGGTTCAGTCATGAAGGCTTTCTTTTCTGCTGAAGCATCTTCTCATTGTAGCTTTAACTACACAAGGCAGGGTAAAATTGTTAAAATAATCCAACTGTATTAGTTATTGGACAAGGGATTTCTCACCACCTTCCCTGAGTGAAAGAAAGTTGCAATAGCCTTTAAAACTTTCCAAATTATCACCTCCCTAACTTGTCTGGGGGACTTTGAGTGGTCTGAGTACTCTGCCACTGTCCAGCTAGAGATCAGCATTCCCGACTCCCAGCTCTGCATTTCCCCCCCATAATGGATGTCTTTGCAGGATTTGGCACGCTCAACCCCCCCGTCCCTCTTTATCATCCGTTTCAAAATGAGGCAGAAATCAAGCAAGTGAACTCTGAATTTCTGATTTAATTTCATCTTTGCACCAGAGTGTTTTAAAGAATCAATCATTGCCCGCAGGAGGAAGAAAACCAGGCACAAGAACCTGCTGGTGTTTATTTGTTTGCAGTTTAGCAAGGGGGAGGCTGTAGAACCTAGAAAGGCATTTTGGGTGCCTGAGGAGTGAGGGCACCCTCAGTTACAAGGTTCAGCCTCTCTTCTGGATATTCACATCCCACCACCCCACCACCAGCTCAGTGCTCTGTGGATTATAGAATCACAGAAGGGTTAGGGTTGGAAGGGACCTTAAAGCTCATCTCATTCCAGCCCCCTGCCATGGATGGGCAGGGACACCTTCCACCAGACCAGATTGCTCCAAGCCACATCCAACTTGGCCTTTTTGCTTCATTGCAAAGCAACTCCACAACATCCTGAAAAATAAGGCTGTGCCTGGATGGAGCAAACATGGCACTCTTTTACAGTCCTGCTGAAAGATGTTGCTTAACTCCCAAATTCCTCACAGCATTCCTGACAGCAATCACTTCTGCAGCCATAAAACCCTCCACAGCCTCTGTCTTTGAAAAAAAATTTAATAATCAGTAAAGTTCAAGCTCAGCTTGTTGTGATGAATTATTAGAACCCGTCATCATTTTCTTGGGGGAAAAAAAAGGACTAAAAGACTATAATGGAACACAATTTTATGTTTTTTTCCATTTAATTGATGACGGGCTGAGTTTTTATTAATATTTCTGGGCTCCAGTGTAAGATGCTGAAAAAGCTAATATGAGATCATTGTATCTGGTTAATGTGTGTGCTTTGCAAAATTGATAAGCCCTGTCAAGACATAAATTATTTAAAATTTGATAAATGTGTTGAAATCACTGAATTTTCAAACAGATAAAGCAGAGTTATTTCTCTTCCCCGCCACACACCCCCCTTCAAACTGGGGCTTTTGTGCAGCCCCTCGATGGGGCCACATTATCTCACAGTCTGCAAGGCTCCCAAATCAGCTCACAGCCTGTAAGGCTCCCAAATCAGCACGGGGAACCCAGAGAAGTGTCCTGTGCTGCTGCAGAGGGGTCATGAGTGTAAACCCGTGGGACACTTGGGCACAGAAGTAGCAGAGGGTGAGGAGAGCACTGGAATCCTCCCTCAGTATGAGTTTTTCACTGGTAAAACTGGGGGCTAGAGGAGTGGTGGTACCCCTCCTCTCCAGCAGTGGGATAAAAAGCTCCCAGTGAGCAGCAGAATGGTGTTTCAGAGCTGTTTATTCCAACAGACCAATTCATTTCAGCTAATTGCTGAGAGTTTTTAAATGATTCCTGGCAGGGGTGAAGCTAAAGGAATGATTGCTGGTGATTGATGAATAACCTGGATAAAATTCCCAAAGCACCAGAACTATTAACTCTTGCATGGGGACACCTGCTTTTATTTAGTGCCTGGCCCACAGAGAAAGGCACTGGAGTGAGTTCCAAATGAACCCAAATCTGGGCAAATAGAGAAAACAGAGCATTTACTGATACCAGTGTCTCATCAGTGTAAGCTCATTTCTCAAAAATAGCTCACAGGGAATGTTAGTTAACCCTGTGCTGCTCGGCCGTGGTCAGGACTGTGCATGGAAGGGGGAGATTTTGAAGAGCAATCACCATCTTTTAGAGGAGGGCACAGGAAGAACCAAAGGTTTGAAGTTTAAAACTCCATAAATATAAACCACACCGCACTGATTCGAGCTGTTCTCGCTGTTTACACAGTGAAAGAAAACAGCGAGACGTGCTGTGGATGGGGCCAAGGTTGTGTTTCTTACTGGAAAATATCTACAGGCTAATGGAAATTTTAGGGTAACTGGGTGCCATTTTACAGCCTCTGTAATAGGGAAAAAGATGAGGTGATTTCTGTCTGGAAATTGATGGTTTGGAGGGAATGGGAAAACACCGGTGCAGCGGAGGAGAACTCCAGCAATAGCCATCTGTTTCAAAGGACACACTAACTTCCCTAAGCTTCCCTATTTTTCAAATACCCTGCCAGCAATATTTTTCACTATAGAGATGCATTATAGTGGAATGGAAAGATGCTGAGGAAGCCGTTTTTTCCAGCATGTGCTGCATTCTTTTAATACAGATTTTTTTATTGCCCGGAAATTGCTAAGCAATGTGAATAAACAGCTGAACAAAGCCATCAGCCCTTCCTCACTAACGGCAAAACGCAGCCAGCGAGGGAAGGGCCTTGGGAAAACCAAGTCTTAAGAGTTGGGCTCTCTTATATTGCAGAAAGCTTTATTGAAAACAAGGAAAAAATCTGCACGCCACAAAGGTTTTACCTTACAAAAGCACCAATATTGTTCACATCTCTGAACAATGCCCCTCGCTCCTGCTGCTGCAGCGGGCACTGAGCAGAGCCAGGCGGTTCTTTGTTAAACACCTTTTTGCTGAATATTTGCAAAACACAACCAATTTACCACCCCGAGCCACGAGGTCCCTTCCCCACAGCCCTCTGAGCTGACAGCTCTGTCAGCTCCTGAATCTCGCCCCTGTAACGAAATCAGTGAAACAAGGCAGCACTAGGATGGAGCAGAGTCAAGAGTTAAGGCTGTGCAAGACTGGAGAGTCCCACAGCCTTGCAAAATACTTCAGAAAAGAGGAGGAAAAAAATACTCAAGCGAAGTGTAAGGCACAGCTTTCTGCAGTGCCTAGGGATTGCTGTCTGGGCCTTAAACAGGAGTATTACGTCCTTATAATTCAATTTATCAATGATTTCACGTTCCCGTGTTATGAAAGCTGTTTTGTTGCCACATGAAATAGCCCAGGTCACTGTAGCTCCAGGGGTGTGTTTCCTTATCCCATGAGTAAACCTCATTTGGTGTAACAGGTACATAAATAAAAGTAGCAGTAGTCTAGCCAGGTGCAACTCTGTGATTTCACCATTGTGGCCTTGAAATTCTCGTGCCCTGATACGTTACTGGTGTGGCAAACTCGCCTGGCTTTAGCACATGTAATGTTTCCCACCCTTCAGCCATCCCCAACATATTTCTTATACTTTATAAGAACTTTATACCCACATATTTCTTCTTTTCCTATCAGAGCCTTCAGCAAGGCGCCGGGGGAAGCAGCGCTCTGCCGTCTGCTCTGGTGTGAGAGCCCCCAGAAGACACTGAGCACACGACTCGGTGCCCTCTGGATCTCTTCCTTAAAGGCGAGGGGACAAAAGCCAAAGTGCCATTGCACGCATTTCGATACACATTGCAGAAGCCAGGTAGCCCAGGAGGACAAGTGAGGGTGTTCCTGTGCCCTTGCCAGAGGACAGTCAGAGCTGGGTGCAGACACCAGCAAAGCCAGAATCTCCTGTGAGCCAAACAGCTTCCTTTCCATATTTTTCACCTTAAAATTCCCAACCACTTTTCCCTCTGACTCAGGTACTAACAGCAATACCAGCTGTAGGTGCCCATGGTTTGAGTGGTCATTAGCATTTTAAATAGCACTTCATTTAGCCATGCAAATGAGGAAAGTTTCTGGTGTTCCAGCACTGCCAGGCCCCTGGGCCCAGCTGTAATCTAGAAATGCAGCAGAAGAGCCTCTTTTTTGTGCTTCTCAAGGCCTCAGGTCAGATTTGGAATGGGTGAAGTGAACGTATGCAGCACTTCTTGCTTCCTGTGAGCAGAGTCACTTCTCTGCAGCAGGGAAGTGATTTCCCTGGCAGTGGGGGTGGCCAGCGTTCTCAGCATCACACAGCTGATCCTGGGCTGGTGACAGGCTTAAGACTGGCTGAAGAACCACACATAAACATGACAGAGCTTCACCAGGAGCTTTCCATCACAGCACAAGTGATGTTTCCCCCACCATCATTATGACAGTGCTATTTGGGCTGGTACAGATCAGCATCTGTCACTGTTTCCATTAGAATCTCCTATTTCCCCAGGTTCGTAGCTCAGCCATAAAAAAAATATAAGATAGAGGCAGAAAGTTGACGTACAAGGTCTTGGGCTGAGAGTGATCACTGTTGTCTTTTCTTCCCCCACTTTTAATCTGAAGAAGGAAATAAGGTATTTCTGCAGAGACACACCTGGCCACTGCTTTTCCACCCAGCCATGGATTTATTTATAGTGAAAAATAAGTGATAGGACAAGTGGAATGGCCTTAAGCTGAACGAGGGCAGGTTTAGATTGGTTATTAGGAAGAAATTCTTTACTGTGAGGGTGATGAGGCACTGGAACAAGTTCCTGGAAGTGTTCAAGTCCGGATTGGAAGGTGTCCCTGCCCATGCCAGGGGATTTGGAACTGGATGATCTTTAAGATCCCTTCCAACCCCAACCATTCTGTGATTTTATGATTTCGCAATAGTGATGGTCACCTTTCAACATTCAAGCTGTGAATGTTGCTTCTGTTCAGCATTTCATCCTACTTACTGCATTAGGGGTGATCAGGAGGGACACGTGGTAGTGGGCTGGGGCTCTGGTTTGGAGCCTATTGCTGCAGAACAAGCCCCAGTGAAGATAAGGGCTTTGGAGTTTCTAATCTTTGCCAGATGATGAAATGAAAAATTGCAATTTATAGAAATAACAGCTGAACATTGTAAAAACAGAACCCTGTGAGGAACGAGAGGCGTAGGAGACCCTTTGGGATCAGGAGCAGAGGGAAAAGCAAGCCCAGCATTGAGGTTTCCCTCATGAGAAAGGAAGCACAAAATCCCACCCCACGCACTCCGTGTCTGCACTCCGTGTTTTGGCTGCTTCAGGCAAACTTCCACCCCGTAATGTTGCTGCTGGAGAGTGAAAACCCCATCCCTGCATTAGTTACACTGGGATCCACCACCTGCATCCTGGCACTGTAGGGTCGGTGATGAAGTGAGAGCAGCATTTTGCCAGGAGGAAGGGCCAGCAGCAGTTTGTCACCAGGGACATGGGCAGGACAGCAGTGTCCTTTCTTCTTCAGATTTTAAGCATCTCTTCATTCTGGTCACACATTTTGTAGGAATAGTTGCAGCTGAAAAAGTTTTTATTTTGTACATTAGGGTGATGGTGTAAGGCAGTCCTGAAGAGAACAGACCCTGAAAATGCGTTCTCCAAAGCTTCTACTCAAGATTTAAAGGACCTGAAAAGTCAGATGATCATTTCTAGCCTGTTGAAACACAGATCTTGCTTCTGACCTCTGGATCACACACTCGAGTGCTGCATTTCCAACAGGACTTCTCTGCCAGGAAGAACACACCAGGGAAAAGTGTGCCTGCATTGAGTTGGGAATTTTTCTGAGAGCTGTGTGTTTGACTCTGAAATCTTAGGGCCATTGTGTCGCTACCAGAAGGAGGTTTTGCTTTCTGATTGCAGACTCAGCTTGGCCTTGCCATGGATCTTAAAACTGAGCTGTGCTGTGTGGCTGGGAGTGCTCAGCACTTCTGGAAGGCTGGGCCTTGCTAAGCACAGGCAGCTGAGCAGCTGAAACCAGCACACCAAAAATAGGGCCATGTTCATTGAGTCAAACTAAGGGCACAAACGTGCAGAATAAGTTTGGATCAAATGGAAAAAGCAACACCAGAAAAGACAAATGTGCAATGAACGGTTTAGGACACAATTACACCAACAGAACAGGATTTTAAGCCTAAACCAGCTGGGAAGGTTAAGTGGGGAGAAAAAGGAAGGAAAATCGTGCTGTTCTATTTCACTCCATCTTTTAGCAGAGGGGCCACTTTGGTCTTCAGGGTTCCCACTTTCCTCAGTCATGTTTTCGTCTAACAAATCTGTGAATATGGGGCACCTGCCTGCTCTTGCACATCACAGCCATCAGCCTGCCCAGAGGTTTATCCATTTGTCCCCATGGACGGCTCTTACTGGGATTTTTTGCATCTTCCATAAGCCATTTTAAGTAAAATCCTTGAGCTTTCATAGGGCAGCAGAAATTACTCATTACAGTGATCCAGGTGACTGATCCAGACCCTGCTGGTATAAAAATAAATATTAAAGACTCCTTTTGGGTTGTATTTCCACCCTTCACACAGCTCTCCCTTTCTGTTTCGGAGCAGGTGTTCTGTGACGCCAGTCGGGTCGTACAAGCCGCGGACGTGCTGGACTGGGAAGACAAGGATGCTGCAGAGACACTGGTTGACAACGTGGTCCATTCCAGGATCATCAACCCTCTACGCCTCTTTGTTAAGCCATCTCCAGTGCTGAAACACGGCCAGGTGTCCTACTCGGACAGCATAGAAAACTTTTGGGATTGGTTGTCCAACATCACGGAGGTTCAGGAATCTCTGGCACGAACTAAACGCAGACCTATAGTAAAAACTGGGAAATTCAAGAAAATGTTTGGATGGGGCGACTTCCACTCCAACATCAAAACTGTAAAGCTGAACCTCCTGATCACGGGGAAAATCGTCGATCACGGCAATGGGACCTTCAGCGTTTATTTCCGACATAACTCCACGGGTCTGGGGAATGTTTCTGTCAGCCTGGTGCCACCTTCCAAAGTGGTCGAGTTTGAACCATCTCCACAGTCCACGCTGGAGACCAAGGAGTCCAAGTCCTTCAACTGCCGCATCGAGTACGAGAAAACAGACCGCGCTAAAAAAACTGCCTTGTGCAACTTTGACCCTTCCAAGATCTGCTACCAAGAGCAGACCCAAAGCCATGTCTCCTGGTTGTGTTCCAAACCCTTCAAAGTCATCTGCATTTACATCGCTTTCTACAGCGTAGATTACAAACTGGTGCAGAAGGTCTGTCCCGACTACAACTACCACAGCGAGACGCCGTACCTGTCCTCCGGCTGATCCGGCCCGGGGCTGGGGGATCAGTCATGAAAACTAGCATTCCCATTAACCTTTTGGAGAAGAATATGTTTTCCTATCAGGTTTAAAAAGTCTCTAAAAACTGTAGCTGTGTTCGTGCTGTATCGTAACTAATCCAGCTGTTTCTATAACAATCGTTTTCATTTGAGACCGTTGCGTTTTAGCTCTCTCGTCATTCCTAAGGGAACTGCCAGGCAGGCACGCGGCAAAAATCAAACAAAATTATGTCTGTAATGAACATTGATCTTGAAAATCACTTTTTTTAAACTACTCCGTGGCAGAGAGGTTGTCTTTTTCTTGAATTGGACAGCACTTAGCAGGTCCTGTTTCTCATTGGGAACTTTAGGTGACAATTGAAAGAACAAATGATGAAGCAGCCTCAAAGGTGCTCATACTCCAACTCCAAATAAACAGCTCTCCCACTGATTTCATAAAGAATGTTAAATGGAGGGCTCAAGTAGTCGAGTCCAAATACTAAGAGGAAGAGCTAATTCTCTGAATAAAAAGGAAAGAAATCTGCATTTTTATGAGTTGTAGCAGCTGTAGGTGTTCATTGAAGTGAAGAGTGAGTAGTTCTTCCTTCAGACTTCCTACCCATGGATATGCAATGATGTAATTAGACCCCGATGAGCTTTAGTTTATTAGACCCCACAGGTGTGCACGTGTGGTGTACATTCCTTCCTCCCGTGCCCACCACTGGGTTTGATTCCTCTCACACATTCTGACACACCCCCCAGTATTAGTTTCACAGCAACAGAGAATATATAAATACCTGGGAAAAAGATAATCTGTGTTTAAGTCAACCTGGTCTAGTGGAAGGTGTCCCTGCCCATGGCAGGGGGTTGGAACTGGATGATTTTTAAGATCCCATCCAACCCAAACTATTCTGTGATTCTCTGAAGTCTGAACTGTAACGGGAGCTGGCTTCCAGGCAAAGGAAACAAGTATTTTGCTATCCAGCCTCTGAGCATTAAAGTGCAGCAAGGAAAACACATCACAGCACAAGGATGATACCTGGACAAGCAGCTTTCTCCTTCTTGGCACCAGTTGTTCCCTTAGCACTGCACTGCACACCTTAAGTCAAAGTATCAGCCATGACAGTGACAGAGAACAACAAAAATCTATGCACCTTCACCTCATAAAGCAGGTTTGAAATTGTTAATATAAATACTCAGCCAGGCTTTCCCCCAGTGCAGAAGCAGCTCCCTGCACTGCAGTTCTAGCAAGGGAGGCTCCAGCTGTGGCTGTGCTTCACCAGGTGTTGTCCCACCGCAGTCAGGAGTGGTTGGCTCTGGCCACGCAGCTTCCAGCATCATCCCCTGTGCTTTCGCTGGGTATTGATCTGCTGCTGCTGCTGCCAATTTGCTCTCCTGGTCCTTTGTGACAGCTCCATGTCACAGGGCCTGTGGAAGGAGCTGGCTGAGGAAGCGCCGATTGCCTCCAGTCAGCCTCGCGTGCAGGGCTCAGGAAGTTACAGCTCAAATAAAGCACTATTGAAATACTCTGTTGGGTGATGTGCACGCAGACAAGTGACATGGGCAGCTCGGAAGGACTCACTCATGAGATTAATTCTGATTTCTTCGGTAAAGACTCACACAAAAAAATTGCTCTGTTAAAAACATACAAGTAACTGGGTGATTTGTTTTTCTCTTTAGGTGACAAATTTAAATGTGTGGTTTAGTTTGATCAATAATCTAAATGTTTTCCTTCACCTTATTTCATACAGAGTCTCTCCTGGTCTATAATGATGTTTTTTAGTTCGCCTATTCCTGTCAATTCCTACAAGTTGGTCTACTTTGTATTCTGTATAGCGTGTCCTCGCCCCAGCTGTACATGAGCTTGGATTTATTGCTACGAGTTCAGTGGTTGGTGCTTTTGTAACTTAGCTGTAAGCCATTATTTTATTGCCATGTATTTTTACTCAGCACTGTAGGCAATTAAAAGAAAACCCTACATGCTATTTATTGTAGAGTATGTGGAAACCATGTATGTATATACACTTAAATATGTGTACATATACAGAACATATGAGTACATGTCTTTGTATGTAAATAAAGGGAGTTTATTAAATCTGGCACTTGCTTGTGGCCTATTTGATTTTTGGTTTTAAATGTTGCATGTACGAAGACACAAAGTAAAACTAAGGCTCAGCAACATGTCACTGAACATTTCTGCCCAGCTGGAATTGGTTCTTCTAGCAGATATTTAAATGTGTGCTGTAGTGAACAGTGTACAAGCCTAGGCAGAGTAGGTGCAGCAGCATTCCATGATATTTGAGAAATGAAGCGCATGTTTTGACGAAGACAATCATTAACTGTTTAATAATTGCACAAGGTGCATTAAAAGTGAAGGGGAAAGCTTAAATTGGACAACATTCCCAAGCAGGAACGTGCAGGGAGAGAGGGCAGCTCGCTGCTGATTCAGCCTGTTCCTCATCAAAAGAGGAGCTGGATTTTCCTCCTCCCTGGCTGTGGCACCTCCCAGGCTGAGGCTTCCAGGCCTCAGGAAGACAAACCATGGGAGAAACCTGCCCCTCTCTCCTCCCATCCAGCCCTGGCAGCTGGAGCAGGAGGAGAGGGAGGGAGCCGTGATCCCAAACTCCATCACACCCAAGAGGTCCCCACCACTCTTCTTCCAACCACAATACTTTACAAATCCACTTAAAAGCAGGTGCTTGGTTTTTCTTCCAGATCAGTTTTGAAAACATCATGGCAAAAAAAGCACTTACATTCTTACTGCAGTCAAAATCTGGTTAAGAAGGAATTATTTACACCCAGCAGGGTAAGCAAAATACAGTGCAGTGATGACAGGCTTGATTAGGTCAAATGTCACGCTGCCCATGTAAACAAAACTAAATCTGGTTTCATTTCACACAGAACAGGCTGTATTTTAAAAAACATTTTCCTCAGTAACAGGTGACTATTTCAGACAAGTTTCAAATTATTACTATTATGGCTCTCATTCAAAGGATTTTAAAACAAAAACTTGAATGATTAAATACCATTTCTAAAAAGTGTCTTGAGTGGGCAGTGACTACTTATGACTGCAGTAATTTAATCTAGAAGTCTTTAATATATAGCTTTTATTTAATCCCAATCTCCACAGGACAGTTTTGCACACATTTATATCAATGCAAATGTCACAGAATCATGGAATGTCCTGAGGTGGAAGGGTCCCACAGGGACCATCAAGTCCAGCTCCTGGCCCTGCACAGGACAGCCCCAGGAATCACACCCTGTGCCTGAAGCACTTCCTGAACTCTGGCAGCTTTGGGGCTGTGACCACTTCCCTGGGGCGTTCATATTAAATCTATAAACTTCTTGCTAAATACATTTCCTATTGTTCTCCCAATCCAATGAATATACATTAAAAAATTCCAATAAAAAGCTCATTCATGACAAACATATAAAGCCTCATCTTTTTTCTTTAGCCATCTTTTTTCTTTAGCACTCTCTGCAGAGCTGCAGAAACCGTGCACATCCACGGTTTTTTAATAATTCCCACTTGAAGAAGGAAGTAACAGTTTGGGGTTTTTCTTCTTTTTCCCCTGAAGAATTTTGTCCTCTGGCTCTTCAGGTTTCAAATCTCCCTGTAGCCCTCACCAGTGGTCACATCCTGCTGCGAGTTCTTCGGCCTCGCCTTCAGCTCCCCAGTGCATGGGGACCCCGTGGCAGTGCCAGGCCCTCACAAGGAGCAGCAGGGCAGAGAACAGCAGAGAGCTGAGCAGGGTGTGCCACGAGCTCCCTGGGGCTGCACATTTGCTTTTTAGGGTGAATTTACCAAGTAATGGTGAATGAGCAAACCCCTGGATGATCCTGATGCAACTGGAAAAACTCTCACAGCAACCAAGCAAGGGTGTTCCATGCAAAAAGCATCCTGTGCTGCTTTTCTTTTTAAATTGTAATTCAAGGACATTAAAATTTGCTATTTGTTTTATGCTCTGTTGACCAGCATAATCTGGATAATGTTTTATTTATAGTATAATAATGATTCGTCATTAGCACTGTCTCTATTCAAATTTGCACAGTCGAAAAGACAATAACAAGCTGCACTACACTAAGTAGCTCAATGAAACACACATCAATCAAGTAGATTTTTAGCTGTAGGGTGCTTAGTTTGAAAAACCAGACTTTGCCAGTCCCATCTCCCCCTTGTGAGCACCTCCTGCAGGTCAGGAGCAGCGTCCTTTGTTGAAGAACTGGCAAATAAAAGTGGGTTTACAGAAGAGGAGTTGAATTACCATGAAATATCCTACCTCGTGTCAAACCACACCTCCCTTGGGGGGTTGTGAGCTCGGGGCTGCAAAACCTGTTCAGATCTGAAGCCAAGAGTGATGGGAACTGACCAGAGTCCGCTGGACACGGCCGAGTCTGCTGCCACCAACTTCATGGCACAGCTTCCAGCCCCAGATGCCTGGGGGCTGTCAGTCAGAAGCGAGGCCAGAGCTGTTGGTACTCTCAAGCAAGAACCTCAGCCATCCTGACTGAATTTAGAAAGGAAAAAAAAAAAAATCACAAAAAAAAGAGCTTTTTCCAAAGATGTAATTCAGTCTCCAACTCAGCACAAATCCAGCACCAGCTGCAGCCCAATTAAAAAGCAATCACAGTCAAGGGAAGACAGTTTAGTTGGAGAAGAAAAAAATCCTACCTGCATAAACAGTAGTGGGACTCAAAAACAGACAACAAAAGAAATATCAGCACCTCCCCATTCAACAGTAATGGAACAGCCAGCCAGGTCAAACAGAGTCTCTTGCACTGCTCTCTGCTTTTGTCCTCAAGCCAGAACAGAGGGGAAAAAACCTCCACTGCTTCAGGGACTTTGTAATGTATTTTCTTCATTTTCTGGAAAATGCACACCGAGACAGCTCAGCTGGTCAGAGCACGGTGCTGGTAACACCAAGGTCGTGGGTTACACCCCCACAGGGGCCGTTCACTTAGGAGCTGGACTCAATGATCCTTCTGGCTCCCTTCTAGCTCAGAAGGTTCTGTGATTCCTCACCCAGACACGAGCAGCTGAGCTGTCCTGAGGGCTCAGAGGTGATGAGCATTCCCCTGTGCAAGTCAAAAGCTCAACCACCTTTCCTAGCTACCAGGAAAGGAGCGACGTGGGAAGCACAGAGCTGGCTTGGGGAGACCGTGGGCTCTTTTGGCTTGTCAGGAGGCCAGACTGGGAACTCCCACCCCGAGCTGGGCCATGGGACCAGGGCAGGGGCACCACAGGACACGGCCTGATGGCAGCAGTTGAGCACGGCCACGATGGAGGAGCCACTGTGCAACATCTGCCCCCGGAGCACCTCCTCAGACACCCCAGTGCTCTCCCTGCCTCTCACGTTAACCACCCTTGGAAAACAAGGTAGCTTTTCTCCCAGCCTGATCCCAGATCAGCACCTCATTCAGTCCTCATCCTGCTCGCCTGCCCTTGGCAGCCCTACATTTCGGCCCCCTCGGATGCAAATCCCATTTGGTTGTTCTCTTGCCTCATTCCCAGACAGCGCGTGGCTCTTTCATCATTACGAGCCAATTAAGCCTTGGCTACCTTATCTTAACAGCTCCAAATAAGCTGGGATCTTCCTGAAAGGTGATACATTATAATTGGTTCCAAATTGGCAGGAAAGAGAATAGTGAAACGTGAGACTTGGAGGTTACTTGAATTAGCCCTGAAGTTAAAAATGGCCAAAAAAACCAGCCCCACCTAAAGCTATGAAGGTGTTTGCTTTGAACTTCTCGTCAGTGCTGCTTCCCAGGAAACAAGAATTGGCATCTTTCGTGCTAGAGATCCTGCTTGGAGCAACCTGCTCTAGGGAAGGTGTCCCTGCCCATGGCAGGGGGTGGAACGAGAGGGTCTTGAAGGTCCCTTCCCACCCAAACCATTCTATGACTGAAATGATAAACACCTAAACGGCCATGAGAGAAACATCCCAACTGTGAGGTTTTAGATGGGTGCACAGCACTTGCACCCCCTTCCACCCATATTTCAAAAGCCCCTGATGAAATGCAACTCACCCTGAGCTGTTCTAGAGAATGACAAAGGTATCTCTTTGAAAAAAATCAGGTTTTCAAAACACATCAAGCTCATTTAACTTGGAGCTGCGAACATGTTCTGTCTTAGCAGAACTGCTCTGAGAGCAGCTGTCAGTCTCCTCTAAGCCAGCAGTACTTACTCCTTACAAGAAGAGTTGGTGGAAGAGTGTGTCTGAAGCAGGCGATGCTGAGCACTGCTAACCTGGGAGCACAGAATATTTAACACAGATTCCTGAGCAGGTAAACTACAGGATTAAAAACTATTTCAAGTTGCCACATTGAAGATGATAAGCAAGCCTATTTATTACATAGTACTTAGAGCTACTTAATTCCAATCCACTTCTCACGTCAGATATATTTAACTGAGGCGTTTCTGACTTCAATCATGGAAGATTTGGATTAGCCCAAGTACCCGGGGAAAACAAGATGCCTGCTCACCCCCAGCTTCTTGAAGGCAATGCCACACAGGCAGATTGATCTGCCCCGAGGGAATAACCTCTCTCTTCCACTTCCATCACTTGGTTTTAAAGTGAAAATTACTACAAATACCAGGCCTACAGTCTTTTGTCACAGCCAAGCACAACCTGACTGCTCCAAGCAAGCACAGATGAATGGTGTGCAAGGCTGCTCAGGCTCGAGGTCAGCCAGGCTCATCAGAGTGTCCAGACATCAAGGGATATAGGGATATAAGACTTATATTTGGCAAAAAGAGGGGAGACAGAAATCTATTTCGATTCACCACCCCAGTTATCTTTAAAACAAGCACAGCCCCTTATTTAAGATACGAGTGTCGAATCGTGTTGCCAGAAGCAGATTAATTGCAGCTTCCAGGAAAAAACTCTGAGCTTATTTCACACTGACTTTATTCCCACTTGAATTAAGTTCCTTATGCTACACCAACTCATTTGAATTTTTTGAATTGGTTTTGCATAGTATCATTTACTGATGTACTATCTTTAATTACATAACACACATACACTCTCCAACTGCATTATTAATGAAAGTGTTTTTAATTAAATGGCTCTCAGCATAATATTCAGTCATTAATTTCACGTGCTCAGGATGTGGAGAGATTCTATTCTGATGGTCTGGGGAAGCTCTGTGCTTTAGATGAGGGATACTTGCAAAGCAATAGTTTTTGAGAGAAGTTGGAATCATTATGAGCACAGAATTACCTCCTCAGCAGCTGCTGCTGCCGTTCTGCTCTGCTGGGCATTATCTGTTCTTCAGCTCAAGTGCTCCTTTTGCTCTGCCACGCTTCACCACTGGTAATTTGAAAATGCCTCTCCTTGGATTCAGGAAGATTCCAGGGTGAATAATCTCAGAGTTATCTTTTAGGAACAATTTACACTTAGACAATGGCACTGAGGCTGCACCCAGTGCAATAAAAAGCTTTGCACCCTCCTCCCTAATTACGGTCGCCCACCTGTCTCCACTCTTAACCTTTCAGTGCTCTCAGAAGTGACAAAGAGCATTCACGCTCCTGGGACTGGGTTTTTTACCCATCCACCACATGGAGACACAGGCACACCCTGGCACATCACACAATCACTGCTGTGAGCATCCTTCACGCTCACCTGCTGCAGAAGTTGCCAATTATGGCCAAGAGGCACAAGAACAGCATTATTTTATTTTTTTTTCTGCAAACTAACACAAATTTGCCATTTCTTCATGCAGAGATGGCAGGAGGAACTCTTTTTCCAGTCCAGCTCAGAAAAGAAGGCCCACCAAGGCAGTCCTGTACAAGATTTTCCCTTCCTCAAAGTCTGCAGGAAGCATCAATTTCACCTCAGTTTATGCTATTTATTGATGAAAAAGAAATTCCATTTAAAATAAAAATAATTTCTAGGACAGCATTTGGAATCAAATTTTTTCTTTTTCTAGAGGAGCTCAAAGGGACTTCAGAGGAACAAGGCACACTGTAGTCCCTGTTTGATCCGTGAATTTTGTGCGAGATTGTCCATCTTCCCCAAAGGCAACTGCACATAAAACTGTTTTTGAGTTGGATTCTTCCTGGCACTAGTCTAGATAGTCCTGGACTTTTGTTTTTGAGTAGCTAAGTCCCTCTCTTAAAAAATCCTCTAATATCTTAGGCTTAAAGGCCTTTTGCTCAGTGCTAATGCACACGAGGATGAGGAGGCGAGTGGCTCTTGCCCATCCCATTCTCCCAAAAGCAGAACACCCTGGATCACATCTCACTCACCAGTGCCCCTCTGCTTCAGCTCCATCTCCTGCTGTCAGTCACACTCTGGACTCCTCTCTCTGCTGTGCCACCCTACAGCTCTGCCCTCCCTGAGCTCAAGGCTGGCCCTTCCAGCCCTGCTCCTTCTAAAGAAAAAGGGGTGAACACAAACAACTCCATTAAAGATCTACTCTGTCAAAAAGATACCAAACATGGACCTCCAGTACATTTACAGTGGATTTTTGAGAAATTACTAATATTTTTATATGACAAGATTAATGATAATATATGCCCACATTCCCAGCACTTCATGTCTACATAAAACATTGTGCCATAATGAAGATAATTGAAAGTATGACTTCCATCAATATTTAATTAGCATTTGGTGCTAACTCATTATTTTGGTGCAATTAATTTGACATCTTGCTGCATGGCCTGCACACATTTCCTCCTAGAGGGTTGTTTTATTGGTGGGACATAAGTAACATAAGACATGTGCACCTTCCCCGGGATTCGAGGGGATGTGAAATATGGGGAATATGACTGACATTTTAATCTACTGCAGGATACAAAAGCACATTAAAACTCACAGTATGCACATGTATCTGGCTAAGGCATTTCTGCAACAAGGGCAATATTCTGCTAAACCAACATTTTCAGAAAACAAACGGTGCCATCATCACACCAGGCTCTTCCACGTGTCTTTGTTCAAATCCCTTTTCCAGGCTGCAGAAGGACGCACATGATATCAGCACACAGCTCTGGGGGCAAGGACCAAAGAGAGATCCTGCTCCCTGCCAAATTATTTCCACAGTTCTTCCCAAGAGCAGTGAGAGCAGCTCTGCCACCCACCCACTCAGGAACAGGTTACTGAGCCCAGCACTCAGCACAGCCAGAATCCCTTTCTCACTGCCATTTCCCTTCATCTACTCCCAGCAGCTGATGCCCAGGAGAGAGGGACAAAATTCATTCTGCAAGGTCTGAATGAGAAGGAATACTTGGCCTACCATGTGAAAGGGACACCAAGTCCCTCCAGCCCAAATTCACTGGAAATAAAAGCACTTGTCACCCTCTGCTTATCGATTATTTGATGAATCTTCTGTTCTGAATATTTGACAAAGACATTAAAAAAAAAATCACAACATAAGCAAACTGCAATTGCCCCACTGTTCCTCTGGCTGCTCAACTGCCCATTCCTGCTGCTCTGCGGGAGGGTGCTGGTGTGGGCAACACAACTGCCCTCCTTCACTTCACCCCAGACTTCACTGTTTAAGCCAAACTTGCTGAATAAAGAGCTTTTGACAAGCACAAACACAAATATCAGCTGTGGGCAGGTGAGCAGTGGTGCCTCAGCTCCTCCCAGCCAGCCACGTCCTTTGCCTCCCTCCAAGGCAGATTTCCTTCCCAGCTGTTTAAACCCTGTGTAGCTGCAGGAATAGCAGCCAATTCCCACCAAGTTTAGCCCTAAAAGCAGCAAGTAAGGATTACAAAACTATGACAGCACTACTGATGGTTCTGTGGTAAGAATCTCTACGTACAGCTAAATAAGCTTATTTTTATTACTGATGCTGCCCAGTGGCACTGAACATTGCTGAGCCAGCCCCAGGTTTCATTCTCGCTGCTAAAGAACGAAGAAAAATATTCATGCCAGGAAAAACCTTCTTTCCATCTTTGAAATTCATGCACAAACACAAACCAGGTTTATTGTTCAAGACAATCTCAGTGCAATAGCACCTTCCCCTACATATTTTTATCCAGAGGAATCAGGAACAAATGTTTAGCTTGCTCTCTGCAAGCAAGCAACAAGGAAAGATTATGGATTCTTTTGACAGCACTGACAAAGTAAATACAACAACTGTTCATAGCATGACTGTGACCAAGAGTATAGATGTATTTATTACACAAAATGGGCCCAATTTCAAAATGCTCTTAGTTTTATACCACATGGAACACCCTCAACAGCTGATTATTTAAAAAACCCTGGTCCTTTAAACCTTTCTCCTTTAAAGTCATAAAATACCTGCACTTTTTACCTCTGCTTCTTTTTCTAACTGCCCAGAATATTCCAATACTTTATTGGAAAACTGCAGCCTCCTGCTAAGTCTGTACCTTGGTTACCAAATCAACACATTCTGAACACCCATACTATTTTTTTTTCAGGATAATTCTTCCACAAAGCCAGTTTTTATATTCTGCTTAAGTACTTCAATTACAATTTGTACAGAATATTCAGAGGTGAATTTAACTGGGGCACACTGCCCCAGTAAGCACCACGTATTTAACTGAGCAGCAAAACAACTAGAATGAAGTGTTTATTGATTAAAAAAGTAGCTGAAACTGCCAACACTCCATTCCGTTGATGAAGCCTATCTAAAGAAAAAGGATTTCTAGAGCTACCCAAAGAGATGCTAATTTCAGACATACAGACCCTGCCAGTCTTGCAGGCTCCCAGAGCTGGAGCAGGTTTGGGGTTTGTTTCAGTGAGTCAATGTTGGATACCTGCAGAGCAGCATGGAAAGCTCGAGCTCCTATGCAGACAAAAAACCAGTGACTTTCAAAACCTCATGCTACTGATTTTAAACACAAAATTCATATGATTCTATATTGGGATAAATCCCTCCATGTGTGCATGTCAGGGGTAGAACAAAACCTAATGACAACATAAAGGAGGCATAGAGAGACTCTAAAAATAAAATAAAATAAAATAAACAAACAAAAACCAACCTCTGAAGAGCAGGTGCCCTCCAGGATTTACCCAGTTTTGCCAAAGTGCTGATGTAAATGTTTCCCAAAGCTGATGCAGACTCAAAGATGAGCTGAGCTCCTGACAATAACTTTGTACCCCTACATTCCCTACCTATCCCCTAAAGAGAAAATATCTTTACAGAAAAGACTGAAGACCTGGGTTATACCCAAATTATTTATGTAGAAAGAGCATATTAAACTCCCTAATACATCCACAATATTCTCCCTGTTCAACTGCAAGTGCAAAGCTGAAAATCTGAAAAACCCCAGCACCCCAAAGAAATAACAGACAAACCAGCCTCGCCCACATACACAAATCTGTATTTTTTTAGAAACACTGGAGATTGAATATGCAAATTATAAGAATGTATTAATTATCATTAATCATTCCTTCACAAAGACTAGAACTAATTGGAGAAATAATTTGAGAAAATTGAAGTACATGACAGAAAGCATTAAGATTCATTAAGTTTCAATTCTCTGCTCTGTCAGCTTGTCAGAAGTAGATGCCTGCTATTCTTGCACTACTGGTAAAATACTGAATATTTTCCTAATCTAGTACACAATTTAACCCCTTTCACAGTTTGTTCTGAGATGAACTACATCTGACACCACACATTTTTTGCTAAAAGGCGCTGTCACAAGGAAATCTGCATCTCCATTTCTTTAAATCAGCAAAATTGAACTCCCTGAAATTTCACTATAAAGCATTTGCAGGGTTCACCAGATATTTTGTATTTATTTACATTATTTGAGAAGTGCCAGCACACATTCAAAAAACCCACAAGAGATGAACAGCAAGGCATGTGAAGAAAAAGCTGCATTCAGAAAACATCCACCCTGCTCCACACCCATGCCCTCAAACTCATCTTGACCAGAACAGCCAATAAATATGGAAATATTTTATGTCCCTCTATTTGTGGTCCTGGAATAATCCTCCCCATCTGAGTCGAGTTGGTACAAACTCTTGACCCAGCACAATAACCCCCAGTGCTGCAGTGAGGGAGGAATGAGGGCTTGGTGGTGTAAGAACTCCCTCAGTGTGTGCCTGACATGAGCAGCCCATCTGCAAGAGGTGACAGGGACAAATGCACCATTTAATAGACTTTTTTTTCCTCATTTAAAAACATATGATGTGGGCTTTACAAAGACTACCACAGCTCTTAATCTGGGGATGGCACAACCACCAGAAGCAAGATTAAGTCTTTCTTGGCCACAGAAGGCAAACATTTTAGCTGTACACTTCAGTAGCAAGTAGGTGGTTTGTTTTAAGATTTCAAGACTCAACAAACACAGCTGGGCTAGAAAATTGCCTACATATTACATAAAATTAATTTCAAAGCTTACAGAAAAGTCACCAACTTCAAAATGGAAAATATAAATAGTTTATGTGGCAATTAAGGTTAAAATAGGTCAGCCTGGAGTTAGAGCTTCTATGCTTTAAGATTTCACCCTATTAGAATGTTTTTGCATACACTTCAAAATTTACCTTTTTTAACTGAAATGGCTCAGTCAACTGTGCAGGGAGAAACGTGGGAAGTCAAAAACTGTGACTGCTTAAAATGCAGCACCAGTTGCCTCCATTCTGATCAGCAGCACCAAGTCTGACATGGTGTAATTTATTTTCTGCATGACTATCACTGCCAACGCATGAAACATGCATAAGTTGGGCAAAGCAGAGATTTCCACTCATTATACACCTACCCCTGATTGAAACACAGCACCTGCACGAAAATACTGTTATGCTCCAAATTCTGCTAAGAACGCAAGACAAAAATGTTGGTGTCAGGTAACATTTTCAAAGCAGCCCCTGCTCCCTGCCTGACAGGATGACGATCACCAGGTATTGCTGCAGCTCTGAGGCTCCTTCAGAACACTTTAACCAAGAGCTCAAAACACTCCTGCTACTTTCTCTGTAAGCCAAGGCCAAGCAAACTCTGCAAAGTTGTTTTTCCCTCCCGAGTCTCCGAATCACAAGCTCGTTTCTGTTCTTTATCCTTGACTCGTGAGAAGCCCAATTTTACACTTAGAGGACCAGCTTCACATACTGTTTAAAATATAACTTATTGACACCCCCTGGAATGCCATTCCAAAGCACTCAAGAATTCTCACTGCTGAGCCTGGGTTGGGTTTTTTTCCTTGGTGCAGTGCTTCTAATGGAAAAAGCAAGTCCTTTGCATCACACATCTGAAATGCTTCACTCGAGACTTCCTGTGTTTTTTCCAACTTTCTCTGAAAGTACAAAGAAGGAATCTTCAAAACTGACAACAAAAAGCATGT
Organism: Edolisoma coerulescens; assembly: GCA_013397115.1. Taxonomy (NCBI): domain Eukaryota; kingdom Metazoa; phylum Chordata; class Aves; order Passeriformes; family Campephagidae; genus Edolisoma; species Edolisoma coerulescens. The sequence goes on from VWZW01004119.1 coordinate 2,752,341, forward strand.
TCTTCTAGTAGAAAATTGCCAAGAAGTTTGCAGAAAAATAAACTGTTCAAGACTGATTTTAAGTGGCAATTAATAGCATTTCCTCTGTTAGGACACTATCACAGTGTTAAGTGCAAATTCATTTGTGTGTAATGGAAGCAGCTGCATCTTTAATCTAATTTACTTAATAAACCTGGCAAGTAAAATCTGTAGTGGCACATAAAATTTGAAGTGGAATGGGTAATATTCTACCTTGAAGAGTAATTGTAACTGAAGTCATCTAAAACAAAGAAAACCATTAATACTATGGAGTTTGGAGCAGTGGCACAAAGACTCACTTTAATCAACTTTAATTTCTCACCTAACTGCTTGGGCTGCACTCAAATACTTCATCAAACCATCCTTTCAGCACATGGCAGGACAGGCAATTCTGTACAGAAAGAGATTTTTATCCTATCAGCCTCTATCACCACTTGACATTCAGTATTTGAGGTTTCCCCTTTTAAAGAAAGAGGAGGACAGACACAGGACTGGACCAACACTCTAAAATACTTTCAACAATATTCAACTAAAAGGAGAAAAAGCTTTTTATATGTGCTCAGTTTCCACACAAAAAAACTGGAATTCACTATAGAAAGAAAACAGGTGTTTTTTTAAATCAATGCTCATTGAACCAATTTTGCTGAATAACAAAGAAAACTTTTGGATGATGCAAGATAAACAACTCTGAAGAAAATCATCTTCAGAAAGGATAAAAATATAGCCTTCTAAAAAGAGAAATAATGAAGTTCAGTGTTCTTTTTTTACCTGGAATCCGAAGCTCAGATCAAACATTTGGACTGCATAAATAATTCTGATACCACTCACAGTGGTAACCAGTCCTGTTCCCCCCAGAGGTTACTGAGCTGCCTGTGAGGATGTGAATTATGCCACTGTTGATATAAACCCCATGAGGAACCTTAGACTGGATCTTTGTGGAGTCAATTAGGGGATGTATGTTTTAAGCACACCCGGAGAATGTTGCATGTACCTACCCAGACATACACTTTTAATAAAGTAACTTACCTTGACATCAGCATTTTCAGCAGTTCAGCGTGTCCAGAGTCACATACCCAGAGCAGCCTATCAATATCCCACATATCACTGCAAAGTATTTATAACCATCTTAAACCCCTGAGCTCCCCATACAGATTACTCTTACATACCACTTCTCCTGTAACAAATGCCAGCAGCATTCCTGCTGGATGTGCTCATTAGCAGCCTGTACTCTTTGGCAGGACAAAGGATGACAGGTTTTGATGGTGGGTGGAAGAAGAAAGCAGATTTCAAACCCACCAAGCCCATCTTCATTATCACAGCAGCAACTCTTCTTCCCACCAGTCCTGACAGAGTCTGTGTAAAGGGAGACACTTCTCAGGTAGGCAAGTTAAGCTGTTCAGAGCTTTAAGGTGTCAAAACAGAAAAAAAACCAAGTTAATGGAGATCAGAGCAAGGCTGCAAGATGATCCTCCCCAAAAGAGGCTTCCAAAAGCACAGCAGCATATTTCACTCGAGACTGACAGCGCTGGTAAAATGCCTTCCTCAAAGCAAAGGTAGCCATTGGGAACAAATGCAGATACACACAACAAATAAAGACAGACACACTCTGTATAAGTAACAACTTTATTGTAACTTGATGTGCTGAAACGCAAAAATATTTTCAGCAACAAGGTACAAAAAGTATTTCACCATTAACATCAGCTGATAAAAAAAGGCTGGATGGTTTGATACGACTGTTTACATATCTGAATTCTCTTTATCATTTCCACCGCAAAACAGGTCCAAGTCATTTCACTGGTTCAACTTCTAAAATAGGACTCATTGATCTTAAGCCTTCAAAAACCAGGTTACAAACACAGTGAAGTTCCTTGCAAAACACTTGAAATAGTGAATTCCCTTTACAAACATAGTCCATTTACTGTAAGCAGAAGCCAAGTTATGAGACTAAGTGTCCTGGCTAGCTAAGGAGCTAAGCTCTGCACTAAATACGCTATTGACAGCAGACAAAGAGGACAGGAACATTCCATTTGTCAATTACAAAAAAAAAAAAAATCAATTAAGCTTAGGAATTTTAACAAACTGTAAAATTCAACAGAATTTGACAACATTTCAGGTAGCAGTACCTCACATTTGCAATTCACTGCCTTCTATGAAACACAGTTTCAAATACTGCACATGGCTTTTTTTCTCCCAAGGGAGAAGCCTTGCTGTGAGGATTTAAAAGGAACAGAATCTCCATGTAGGTCTTCTACTGATCTCCTGTGCAAAGGTGAATTTTATACTAAATACTCAATGTTTAGAAAAACATCAGAACTAGAGTAACTCTGTGTCCATGATTATCACATTTGACATACACTTATCTTGTAACAGCAAATATTACCACAATTTCACAAAAATATACCATTACTCAACTTGTATCTGTAATACTTACTCCACTTGTTTGTGTAGTTTGTACCTTGGTGAAATTGAATTTAGGAAGCAAGAATCAACATGCAACAGAGGTCAAATGCAACTTGTAACTTTTCCATCTCAACTGTGTACCAAAGAGCATTCATCTTCACCTTTAAAAATACGTTTTACAAAGACCTTGCACCCTGTTAAATCTTCCTTTCATTGCCACAGTTTCCTAAAAAGGCACAACGTGTTCATACTTCTGCATGCAGTAAATGGACTAGGAAATAAGGATTATTTATTGAAGCAACCTCCACGCAAAGCATCTCCTTAGGAGAGGTCTGAATGGAGAAAAAAAAAAATATATATATATATATAATACATAATAGCATTTTAACAGCAAATTGAGTCCTTATTTTTAGAAAGTCACCCTTGACAAAAAACACCGCACAGTCACACACACACACACGCACACACACAGGACACATGCAGGGTTCTCCCCAGAAAAGCATGGAAGTGGTGGTTCACATCTATCTGAGAGAGTAGTGTTGGCAAGCCAAAACATGGCACCTTCATACGGCATATTCCTAACCTGGAGGGAAAACCAGGAAAAACCCCCAAGATTTCAGCCTGGAAAAACCTGACCATTGATTATTGGATCGTTCCTGATCGGCTGCACTTCCAACTGAGGCTGTAAGGGCAAGTTCTTGAGATGTGGGGAATGAAACCGAGCTACTGAGTGCAAAGGGGAAGGTTGTAATTACTAATGTCCCGTTCCAGTGAGAACACTGCATGTGGGTAATTAAAGAGGTGAATAATTAGTGCACTCACTTAAGAATACAGCAACTGCTTTACCTTTTTCTCAAGATCCGACAGAACTTGAAAACATAAATAAATAAAGTCCAATCTAAACAGATGGATCAGCAGAGGGCTCTTTCCTGTTAGTGTAACACATGGCTCACACTGCCTGGCTTGGGGAGGGGACACTCTCTGATGCAGATGATATCATAGCACAGTGTCTGACATTTATTTGGTACAAAATGTGCTATTAGGCTTTAAAAAAAAATAATTTCTAGAAATCCTTAAGCTTTCCATCTGATTACTGTAAGTTGTTACTTTTGAACAGGCTGACCTGGGCAATCATTACAGCATTAAATATTCAAGTCACTTTGCACATGAGAGCTGTGAGTTTTACAGTGATGAAGATGAGGAGCTGTAGTCCCAAAACATTACACAGTGCAGCAAAAACATCATAATTTTGGAATAAACACCTTCACCTCCTGTTGTGGAGAATGCTTATGAGACCTTATCTTAGAGAAATATTTAAAAATTGATAAATCTCTGTAAATATATAAGTTGATGCCTTGTGTATTATTAAAATTTCTGATTTTACACTTTAGCCATCAAAAAGATTTAGTTAGAGGGTAAGAAAAAAATTCATGTTTAGAGTTTTTAGTCTTGAAGACTGGACTCGGCATTTTTTTCCAATTTACCTCTGTAAGTGGTTTACTAGATGCCAAAGTAAAAAATTATATATTCTTTCCTCGAAAAATTTCATTAGAGCAAGTCAGATGAATCTCAATGAAATGAGGATGGAGAAACAATCTGAAATTCTTCCTCTCTCCTCCCTGCACGACTTTTTTTAATAGGCAAACTCAAACCCTTACACAAAGAGGTTTATAAATTAGGTGAGATCTCCTCCCATTCCCCACTGCAAAACCCAAGTCTTCCCACCCCCCAAAAAAAGAAATACAGCATATTATCACCATTACAGTAAACTCAATGCAGTAACTCAGGGAACATTTAGAGTGTGCACTACTGCAGACTTTTCCTCCCAATTGTAAACAAAGCTATCAAACACTGAGGATGTTGATATTAAAGCTAAGGTTCATATGATAAAGAACTGGCCCGTGACAAGCAGTTTACAAATGTTTCATCCTTTTCACATTATGCAGAATTTCAACACCATCCACAATGCTAGTACAATAACTGAAATGCAAGACTGAGCAAGTCTCTGCTTGCAGATACCATCTGACATTTCAGGGAAATACTCCTCGATGGGTGCACAGCCTCCCCAGGTGTTCGTGGAAGCCGTGCACATAAGTCAAGATGGGAAAAATCCCTTCAAAGTTTTTACCGTTCACATGCCTCTTTCAAATAAGCGAAAATATTCTGTTACTTAAATATGAAAGCTCGCAATAGCCACCTTCAATTGAGTCTTACAAAGACATGCCTTTCTTTTCTAACAAAACTAAATCCCATGTGGCTGTGGGCATCTTAAAATGTATCTAAAAAGTTAAGCCACAATTACCTGTACCTTATTAATTCATCAAAAGCAAAATATATATGTACCACACAACATACAAAAGTTACACATTAAAAGTGCATATTCAGAATCCATTTGGCCCATTTCCTCAATTTACATTTGGTCATTCTATGCATCCTTGACTTTTCTATGCAACCATACACTGGGATATATTTATTCCATATACAACACTATTCCTTTTCACATTGAACTCTTTTACCTCTCGTTCAGTTCTGCATTAAATGTAAACTAGTGATGGACCGGAAAGAAACACAAGCAGGAGGTTTATTCTGTGTTTCTTTTCACCGCTTGGACAGCTTTGACACACACACAAGAAGCATTACAAACTGTAATGAAAATACATTTTTGGGCCAAACCATTGCATATTTGCCCCCACAATGAAAAATAAATTATGTTCAAAGCAGTATATTGCCATAAATAGCCTGTAGGCATTCGCTGAAGGTAAACAGGCTCTCCCTATATTTAGCACTTGCCTAGGGTACATGATGTGCCTCTGGTTCAAGTGCTTTTAATGAGAGGCCAGTCAAAACCTTCCAGTTAGCACAGGACCAAACTATAATCTTTTTTTTTTCTTCTGAAAATAATGGAAGATCCCTTTCAAAAATTAATCTTCAGTTATCAACTTTACTGCATTATGGAGCTAGTGCAATCCTGCAGAGCCTAGTCAAAAAGACAAGGCACATTAAAAAATAATAATAAAAAAATCAAGATACATTAGACTATATGGACTAGAGAGTCATTGAAGATAATTTAAGGCCTTTCAGTGAATTAGAGTAATCAGTCTAATTTAAAGCTGAGGATTAAACCATAAATTATCCATCTGAAAAGCAAACAATACGCTTTTTCAGCTTCTGTTCTGTGGACAAGGATAACAAAAACTCTTGTTATGGTTTGTGAAAACACCTCTGGACAAGGAGGAGTGGAGTCAGTCCAATTTCTCTAGAGTTCATGGAAGATTTCAGGACTGTTTTAGCCGTTTGCGTGGAATGCCAAACTGTGGACACTGTGCAGACGCCAGAGCGCGAAAGGCCTCGGCTACTAAGTGAGGGTGGGAGTGGATCATGGACTTCCAGCCTGCTGTTTCCATTATGTCTGTTGCTTGGCTGAAAACAGAAGCATTAACAACAGTCACACAATTTTACAAACCAAATGCACAGTGGAGAAGAGCAGGCAAAGCAGAAGTGCTGCAGAAGGGCAGTCAAACACTGCGAAACAGACTGTGGGTGCCAGTGAGGATGGCAACAGAGAGAAGCAGCAATTTGCAATTTGGGTATAGAAATATAATCAGATGTGGGACAAAAGGTACTTGTTCTGCTCTACTCAGCACCAGCCAGACGTCAGCTAGAGAACTGTCAGAATAACCACCCTGAAATTGCTCAGGAAAAACAATAAAAGGGGAAAACTGGAAGAAAATGAGGTCTAGTGCAGAGACAAAAAACAAGGGAAGACACGATAATCTCATTACATAAAAGGGCATGCTCAATTGGGGGAGAGAGAAGGATGACAAGATGAATCAGCTGAAACTGCAGCAAAAATGATGCAGTTTATCTCCTAGAAGGAGCCATGAAGGCAGATTAGCTGGCTGGCTCCAGACCCCTTCACTGGGAGCCTGCACACTCAGTACCAGTGGAGCATACTGAGAATATTCACTCTTTTCAGTGCAGATGATGGGCTACACTCAAAATGGCTTTCAGTGGTCACTGTTGTTTTTTAACTAACACGAAAGTAACAACAGATTTCAGCAAGTATCACACTGACACCCAGGAGATCAAAAACTATGTATTTACTCAATGTATGTATTTACTTTTTGGTGAAATAATATAGAAAAAAAGCAAAAAATTCACTTTGCACATGAAGAATATTACATTGGTTGGGATGCATGTCACAGTGACACAGGATAAATTTGTAATTTGGAACCAATATCTTACACATCAATCCCAAGTTTCCATTGCTCTGCATTTTCAAAAGCCTTTCATGAGCACCCTCAAGTTGTTTCAGAAACATTATCAACCATAAACTTATCAGCTGACCTCTACACCACGTGATCTCTAAAACACCTTTGGCAGATTTCTAATGCAAGCCTTTAATCTGCTGCTGCAAGTCACTGAAGGTAAGGGCCTTGAGAAACAATAGCAAAGTTCAGACTCCCTGGTGCCCAGAGTCAGTAAATTAAGCCAGGCCCTCTCATATTATTTCCCTGAATTAATGTAGATGTTTCAGCTGAAGCAAAGATGACCAGCATGTTAACTAGCAAACATTCAAGACAGAAGTCAGCTCAGGAACTTCCAAATCACTTGAGAAGAAATACATCGAGTCGTTACACAGTTATGATTCTGACTTATCTCTATTACTGGTATTTTACTATTTTCCTTTCACCACCCACTTCTTTTCCACATCACACTCAATCATTTTGCCTGTGAAGCCTTTTTTATTTCAAGGAGAAACAATAATTTAAACTAAGTGGTACAATACAGCCTTTAAGTTCTCTGGAGATTCTGATGGTAAGAAATAAGTGCTCCACTGCCCTTATACTGCTTGAACCTACTACCAGCTATCCTGAAGCTGGCTGTCTTCCACTCTGTGATTCACTTGAGCTGCTGCAATCAGTGCCAGAGCCTGAGCCACACAGTCTCAACCTACTTCCAGTGTAGGCAGGAGCCCTTAGAGCCAGAGGGACCTGACTGACGAGTTGTGTGGCCTCCAGAGCACTTGTGCTGGCATGTGGGAAGGTGCACAAACACGTCCCCGAAGGCAAAGAGAGCAACTGCCCTCCTTTCTGTGGAAATACTGCAGGCTCAGACTGACCCAAGCAAGTCTCAAAACCACCACGGGGATTTATCACTCCTCCAAGCACAAACCTGGGTACTCAAGAGAATGGTTTTCTCTATAAAGGCTCATCCATCATCTCACAGCACTATACCCCTGGGAGAGGGAATGAAAACCAGCTATTGTTAGGATCTCACACTGGAGGGCAGTTAACATTCCCTATCATTTAAAAGGGGAGTCACAATCATAACTGGGGTAGCATCTGCTGAACCCTACTTTACTTACAGTCAGTGACAGGCCTCAGTAGTGTGGAAATGAAGCAACAGTTCTTAAGATCTGCAGTCTACTTAGCAGTGTTTGTACAGAACATCGTGGGGCAGGGAAACTTACTTGCTATTCCAGTTTTTCCCATCTTTACACCCAAGTTGTCTAAGAACACTGCACCTGCAAGAGAGAATTGTGCTACTATTGAAAAAGTACACCAAGCATAAACACAAATATATTTAGAGACTCCGAAGTATGACTTGCCTGTTAATAAAGTCTATTGCTTGTGCTTTTAGCTGTTCAGCGCTGTGCAAATCTGCAAGGATAAGAATGTCAGCAACGTTTTCTACCGAGAGGTTACTGCAGAGTGCTTCCTCACACATCACCTTCAGCCGTTCCAGTGCATACTGCAGAGAGAGAAAAACTGCACTAATCATTCCTCAAACTCATTCCTTCTGTCCTCATCTCTACAGTTCTTAAGACAGTTCCAGCCAGGCTTGGTGTCTCCCAAGCTTACCATCAAACTGCTTCCCCACAGGCATTGCAAAGCACGATGTGCTGCACTGCAGAGTCCCCAGGTGTAACACAGGCATTAGGCTTGACACAAACTAATTAAAGACCTTGCTGTCAGAGCTTTTATTAAAACAACAAAAATAACTCATTCAGAAGTTTTTATTTCATTTCTGCTTGGTAAGGGAGGAGGAACAAGGAACCACATCAGCACCGAGCAGGTTCACATCTCTGAGTGAGGGGCAAGAAATGACACAATGGGAGTTTCAACAAACTACATTGGTTAAAACAAATTTAAGTTTAGCCCCAATTCATCTCTGATTTTCTTAATTTCCCCCATACCTTTGATACAGCCTACAAGAAATCTGATGTAAAATAACTGCATTCCCATATTATATTTCGCATGAATAAACTGTGCTTCTTTTTTGAAGGATGTCACCATCTGAAGAGGTTTCATTTTTATTTTCTGGTATTGCAGACAATCATATAACTCTACCTTATAATAGTCTCTACATTTACCAATTATGCCCTAAATCAAGGCCAGCATTCAAAAAATAACCTTAATTGCTGAGCTGCTGTAAATCCCTTCATCTGAAAAATCACAGTTCAAAAAGTGTTTCACAGAGCAACAATTTTAAGAGTAGACAACATCCCAGCACAGAAGAGGTGAAAGATTAGAACCATTACATTTGTAGGGAAGACAAAAAGATGGAAGTTCTAAAGTAGCAGTACTTTAGGGAAGCACAGTTAATTCAAGAACTTGGATAAATCTTCTTGAAGAATACAAAAAAACTAGTATACGTTTTATTCAAAACCCAATTTTCCAAATTATATTAATGGTCTCCAATTTCTAAAACAATTTGAGACTAATTAAATATCTGAAACATTTCTCTTTAAAAAAAGATTTATCAGCCTTCAACTGCTAAGAAAAAGTCTATTCTTTACCATCTTCCTTCATTTCTGATGAGAACTGCTTCTCATGTTTTAGAAAAGCAAAATATATAGCAAACAATCTGGAAATAATTTTTTTTATTTTTATATCAACATTCCCCAAGCAAACACCAGGTATGGGAACTTTGGAGTCAATTACTTACTTTGTCTGCAGCTGCCAACAAATTGTCAGCCATTTTTTCAAGGTTTGGTGCTTTTCCTGTGTAAATGAATCTCATCATTTCTTTAAAAACTTCAGGGTCTACATCATTTATTTCTACACGATTCTGGTAAAGAAGAATCAATAAAAGTCTTTGGAATTTAGCTACAATTTCAAAGTAAATATCAAATACCATCTGCATGCATGCTCCAAGTTTTCATTCACCATCCATCATACAAAATCCTTACAAATTTCAGGTTACATTCAACAATGTTAAGCAGAAAGCAATCAAAAAAGCTCTTAAAAGTTAGGTAGAAATCAGCTGGAAAAGCTTCAGCAATAAAAAGTAATTGCAATTTTTTTCCTAGAAATGCATAACTCTGGAGTCTATCACACACACTGTACATAAAAATCAAGACAGTTTCACGAATATTTAAAAATATTCCTGAGTTTCCAACCCAAGAACAATGTGTTTGGAATTTCAGAAGTCAGAGCAGCAGACAGAACAAATTGAGCCATTCTTGGCTTGACTTAAACTGAGTCAACACAGCCCAGGTTTTGTTCTGAGAATCCAAAGAGCAAACAAAGCAGCACATCGAACTGACATCACGCAGCTGAAGATTGCCCAAATACAACAGTGGCATTGCAGGCTTGACCAATCCTGTAACAGTATCCCCTATAAGCAACTAATGAAGTAGGAAATGATGTCAAAGATGTAGAAGCAAGCACCAGAGTATAAAAATCCCAGGCACAGGGGATGTACATGGTCTGGTTTCTGTCAGTGTGTAGGTGTAGGGCTGCACTGGAGATCCACTGCTAACATAAAGGCAAGGGCCTGGCAGGGCACATTACTCAGCCTGTGACATGTTTGGATTTCTTTCAGTCCAGAAACCTCAATAAAATTCTCCCAATACTCCAATTCCAGCTGTGAAAGTTTCCAAACTGGAGAGGTGCTGGGAAGAGAAGTGACCCTCAGCTGTACCACAGCACCACGTTCACCTGATGTATTTGTGCACACAAGGGACATCCTGCAGCTTTCAAGGCCAAATGATGATCATCTATCATAACCCTTTAGTGAGGTAATCAGTTCCTCACTTTTTCATGGATGCTGCCTATAATCAACCCATTTTTGATAAAGCTTCTTCAAGAAAGACACAGCTCCTTGCTGAGGGAGACATCAAGTGCATAAAAGCAGAGGCAGCGCTCTGCTGATTAAGTAACTACCCATCCAAAACACTTACACAGGTCAAGTGCCTGCAGAAGCTGTGAATGAAAACAAATGTTCCCCTGCTTCAGGGCTTAATTCCAGTCCTAATTCACTTCTTGTTTCTTGGTTACCATAAAAAACACTTTAACACTCTACAGCAAAACCTTAGTCAAGTCAATCAGCTGATGTGACGATACAAACTGAGGCAAAAAGGGGGCAGAGATTACCAGGTCAAATACACCAGTAGCTAATGTTTACAAACATTACCTAGGGCAGATACAAGCACCTGAAAAAATCCAAATCCTCCAGCACCTCTCCGCTCTTTCTACGCAAATTCCCTCAGAACTCACCAGGAGAGGTTCAGGAGTTGTCCCTCGTGCACTGTAAGAACCCTCATCCTCCTCAATCTGCACTACTGTTTTCCTCTTTCACAAGGTACAAATATTTACACATAACATTTTCAGTAAAGCTTACCTTTTTGCTTTCCTCCATTTCATGTTCAAACATTGCATTAAAAACTGGAGATCGTGCTGTAGCAAGAGAAGTAAATATTAAATATAGTCAAATGTTAAACTTATAGCGATTTAAATTACAAAATAATAGCAATACAAAAGTAGAAAGTACCTGCAAGGACAGATTTATGAGCTTTGAATTCTTGTCCTCCTACATAAAAACTGCAATCTGTAAATCTTGTTGTTTCCCAGAGATTCCCTAAATCTTCTGCTAGTCGACATTCAGGTACCTTCAAAGTGTTTGTATTAGACTGTCCTGATATATTTACTGAGTCTTGGACCACGCTTACCTAACAGAAAATCACAGCAAGACAACTCCTTCATAACTGAATGCCAACAATAATTAAATCACAGTACCTATTGCTAGAATTCCAACAATTCCAAAGCAAAGCAAAAAACAGTGAAGCTTCTGGCATTAGGCCAGAACCATAAACCAGTGCTTTAAAGTTTACTTTTAAGTAACATAAAACAAACAGGGCTTTACTTAAGAGACTCTCGTATTGTGTACTTATCCAACCAAAACAAAAAGAAAGAGCACAATACCACATGCCACCTGACAGAAATCCAGAGTAAATAAGGACAGATACGGTTCTTGGAAAACCAGTGGGAACAAAAAAAAAATTAATGCCATTTCAGAGTTAAATTAACAGTTCAACACTTCACACATCTGAGTAAAATATACGCAATATAAAATTCTATGCAGATCATCAGGATCACACGGTCACAGAAAAGTTTCATAAGAACAACCCATAGAATTTTTTAATAAGATATCCCTTACTATACTGACAGTTAAGTTCATACATAACTTGCAGTGTGATAATGCAAACCAAGTGCAAGTAACAGCTCCTTCATTATTTCATTTTACTTAGTCCAGATGAGGCAGGAATCACAATTGTTTTCCAAACAAGACTAAAAGCCATTTCTTTCAAAACACAAGATGTAGTAGTTAACTTCAATAATGAAATGCATGCTCACAGGATGTAGCTTCTGTACAGAACCAGTTAAGAAAACTGAAATATGTGCATTTGAAGTGAATATTCTGCCATTATTCCCCATGTTTAAGTCTTTCATATAGGAAGTAAACAGGACAGCAGCATTGCCTGATGCTTTTTCAGTTCTCTTCACATACTAAGTCCTTTTAATCAGCGTGTTGGGGAAACGGAAGAGCTAAACAGGTTTTGCTTCCCTTGTCTGAGAGCACAGACCTGAGAATAAAACCTTTGTAAAGAGCCATACTACAAGATCTTAATCACTCCATCTCCCAAATACAGAAAATTAGGATTATATTTTAAGAGAAAACACTGATACTGTTAGGATCAGGGCTTTGGTTGATTTCCAAAGGCATCTGGAATAAATCTGGCACAAAGCAAAAACAGCACAGCTAAGCTTCACACAAAGTTGGAGCACTGCAAACCAAACTCCAGACCAGAAGAGGAGGTTGATCCAATTATGACAGCAGCTTGGGGATTTGAATCATTGCCTAATTCCCTGTATCATCTCATATCCCCTGGTGAATACAAGAAATTCCTTTATATTCTTCCACCTTAAAGAAAAAAAAAAAAAAGAAGAAACCGAAAGCACAGCAAAATTTCCCTTTCACAGTGAGACTGTACATTTATAACAGCAAAAAATCTATGGAACCATTTCCCAGTTTTCATACACACAGTGACTTCAGGAGATATACATACACACAAAGGAAGTTTTAGCTTAGCCAAGCTCATCTTCTGCTGCCAGAGGAGAGTTCTGCTTTTCCAGAGCCTTGACTCAAAGTTCATGATCCCAGTTGTCCACACAGCATCATCTTGTTAGCTAGAGTGTCTAGGGAAAGTCATCTACACACTCTTTAAGTGCACTTAAACTGATCTCTGACCTTCCAAACTTCTGTTTTAGAATGGTTTCTAATATCTACTGAGAGCTGTGCAACACAAGCATTTATTACAAGTCATCTATTTAAGATGTAACCCAAGAAAAGTTTTAATTCAAGTGTCTCTCATCCAAGTGGCCTGGCATGTATTGTCTTTTAAGGACTCTAAATACAAAGGATTCCAGGGGTCTGGTATTTCATATCCCACTTGTCCAGATGGCATGCCTAAAATCAAGTGCATCCTCTTATTATTTATAATTAATTTAAATAAAGCTGAAATCCAACCAAGTTAATCCCATATAACTATTGAAAACTTGTCAGCCCAAACAAGTTCAGTGTGATGACACATAACAAGGATAACGTCCATGATTTTCTTGATTTTGAGTCTATGGTAATGTAATGGTAAGGATGATATAAGTGATTCCTTGGACTACTAAGCCAGGTAAGAGATCTGTGAAAGCAGAGAATATGCTATTCCATTAGCAAATGGAACACCTGCAAGGCTCCAGTACTTTCAGATTATATGGAAAGGGAGAATTCAGTGAAACAGAGATCAGTGTGCCCAAAAAACTGAGGTTGCGTTTAATCACTAGGCACTTGTTGGTGGCAGCACCTGACTTTACAAAGTATGAAACTTGATAACCCTTCAGGTTCCAATCCAAGGGTATATCCAGCTGATCTGGAGAATCTTTGGCAACACAGAGTGAAAATATTTGCTGCCAAAGACAACCAAATAATTTTCCTGCAACCCAACAGGAAGAGGGGCCAACCAACAGAGCCAGTAATCAGTGACCTTCACTAAATACCTTCAACATCTGACAAGTTTTATCAAGCCAAGTGCAATATAGGCTTAAGAAGAGGTAAGTCAGTTTTCCAAACAGGAAACAAGTAGGAAGGCAAACATGAATTTAACAGTTAAGTTGCAAAAGGACAAAAACTTCAGGCTTGTCTACAGAAACAGGTCCTTCAAACAACACCTGTCATTTCTAAGGACAGCTGAAGAGCTGGTATCACACATCCAAAGAAAGAAATTCTTAAAATATTTAATTTCCAATTTTTCCCTTCGCCCTGAAACAAGCCAGAAGTTATTTTAACACGCTCACTGTGAACAACTAAATGTTTTACTTCATTCCACATTTATGATCACAGTAGGTCCAACACTTCACAAAAGCTACTCCCATTAAAACATCAAGACATTTTGTAGGGAAACAGCTAAATTCAGTGATTAGCATCAGAATTTAAATAACAGTATTTCTCTGTGGAAAATTCAGTATTTCTTCTACTTATATTTTTTAAACAAACTTAATCTCTAAAATTAGAGAGTGATCTATTCCAAAACCAAATGCTACTTTTAAGAGCTGCTCATTTACATCAAAGTGTTCATTAAGAGGACAACTTAAGAAGAGAAAATACTCAAAAGTATCTTTACAGAACCATAAAATACTTGTTATATCTGCTTTTATCACCCAAATAATTGTATTCATAACAAATTTATCATGCAGCTAATTTAACTTGTATAAGTGAAAATAAGATGCACTATATTTGCAATATCTAGTCTCAAGGGCCACATTTCAATTATTCTTCCTACCCAGCATAATGACATATAATTAAATTGTAATCTTGCCAAGACAATTTTACACATTTCCTGTAAATACACAGATCAAAGCAAACTTATTAGCAGTTAGAGCATCTATCATCCTCCTAAGTCACTAATCACTTTATGGCAGCCCAGATAATCAGCCAATGTATATTCAACATACACTCCACTTACACTGCTACTTTCTCTACTTTCCATTTTTAACACTGAGTAACGTTTTTACTGAAATTTAATATGAAAATTTAGGTTATGAACATAAATGATATTATAGAAGAAGGGACCCACAATATACTGTGAAGTTAAATTTATACCACAGCTCTCAATATTAATTTTCAGTATCAAGCAGACTTCTACAAGATACCTGCATTTTCTCAGAAAACAAAATGTAACAATTAGTCAAAAAAAAAAGTTTAATTTACCAGGAAGACCTGTTCATTGGTTAAAGCCATCAATTAGGATACTACAGGAATATAGATTCTGACAATTAGTTGGGTTTTCTTTTATGATGTGAACCACGATGTGAACATCTCCTTCTGCTTATCCAGCGACAACCAATCCTCTAATTCCAAGCAGAACTTTAAATAAAAGTGACCTCAGTAAAACAGCATTTCTGTAGACAGCACACACGAGCCACGTTTGGCATAAATAATTCTACAGTTGGTTCTGATGTAATGGTGGCAAATCCATGGAGAAGTCCAGCAGTTTACAAGTGATCAATTCAACATGCTACACCTCCGTGTACAAGCACCAAAAAAAGAACAAAATTCAATGCAGACAAAGCAATATATATTTTACCAAGCTTATAGTTTTCAGAAGACAATTTTAGAACATGTTACTGTTTAAATCAACATAAATCTCTACTTCTTAGAGCAGAAAACATTTTATTTAGAAGTTTATTACTTAAAAATTAACACCCACCTCACAAAATAATGTAAGCTTGTCATCTGGTAGAAGACCATTAGCTTCATCTAGTAAAAAATCTCTTCGGATAAATTTCTTAAACCCCCAGTCCTTGCCTTGCACAAATCGATACGCTCTTTGGCTTTCTGATAAAAAATTGTGCACAAATACAGCAAGTTACAGGAAAATATTATCAAATAACACATCCAGGCTAAGTGTTAATAAAAAAATGAATCAATTTCACACATTTGGATCATGTGTCACGTTTCTAGAAAACACAGAACTGATTAAAACCTTTTAAATATTGTAATAGTGTTATTTTATAAAACACTTGATAGAACTTAGTGGAGCACAATTTGCAATTCAAACCATATCATCTCCTTAGATCTCTCTGGCACCATCCAGCACAAGGAGTTTCTCAGTGAGTGTTTAAGAATGCCAATGTGTCAAAACAGGAATTGTTCAGAGGGAAGCACCATTACAATGAATTTGTCACCACAAACCCATCCTGACAACGCTCTGCAGTTGTCATAACAATGTGGTTTGACTTCTTCCTGAAATGGAAAATCTTGTTTCACAGGTTGAAATTAGTTTGAAATACAGTAAAAGCATTAAAATAGCAAAACAGAAATAAAAGATTTCAAGTAGTAAACTATTTTTGGTCATTAAAAGATATTTCCTATATTTACCTTTTAGTCCTAGTTAGAAGAATTATTTTTTTTTAATCCATCAGATTTGCTGTGACAACACAACTTTTTTTTTCCAGTTCTAATGTTCACAGCCAAGAAAGAATTCCCACAGTCATCTCAGTGCAAACACATGTAAATTCAATAAGATCACACATTTTACATGGCTGGTTCACTGGAAAGTGACCACTTGTTCCCCAGATTAAACCACAGGAAAGAGCACCATATACTTTAACTAAAATATGGGAAAGACATTATTTGGGAATGGGTTTGAGAAGATCAGTAGAATAAAGCACATTCTGGATTAAATTTAGAAAGATTGTTCAAAATGAAGACAGCAAGAATACTTCTGAAATATGACCATAGGGGGAAGTGGAGAGGGATCTCACCAAGAGTTCTTTAAGAAAGAACTTTCCTTTCATTCCAAAAAAGCTGGACAAGAAACACATCACCATCTCATTTGCTGTATGCAGAGATGTTTCAGCCTTCCAGACAGCAATTTAGAAGTTTAAGTCAGAAGTTTGTAATAAAAGCAAAGCGTTTTTCATGACAGAATCTTTCAAAATATCATTCCTTCTACAGCCTCCAAAATAAAGCCATCAGCAAAGCCAGACTTCCCTGCACTATTGACCTTGGCAGCACCACTGGAACACACTTGACCACGTACCACAGAAAACACACACGTGTCACACACTGCCCTCATCACCAAGAGCTGGAAAAATTATATTCATGACAGCTTTTCACTAGGATTGAATCAAGCAAAATATCCTGTCGAGATTTTCACTGTATTTTCAGAACACACTGAAGAACCACCCAGGAGCTGACACTGCAGGAGGTGTGAGGTCTCATCACCTCATCACACTCCTACATCAACAATCCCTGTCCATGCAGAGCACAGGAGAGGGAAATGCACTTCCTGAAGTGCAGTGTGGGCTTTGAGGGCGACAGAACAAGCACACAACACTGTTCACGTTTGAAAATCTGTATACCAAAGAAGAAAATCACATTTAAAAAAAATACTGTCTGGGTTTTTTTGGCATCTGGATTAGTGTTTTCACACTTTCACCAACTTTTAACCTCATTAAGTCTGAGAAAGATTCAGAAAATCACCTTCCAAAAGGGTTCAAAAATTTCTTCTCTAGATTCAGCCCAATTCTTTATTCTGCAGACTTAGATTTCACTCTTACCAGCAACAACCAGTGTTAACCCCCAAAATTAAGTATAGAAAAGAACAAAAGCAGAGCAGCATAAAAGCGCAAATGTATTTTTTTTCCTTCTAATAAAGTTAAAATGTTAGTTTGCTCTCTGTTTCATACACAGCTTCACCCCTTGAAGCAGCAGCCTATGCATGAATTATCAATTGACAAGGGACATTGGAAGCGTGGCATGATTTTCCTGTCTCAGTAAATACAGAGCATCTACAGAAGCAGATGGCAAATGGCTGGAGAGTCCAAGAAATAAGACTTCTGTTGGTAATTTCCCAAAGTGAAAAGATATTTATAACTCCTGTGGTGCCAAACACAGCTCAGCTACTATTGCAGAAGCTGAAGACACACCCACTCATGGGATTTTTAGCACTGCAGTGGATGATGAACCAGCAGAGAGCTGATGGGTCAGGATTTGGGTGTTTGCTACAGACCTACTGGTCAGGAACAAACAGGTCACTGGAGATTGGGGTCCTGGGGGATAACAAGAACTCACAATGAACCCCTAAGGCAAAAAAAGGACCAGCAGGACCTGGCTAAAGACTAAAACAGGTTGCCCAGATAAGCTGTGGAGTCTCCATCCTTGGAGCTCTCAAAGCACCACAGGTCCCAAGCAAACTGCTCGGGCTGACCCTGCTTTCAGCAGGGGCTTGGGGCCAGCCAGCCCCCAGAGCTCCTGTGCAAACTCAACAATTCTGTGCTTCTATCATTATCTCCAAATAGTTTTTGATGCAGTTTCACATTTTATGACAAACACCAATCCACTCCTGGACTGTGTCACGTCCAAATGTATCCAGTCTCCAAATGATGCTCCAAACATACACAAGTGTAGCTCTGCTCACACAAGCTCCAGAAGCAGGAAGCTTGCAGGGACTGAAGAAACCACCTCCATCAGCATTAGAGGATTAGTAGAGTGAAATACATACATGAAACATATATATTTACCTTCCTTCCAAAGAGTCCAATAATTTAATTTTTACATTTGAACTCAGTTCTGTGGATTTAATTTAGAGATTACAAGTGGGCCTTGTTACTTAGGAAGAAATAGCCTGACTTTTGGATATAAACACTGCAGAACTATAGACTTTTTGTAAGAAATGCAGAACTTGCAACAAAACAGGACTTGAAACATCTCTTAAGTCCTGGAGTAGAAGGGAAGAAAGTAAGAGATATTCTTCACATACAGGATTTGAAGCAGCACAAATTCAGTGCAGATCAGCATTAAATTATTCATTTTCACAGGAATCCCAGCTTTCCCAAAAAGCATTTCCAATGAAGGTTGTGCTCACAACTTTGAAACTAAGAGCCTTCCATACATTTGTCATATCAACACAACAATCAAATCAAATCACCAGTTATTTCAGAGTCTTCTAATTCCTTGGGTACATGGCTCACGTTTTTAAACTGATTACAGCGTAAATCAGCTGAAATAGACCAAAATATTGTAAAGGATGTCTAAAAAAAACCAGCCGTGTATGCTTATCCTAATTAACTATGGAAATCAAACACTTCCACTGTAACTACAAACAAGCAAATACACCTCTACTAACAGGAAGCAAGAATAATCTGCTGGAAAAACTAAGTGACAAGGACCTGGAGTGACAGCAGTTGGCAATGTGCTGTAACTTATACTGCTCAGGACAGAATTAACACAGCTCAGTGATCAGAAACATGTGAAACATGAACAGGGTTTTATAATTAAGTTTCTAAAAGGAAATTAAAAAAAGGTATTTATAAAGTTTATCTCAATATTAAATTCTGCTCTCAACTGAAAAAAAAATATATTGCTGATGTTCTTCAGGATGTTCTTACAAAACCACATTAATATCCCCTTACCCATTGCTTTTGTTTCTTCTCTTTTAGCATTCAGCAGGGAAAATTTGAATTTTGCTCTGACTTCACTTTTTGGACAACTGACTAAAAGCAAATACAATGACAAGTAGTCTTTGCTTTCATCATCTAATCCCTTTGGATTCACTCTCAGGCACCTGAAAAAAAAGAAGGAATTGTAATTTTTAAATGGTACCCAGAATAAATTCAGAAATATTTTTACAAGACACAATTATAAATGCGACTGAAGTAAATGTTTCCCTTGTGATTGCTGACACTTGAAATTAGAACCAATCCATACCTACAGCAGAACTCCAAGAAGCGTCCAAGTTTTAATATTGATTTGTAATTTAACTTTACAATTTTTGTGAGTAAAAAAACCAAAGCACTGGCTAAAATAAAGACCTTACCACTTCATTTTGTCATTTGGCCCTGATGAAAATGTAGAACTCTTTAAAACTTCACCCATTTCTTCACGGCAAAAACTGAAGTTATTAATGGTCCACATGTACGAAAATTTTACTACTTTAACCTGAATAAAAGATCAGAAAATGTTACGAAAATTTAAATTACATATCAAGCATTAACTATGAGAACTACTTCGACTGTCAGCTATAATTTTTCAATATATCAGTAACTTTAATTTAGTTTTTATTAATATTTATTATGACTATAATAGAAAATAAAGCCATTGGAATTCATGTAGATTACCTGTGTGTAACACCAGCTTTCAGCCACAGGTCCACTGGACATCTCCCCAGGAGGAGGTGGGGTGGGAACCCTTGACATTGCCACTTATTGCAGGTTTATAGTATCAAGAGAGCAATCCAAACTTCAGCAATTCTCCTAAAAAAAGTAATTCATACATTTTGTTCACCCTTTTTTAGGTGTGGGAAACACAAAAACTCATATTACTGTGATTACTAAATGCTGCGTCTGAAAATTAAACCTGAGAAGAGGACAATGGCTCTGCTGGGTGTCACACACTAACAACCACTGGTGCTCAAAACCTGCAGGCTGAGCCCTCACACAATAATTTATAAAAATAAGCACCTCTGCATCATACACCACCACTAATGACAACATTTCAACACCCCCTTTGCAAATTACCACTTTGGCCACTCCAGAAGTGTTATAACTTTCTTCAGGCTCTTCTCCTTTGATTTGCAGAGCACCCAGAGCACTCAGCTATTAGTACAATGCCTTAGTTTTCCACCCAGACATAATTCAGAAGGACTCTCAGCCATCTGGGAGTAGACTAGGTTCACACAACCCTGAGATTTCTGAATGGAGGGTAAGAAATCAAACCTGTACTTCAAGTAGCATTTTCTTTCACAGCTGCCTTCTATCTTTAACACCAATAGCTGAAGAACTAGGATCACCACAACCATGTGCTCGTTCCCTCTCGAAGGACAAAGCCAGAAAACAGTTTCAGTCAACTCCCCAACCCTGCAGAACTCTCCAACAACAAATAAAGCGATTTTGTACTGAACTACCAGCACCTAAAAGAGCACTGCAACTCCTCCTGCCCATCAGGAACTGGGTCACTTGCCCAGATCCTCACACCTGCCTACAGAGCACTAATTGGGCCTGGCTAATGAAAGAAGGTGGGCCCATGGGAGGGCAGCTCTGGCTTCCTGACTGGCTCTCCTTTGAGGGAGGGTTTGCTGTCAGCTGTGGACAGGTTCCTGTCACAAGCACAGCCTCTCACTTAAGCTGCTCCATTAAACTGCTAAAAAGTGAAATGAACCCTAATCAAACCAGAAGAAAGTCAATTATTTCTGCCACAAAACATTTTCTCTTAGTACAGAAAGTTTCTTTAAACATACCCTGCTATCAGTTAAAAGCAACCATCTTTCTGCAACATTTGACTGCTTCACTGTATAGCTCTTTTTAGCCTTGATAGAACAGCGTTGTCTTCCTCAAAAGATGTGATTGCACATCACTAATCATGATGGAACTCTGCAGGGATGGAGCAACACTTAGAAACAAGGTTTTATGCAAACACTGGTTAAAAGACACTACAAGAGCATGTACAATTCAGTCATGATGTGAATGAGTTTATTATTCCTACAGGAAGAATTCTGTTGTGTGAATTGCTATGATCCTCACTGGATGTTTTCCCACCTGCCTTTCTGGTACTGCTTCTCACCCATGGTATGAAGTAGCCCTTCCACATCAAAGCCTGCTGACAGGGGATTGCTCTGAATCACAGAAGTGTAAGACCTTGAAAAGAAAGCTAATTCTCAGTTTTCACCAGATGAGGAAGCAGATGCTTTATAATCATATCCCTTAACAGATCTCTACCAACAGATCTGCTATGACAGGGTGAAAACAAAATATTGAATAGGTCTCCTGCAAGATATGGATCCCTGAGACATTGAAAACGAATCATAAATACAATTCAGCTGTCTTTAATAAATGAGTTTTCCCCATATAAAACCTGTATTTGTGGCAACGCTCAGTACTTCATTAGTACTTTCCATAAATGAAGAACAGACAGCATCCCTAAATTTAAGATAACCGAACTTGTTTGCTTCATATTTTTTTAAGCAGGAAACACATATATTGTACATGTTGTGTTTACAGAGTTTTTGCTTACATGTTTACAACTGGTTTTGATTCTCTATACAGAACCACCCAGAGTAAAATTCCTGGGAAGGATACATATGAACTTCTGCTCTCCTAAAGCAAATATTAGCACGTATATTACCATTATTTCTGGAAGCACATCCTATTCAGTGGTATCAACTGAAACTGTTCCCCAAATGCAACGGATTTGACACAGAACCATATCCTGAAAGGGTTAGAACAGCTTACCTCAGCCTTACTGAACCTGCTTGCTGCTCCTCAATCCTCCAAAGCTAAAAGCAAGAAGAAATACAGCCCCTTCCATGTTCTGTCATTTGCATGAGATGCACAGGACTGTCTCATCTCTCCTCTGCATCTCCTCAATTCTTCAGTCCATTAGACCAGTCAGCTCCCAGTAACCATGAAGGAGCAGCAGATCTGAGCCAAATTTGCTCTGAAGGGGTTTCTAAATTGGAAAAGCCTGAAAATAACTGCTGTACACAATCTCTTTTAAGAAAGTGTTCAGTGACCTTAGGCCAGCTACCAGTAGTTATCTGCCCACTCCTGTCTCACAGCTAAATCATCTTCATTCACTGAGAATTTAACTCTAAGCAAAGGTAGTTATTTGCAATTATTTTCAGGTCCATCTGTTGCCTTGTCTCTGTACCTGTTCTACCCAGGGCATCTGTACTTCAGAGGCTGCTTCCACCTGCTGCAGGGCCTTTATTTGAGGAAGGCCTGATTTCACCTAAGTACACTCCCCAGGTCCTTCTCAATAGCCTCAGCTTTTTGTAAAGTTTCCCCTTTACAGCACTAGGACCAGACAACTGATTTTCATGACCTCCTGACACATCTCTGAGGATCAGATTTACACCTCGCTTTTTTTGCATGGATTTACTATGCCAATCACATTTTTAGACTGAGAAAACTGGCAGAAAGCAGTAACTTTAAATCCTTGATACCGGGAGTCTGTGTTGATGAGCTGTCTGTACTTTTTAGTACGCCTGGGCACACAACTTTAAAAAAACAAGGGACCAACCAAGACAAACTCAATAACAGAGAATGAATAAACAGAGCATCTGATGCTCTGTTAACATGTACCAAAACACAGGGAGAAGGATGGAAATGGTTTAGCAGTACTGCAGATCTGCCCCTCACTTACTTAATCAATTAATTGGGATTTGGGTGGGGTCATGGGGATATTTATCAGAACTACAAGGTGAGAGAGAACACAAGCTTTAACGATGCTGTCCTGAAGAGTGGAGGTGTTTTAAGAAGGACTTTTGCAGTCCTCAGACTGACAGCCAGACCACGCTGAGTGGCCACCAATGGTCACCAGGGCAAAGTGGACCCTGAAGGTGAGAACAGAGATGCAACTACACACTCACCCTTTGTTCTACTGTGCTCTGCATGGGGAGGAGACTAAATACTACTTTGAAGAAATTCTTTATGAATCATTGATTAGCCACTGTCATCAGCTCTGACAAAATGGTTTTTCCAAGTACTAACCCCTCATCACTGCCTATTAGACCAAATGGTTGGGAACAGAGGGAACTGCAGTTCACAAAACCAGTCGGAGAATGACTGGGCGGAGTTAAACCAGCGAAGGGCAGGAAGACAGGTCTGCTATCTGCAGGAGGAACAAGTTACAGGGACAATGTTCATGCTAGAACCTGCATGTATTACTCTGCAGGCTATCATGAACAAAGCATAAGAAATGATGGAACATTATCAAACAATAGCTCCAAGAGTTTTCAGGCAGTGCTGTGCCTGTCTGGACACAGCTCAACCAACCAGTCCGTGTGGCCATTCTGCCAGGCAGAAATGTCTGACCATCAAGGCAAACATGCACTGGGAACAGGAAAACGAGCTTTAATGGATGGGGTAAACAAAGTTTCTGGTTTTCAAAAGGAAAATGAGATGTATTTTTAAAGGGTGTCAAGTTCCTTTGTTTGGGTTTTTTTTTCTAATGAAGTGATATACTCATACTGTATGTTGTACAGCTGTCAGTGCTGATTTAATTCAGAGTTTGTGTTTACTGTCTTACTTGGAAAAAAAAAAAAAAGGAGAAAAGGTCAAAGGTTCTTTGCTTGTACTTCCAGACCCCAAACATGATGGGCTTATCACTTCTTCTACTGCTCTGTTAAGGAAGGTACTGGCTTCACCTGATAATCATTCTGCAAACAGACCAGATTCTGTTAAATCAGGATCTTCGAGGAGCTGATCCTCCTACAGTGAGCAAGTAGGCAGAAATAACATGGGAAAAAGGGGATTTCTCAAAGCACATTTTATTTAGGAATTAACTGCAGAGCTCTCCTAGTCAAACAAATACTTGTGCTAAACTTAAAGCCATCTGAAATTGATTATTGTTAATTAATTACCTCCACACACAGTGTAAAGAAAGCTATCCTCCAAACAATGTACTTACACAGATTTTCACCAAAAGCTGTATCAGTTCTCTATTTTCCTAACTTTTAAAATCGTTGAATCTTAAGATTCAAAGTGACTTCCTACATCAATAACATGACTTTCAAAAACATTGTCTTGTTTCCCCTCTATGAAATTGAGTACTTATCATCATTATTCTAAACAAAGTTATTTTTCAATCTCTCAGAGCTAGACAAGAGCACATTCCCAGTCTCTTACATCTTGTGCTGGAATTATTTCAACTTTTTCACTGAAAAAGCGACTAGCTCGTTAAGAAAGCACCACATACATAGGAACACACAAAGAAGAATTTTCTACGCCCCCAATAATAAACCCACAAAACACTTCATAAACCTATTTGAAGAACTGCCCTGTTCAGAGGATGCTGGGCCAGCTCTCTCATTAGGAGCAGCTCAGTGGGACAAGCAGATCCCAGGAGCTCTCTCAGGGCAGTCACAGAGGAGCAGGTGCACTCGAGGTGTGGCACATTAACCACTGACCACAGCAATGGCTCACCTTGGTACTTCAGTGAGGGACTGCAGCCAGCAGACGGCTGGTAGGAATGGCAGAACTAACTCTTCTGCAGGGTACCCAACACACCCCAAAAGTCAAATCCAGCCTGCCAGACGCCAACCCACAGATAGTTCTCCAAGCAAATCAGTGACCCTGTCCTGCTCCCTCAAGAGCGAGAAGAAAAGCACACTGTGACTGGGTGCTCAGTTCCTGCTGAGCCTCTCCCTTCCAGCATCCCTTCCTCCCAGGGCTTGAGCCTCCAGGAGCAAAGTGGTTCCCTCCTGGGTCACACCAACAAACTCCACGTGCATGTACTGCATATTCCACTTGGATGGTGACAGTCTTTGCCTGAGCAGGGCTGAACACTGCACAAAATGCAAAGCTGTTATGAATTAACTTTTTGTCCCCTCTCTGGAAATACTGATCACCTTCTGAAGGTGAACTGGGAAATAACCCCCCTGTTCCTCCAACTTTTTATTCCTAGTAAATACATCGTTCAGAAACCAAATACAGTTTGTGAAATTTTGAGGACTTGGTTTTTTGAAAAAAAGAAAAAAAAATCTGAAGTAAGTCTTTCATTCAGTAAAATCAGCTCCCAAAAACCCATTCAAAATCAACAGTTACAGAGATGCTAGTCTAGTTACAGAGATACTTATTTCATTTCCTCTCATTAAATGATGACCAGTGAATAAAGTACTACATACTGTTCCATAATTAATATGTAAGTGTTATATATAAAACTACCAATATTTGTTCAAGGAATCAGTTTTGGTTTTCAAATTACAAAGAAGGCAAATTCTTGGGAAAAACACCATCATCATTTCTTGGCTGAGAAAGAATACATTTCAGAACGTAAAAATTAAGGAAACAAACAAACCCAACCAAAATAGTTATGTCTGAAATGGACATTCTAAGGCCCAAGACAAAGTTACTTCTGCAGCCTCCCATCTGGAGCAACATTCCAGCTGGATCACACAGTTCCAGGTAGCATCAGCTTATGAAGGCCAAACTACTTAAGAGTGAAAAAAGCCATGTCCCTTTCTCATTAAACACAAAAGGATTTGTGTAACAGCCATCCACCACCTGGGTCACACTTGTTTGGTGGCATGAAACGCCTGTGGCTTGAAATTTATTTTTTTTCTGTTTAAGAGCTTGTCTTATAAGCCAATTACGCTTACATAAATTCCTAAGATTTTTACTAGTAAGTAGAAAAAAAAAAAACCTTTGCAAAAAATAGGATTTTTTTTTAATTAGGAGGATTTGCATCTCTTCACAATTGATCTTTTTGAAAGAATTGCTGTTGTATTTCCTAAACAGCTAACTATTAAACTAAGTTTCCTGCTGGATGATCCACAACACAATAACACATGTCTGAAAGGTCTATTAAGCTCAGGCAGTTTTCCAATTTGTTCAGTTATTATCTTCTCTGAAAACACACGATATACCTAAGAAAATTTAAATACAGCGTTTAGCATTTATTGATTTTAATCCCCATCTATCATTGCATCATTTGAGTGAACAGAATTACTCATCCTTACACAATTGCTATCACATATATCCATCCTCTAAGTTAGAAAACCTACAGGTTAAGGATGTACTACACTTTACATTTTCTGTAGTACTTTTAACATGAAAAACTTCTCCTTTCTAGGGCAAAAGAAGGGAACAGCAGTTGTGCTATACACAGGAAAACCCTGTGACACTCACTGAAGAGGCAGCCCATAACAGTTTAAAAGGTTTGAAGCTTTTTCAGAACATGATATTAAAAAATGTTTATTTAAGTATATGTTTGCTCTGGAACCACACAATAGCAACCAAGTTTACACAAACCCAAGCTTTGGGGCTTAAATCAGAAGCTCTGGCTGCTCCTGTGTGCTTCATGCTTAACATCTCACTCGTGCTGTCCCACGGCTCTGCTGGAAGCCTGTGTCCTGCCAGGAGACGCAATCAGCAGCCACACCACGAGCCAATTCATGACTCTCTCCACACTTTTCCAGTGAGAAAAAAATACTACCATGGACTGGCCTGTGACAGCTGAGAAACTCCCTGTCACCCCTGCCCGGGGACAGTAAACTCCAGCAGAGAGAGGGCAGGCAGCTGGGGTCACAGACATCTCAAAATAGCTGCAACTAAGACTGCAGAATCTAAAAGCACATCCTCGTGGTGGTTCCAGCAGAAAAGCCCCAGCAAGGCAAAACCCAGCACTTGGGAAATGCCCAACTTTTCAGGAGGATGGTGGTGTACCTATGACTGACAACACTGAAGTCAGCAAGACAGTACTATCAGTTGAACAAACTATAAAGTTGAGTACATGCTATTTTCAGGCTTTTCTCCAAATTTTCTTTCCTATCCTAAGCCTTTGAAAAATAAAGGTGAATTTTACCTCAGCTGAGAGAAAGCCCAAGTGCTCAGCAACGCTGGAGCTATAACTGTCTAGTTTACATCAGCCAAGCTTGCTGATAAAAATCCCTCAGCATTAGCCTTGCATTGTTGTTCTGTAATATAGGAAACCCACTGTGCTCTGTATTAGATATCCCAGACCATTCCCTACAGCAGTCATCCGTACATTTCCCTGGAGAAGAAACGCAAGATTATTTCTTACAGCATTTTTCATTTTCATTGCCCAGTCTAGTTTTATGGGACCCAAAAGAGGGGTATTTCCACCCCGATTCCTCTTGGGAAACTATTCTGTTCAAATAATCTATTGCTGTTGGGGTTTGTTTCCTGGTACACAGCCAAAGGGATCTTTTCCCCTCCTTAGTTTCACTACATTACTCTTACTCCAACAAATCCTTGGCACGTGAAAGTATCTTAAATGAAGACATTTCTTCCCTAAATACTTCAGTTACACACAGTCAAGAGTTCACCAAATTGAAAATGCTAATCTTAACTTTCTTCTTTGCACTTGGAACAGAAGTTTGTATTAGCCAACAGGAAGCTGATTCCAATTGTAACAAAAAAATATCTTTCTCTAGCAGATTCACAGCTAGTCTGGGGTGGTTTGGGTTGTTTTGGTTTTCTTTTCTTTTAAAACTCTTAAGATTTGTGAAAAGCACTGGCCTACACTCTCTGGAGACATTTGGACTCTGTGTTTTCATCTGCTGCAAAGCAGCTGTACAGAGCAGCACAATGTTCTCCTCATTAACCTCTGCAGACTGGCATCACCTGCAAAGCTCACATCGAATTGCTACAACTGCTGTCAGCAGGCAAAAGCTCATACTCACAGATGTTGTCAGGAGGGGGGTTGATCACTCATTTGTTGTCCTGTTACCTCTCATGGCAAACCAGTGGTCACATTTGTGCACACAGCTGCATCTCGGAGATTCTGAGAGCCACAGCTCATTTCAGACCTGTACGCCTGCATGTCAGAGTTTGAGGAAAAAAAACAACTGACACTTTTAAGCTAGGAAATTGAGCAAAAAAAGCCCAAAACTCAATTCTGCCAGAGAACCAAACGGCATTTGATGCTAATTTGCCCAGTCTTGAAATTGAACTAATCCACAACAGCTGATTAGACACATCCTAGGAAACACAGGCAGGTCAAGAGGTAGAGCTGCACGCACACTTGCTTTGGTGAATAGAAGCAGGAATCTCTAAAAGCCATCAATGCAAGCAAAACTTGACCTCTCAGAATTGGACTGCAGCTAAACTGGTTTAGACCCACAGAGATAAAGAAAATCCTATAAGTTCATAGAATCAGAGAATATCTTGAGTTGGAAGGATGAGTCCAGCTCACAAATTAGTCCAACAGAAACTGGCTTCTGAATTCCAAAGACAAGTACACAACTTCTACCATTCTACTATTCAAAAAACACCCAGGTACTGTTTTGCTTATACTTCAGGATTTAAGAACCATTCAGATATAATCTGTTCAAGATCCCTTTTTCCACCACAAAAGCAATTCAAAGCTTGGCAGTTCCCCGTAAGTTTCCCCACTTACAGCACAGTCTTAGTTGCTCAAGACAGAAGAAAATCTCCCAAGTAAGCAGCAAGGCAAAGAGGCTGGCACAGGCCTGTCGGGGTGGCCTGGCTGTGGAGTAAATAGATGTCGTTTCATCTTGGGTGCTGTCAAACAAGGCAGACCAGAAGCAGATCTGAGTCTGCTGCTCTTTGCCTCCATCCACAGAAGACACAACCCCGCTGTGAATCACCGCGACGAGGCCACCTCGTCACACACGGAGCAGCGCCCGCAGCGCCGCGCGGAAAGGTGCTCTCCCAGAGCACTGAAACAAACTGAAGGGAAAAATGCAATTTACTACCAGGAAATCAAGAAGTCAGCCAACACCAAGTGCCGAGCCTCTCTTTACAAGTGACTCTGGAAACCTCTGAAGGCTCAGACACTGTAATTTATTAGTAACCCAGACTAACACTTGATGATGTTACTGCCATATATCTTTCCCCTCAGCACTCAGCGAGCAGAGTCTCACACTTGTTGGAGGGGATGGCACATTTCCAAACACAACTGCTATTTAAATCATTAAAAATGATGCCCGGCCTGTAAAACAATATTCAAAACCACAGACTACAGAATAAAGGTGGATTTTGCTTGATGATCTTATTAATATAACTAATCATAGAAACTAACTCTGGATATAAAGTTTGCCACACACAAATTTTGAGCAGGTTACTGCCTATAGAAGCTTTTCTTTCACTTCTACTTCTAACATGCTTTCCTTTCTCTTCCCTCCCTTATTTTTTTTTTTTGCTAAAAGGGAAAACCCACACTTCAGGAGAATGTTACTAAAAAGGCGCTTTTTTTGCCATAAGCAAGACAGGAACTCCCCTAATCACAAGCCTCTCATGAGAGACAACAGTATTAATTCAAATCTTTCAGATTTATTTACTGTATTTTTTTCCCCGGATGACCCACCTGCCCAGTGGATTTTGCAAAACTTGCAAAAAATGTATTTATGCAAACTTCTTCAGTATAAGAAGTTTCAGTTTCCTAGAAGCTGTATCACCCATCGCAACACAAATATTATTCTGCTGCTATTTTTAATTTAAATTTGCTCGCTATATGCGCATAAGTAAACAAAAAAAATCTACCTTGACATACTCTGCAGAGATCAGAAAAACCCACTGAAAATAGATTTCATACATTTTACTCCTCTGAAACCACCATATGCCAAGTGCAGTGCCAGACCCAAGAGTGAGATCACACCCACTTGGACAGTCAGTACAGCAATGCATTACATTAACCTGCAATCACACACATCAGCCAGAGACTTCAGACAACTTCGTCTCCAGAATAACATTTTCAGAACTGAAATAATATGGCTTTAAATAAGTTCATACAGACTCTATGCGGAATTTTCCAAATGCATGAAAAAAACCACCTAAAAATAGGTATAAATCCAGATGTACACAAATAATTGCTGCAATTAACTTTGCACACAGCACAGACACGTTAGTTAAAATTACTATTTTGTCCTGTTACAGGAACAGTTATTCAGCATGATATGTAAATATCAGTGTGCCCACTGGTACATCTGATACTTACAAAAAGGAGAAAAATTTAGTATTTTCTTTACATACTGCTCCACCCCTGAAGCTGAAGCAAACTACATTAACCATCCGTTATCTAAATGCATTACAAAACAGTTCTGGTTTTATCTTCAAGAGTTTCGATTACATACAAGTAACTCTGAAATTAATCTCGGTTAGCAAGGAATCTATCTAAAAGATTCTAAAATTTAGGAAAAACTGCCACTAAAGAGTGCTGGTTTTGTTGCTGAGGTAATGTCTACAGATGAAGTAATTCAGAGCCCTATTGTGCTCAGTGCTCAAGACAGTAAACACGTGTCTCCTCTAAAGAATTTAAAGAAATTATTACCTAATCTGAATCATTAGATTAATATATTAAGCGCTTGAAACAACAAATTACTTGTGTTCAGATTTTATTTCAACTTAACCCAGTGATTTTTAACTTAAACTCTGTGTATTGAAATTGTCTGTCCTACAGAGGCTACAGGGGATGCTAATGGAGAAAGCAGATTCATCAATTAGAAACCGAATATGAATAAAGAAAGCCAGGAAAAGGAAAACTTTTGTGAAGTTTTCCAAAGAAAAAGTCAACATGGAACAGAGAGCTAGAAAGTAGGACACCAGAGGAGAAAGTTACACCAGCTATTCCTCAGGCCAGAGTTCTGCACCTACACCTAATTTCAGTTGTTCAGGAAGCAACCGCTGACGCAATCACCCCAAACCCTTTTAGAGACACCCAAGTCTAACTAATCTGCTGACCATTCAGTACACAAGAAAACAAGGCATTTGAAAGAAATCAAGTAGAAGTCATCACTCCCCCCATTTCCTTCATCTCCATTCGTAGCCCTACTCATGAATCGATTTTGCAAAAGACTTGACCGACTGGTAAGTGAGCTCTTGGGAGGGGACAAACATTAAAGGAACAACCAGGAAGGAGGCCAAGAGAAAGCTCGGCTCCCAAGTTTCACCCAGTGATCCTTTCCACTGCATAACAATAAGAGGTTCCCACCCCATGAACTTTGGAAGTTTCCCAACTGCTGGAGACATTTACTCCACCAGCAGCAGCACTGCCCATGCCAAGAGCTACTCTGTTGCATTCTCCCTGGCACACAATTGCTCTTTCTTTCTATAAAGCACACAGGTAAATTACACATCAAATGATACTTAACCTTTGAACTACTTAAGAATTCAAGTCACAATATAGTGCAAGGAGCAAATGTCAAGCGAACCTCAGTGGATGAGCTCGTGCAAACTGTTACAATTAAGAGAAGCATGCGTAATATTTTTCACCAAAAAATGAAGTGATAAATGGCTTCTGGGAGATGCAAGGCAGTATCAAGGATAAGTAATCTAATTCAGGGCATTTGGACATGCGAGCTCTCTGGATTATTCCATGCCAATGACTTTCTGAATCAGCTGAAAGAGTATCTCACTTTCCACTACATTTCCCAAATGCTATATGCAAACACTCATCACAACAACGTTGACAGATACATGCATGGTTGCAAAGTGATTCCTTGTACAAAACATAAAAAACCTTGTAGCTGATAAAGAATAATTTTAAACCAGGCTACCAAAAACCACATTGGAAAGCTATTAAACTTGGATAAAATAAAACCAACAGAGTTGAGGTTTATAGCTGAGGGTTTTTAGGTTAAGCTCTTTCCAATACTGAACATACACTCCTGCCAAAATTCCACCACACAAGTTGAATAGCTAAAACATTACCAAAACCCCACATTTATGCAACACACTCTGTAACACAGTTACACACATTTCTTAGGAAACCCACTGAACTAAGGCAAGCAACCATCTTCTCTGTTAAGAACTACTACATCTCAGTTACCACCACTAAAATACCTCCACTTCTCACAGTCACAACGAATCTCCTCTAAGTACCGAGCACAAACTGAATGAGAGATTTCCTACTTCCATTTGAAGGGGCAATTCCAGTAGGAAGCCTTTTGATATGAGTGGGACAAGAAGCAACAGAATGTCACAGGAAGATGAACTGGAAAGTTTCTCAAGAAATCAAAGGAAGGAAGGTCTCTTGTGAATATGCATGTATTTTGTAGAGGGGAAAGGGGGTAGTGGAATCATGGGATGGTTTGGGTTTGAAGGAAACTTGAAGATCATTTCATTCCAATGCCTGTGCCATGGGCAGGAACACCTTCCACTATCCCAGGTTGCTCCAAGCATCAGCCAAGCTGGCTTTGGACACTTCCAGGCATGGGGAAGCCACAGCTTCTCTGGGCAACCTGTGCCAGTGCCAAGAGCCAAGGTACCAGAGCCTCTTGGAGAGCACAGGCATTAGTCAAGCACTGAGGCAAGTGCCTTCTATTTCATCCTAAAAATGCAGGGCCCAGGACACACATGACAAAATGCACGGTCTGCATGCTTTGATTTGGGGCAGAGTATTTTGAAGATCCCAGGATTTTATGACTACAAGTACCAGGCTGCTGCTTCTGGGAAGTGTAACAATCTCACTTAAGACTTCCTTAGTCTCAACCAGGTTTTGCTAAATACACAGGAAGCAGACTGCTTTTGACAAGGAGACAGAAATGCCCATAAGGAGCATATGAACCTGTCACAAAAACTGTGAGAAAAAAACCACCAAAAATATCCACTTGTCATCAACAGAAAAATATAACAAAACAGAAAAAAGCAGGCTGAGGTAGTTTTGTAAGGCAAGACACACAGAAGCCTACGCCTGGGCATACCACAGCCTGGAAACATTCAACAGGACAAATTCCTAATTACCATCCCTTCTACAAGGGCGTGAGATGCAATGAGAAAAAAAATGAACAGATGTGAAGAGATTGTATATGAAAGGCTGGAAAAACAACAAATGCAGACAGAAAACCTGGGAGGAATGAATGAAGAGAGAAGTTAATGAGATCTAAGTGCAAGCCAACTGTTACCTATTGCTGTCCTCAGCTATTTCTTCTCTAACTCATGTTGATAATGACAACTGGTTTCATTCTCTCTCCTGTATATTTATGTTTAGGTGCTTTCAAAGGCACAAAAATCAACAGAAAAACACAACCCATAGAAAAAAAAGAAGTTCTATAATATGTGATTTCAACTGAACATGCAAAACTGTAAACAGCACGCACTGACAGTTGAAATCAGTGACTAGGGCCAGGAAAAAAAACTTGGTGGCTTTTCAAATTCATTTTATATTTGTCCATAGCATATACAAGTTTTTAATAGCAACAAGTAGCTTGCGCCGCCTATGCAAGTACAGAATGTAATTCTTTATTTTCACTGACAGTTTAAAAGCAGACTGCAAAGTACCAAAGTTAAAAGTTTGGCAGAAAGCTGTTTCAAGGGAACATAACACCAAGGATATTTCTGGATATTTAAAATTTCAGATTTCCAGAAGAGAGTTAAATGCAGTTTCTGCTGATATACCAAAGCCTGACAAGTTTGTGGCTTTATATACAAAAGGCATATTGTTTAAAAATTATTTTCCCTTTCCTGAGAAAATATCCCCTTACAGAGTGAGGGGGAAATACCATGCAACAGACACACACTGGAAATCCTTCACAAACATTTATGGTTGTCCTGGCCACACATCCCAGAAGGCCCAGAGAGAGAAGCCAGATAAAATACTTTCAGAAGTGACAGTAACTGCTAAGTGCCCCTCTAAGAGGGAACATTTATTTCCAGAAATAATAAAACTTCTACTAAAACAGAAAAAGGGACTTTTTTTTTTTAAACCTTTTTTACTTAAGGTTAAAACAAAATGCCTTGGCAGTCGTGGTTTAGCTCAGAACCACTGTGGTAAAAATTCCTGTAACCATATGGGATATCTATCAAAATAATGCTTTCTGCAGAACTGATAAGAATAAGGAAGGACCCAGTTTGACTCTGTCACAGATTGTTCTTCCTGGCACGAGCTTCGAAACAATCCTTTTTGTTCAAATGCTATTTTTATAACTCTTAACACCTCTTTAGAAAAGAGCTGAAGAATATATTCACAAAGCAAAGCCACGTTTTAAAACAGATCGCTGATTTCAGTACCCTACAGTTAAAAAAATACCGAGAGCTCATCGATATCGCCCATTCTGCTTCCTTTGTTTTGCTGTTTTCCATTCCTTACGGTCTTTCTCACCTACTTCTGCCCTCGAACAGCCTCAGTGTGATGCAAATTCCCCCGGACTCCCGGGAATTTCAGCAGACGACATCATCAGGTGAAACCCAGCCTGAGTCAACTCCACTTCCTGACCACGTCTAAGATGGTGCGCGCAGCCCGGTGAATCGAGGGGAGCTCTCCTCACACACCGCTCACTCCCCGCCACAGCGTCCCTCAAACTTCGCCGCTGCCCAAAGACGGCAAACAACCTCCCAGCCAACCCACCCCACCATCACCACCTTTTTCGCTTTCTTACAAGACGCGAACTTCCCACAACAAACTGCACTGGGGGGGTAACGAGGGCACGGGCGGAAAACACCGCGCTGTTCCGCGGGGCTCCCCGCGGCCGAGCGGCGGGCAGCGCTCACCCAGGGCCTGCAGGAGCCCGAGGCAGGGATCGCTGGATCCCTGGATCGCTGGATCCCGGACCGCGCAGAGCCGACACCGCCCGCCCCGGCGCCCGGCGGCCGCGGCCCGGCCCGGCCCGGCCCTCCCGCAGCACCTCCCGGCGCTGCCCCGGGCCCGAGGGCACAACAAAGGCTTTTCCCCCCGCACCCCCGGCCCGGCACGTACCGGATCGCGGCGCTGGCGGGGCGGCGCGCCGGGGCTCATTCCGCCGGGGCGGGGACGCTGTGACGGTCACCGGCGCCCGGCGGGAGNCCCCGCTCCGCTCCCGCTCCCGCCGCACTTCCGGGAGGGAGCGGTCACGCGGCCGCGGGACGCGCCGCTTCCATCCGGGAACGCGCGCGGGGCGGGCCGGGCCGGGCCGGGAGCGGAGCGGAGCGGGCCGCCCGGGGGCTGTGGGTGAGCGCTGCCGGGGACCACAGCCGGTCCTCAGGGCACACAGAGCCGTCCCGCAGCACACGGCGCAGGACTGCGGCCAGGTGGGTCTGGGATACCTCCGCTGAGAGAGACTTGGCACCCTCTCCGGGCAGTCTGTTCCAGAAGGGAGTTCTGCCTCATGCTCAGGTGGAGGTTCCTGTGCCTTCCCGTGGCCTCCTGTCCTCTTGCCCGCCCAGAAGGATGGAGCACCTCTCCTGAG
This sequence comes from Edolisoma coerulescens, assembly GCA_013397115.1. NCBI lineage: Eukaryota > Metazoa > Chordata > Aves > Passeriformes > Campephagidae > Edolisoma > Edolisoma coerulescens. The sequence goes on from VWZW01004119.1 coordinate 2,787,682, forward strand.
GGGCTGAGGCAAAGGGATTGTTCAGCCTGGAAAAGAGAAGCTTTGGAGTGATCTAATTGCGGCCTTGCAGTACTTGAAGGGAACTTAGTGGAAAGATGAGGTAGGACTATTTACAAGAGCAGGTAGTGACAGGACAAGGGGGAATGGGTTCAGATGGAAAGAGTAGGTTTAGGTCAGATATTAGGAAAAAAACTTTGTTTTGGAGGTGATGAGGCCCTGGCACAGGTTGCCCAGAGAAGCTGTGGCTGCCCCATCCCTGCAGGTGTCCAAGGCCAGGTTGGGCAGGACTTGGAGCAACCTGGGGTAGGGGAAGATGTCCCTGCCCGTGGCAGCGGGGGGGAACAAGACGATCGTCAAGGTTGCCTTCCAACCCAAACCATTCCATGGTTCTGTTGCTTGACACTACCAAGAAGACCTTGGCATCATCTTCTTGGCACCGCCCTTTAGGTATTTATACACATTAATGAGGTCCCCTCTCAGCTATCTCTTCTCAAGGCTTAACAGGCCCAGCTCCCTCAGCCTTTCCTTGTAAGAGAAATGTTCCAGTCCCCCAATCATCCTCATTGCCCTCCTCTGGACCTCTGCTCAGAGGGGTCAGCAGGGCTCCTCTGAGGACTCCTTATTTACTTATTTATTTCTTGTTTTGTTTTTCAGATGAAATTGACCTGAAATTGATGCTCACGAGCTCCATCTGCTCCCCAGTACTGGAGCTGGAGCAGAGCCAGTCCTCAGTGACTGCTCCCCCACGTACAGGGCTGATGTTGGGCTCTCAGCTTCTCACCCTGCCCCCAGATCTGCTGCTGGCTGGCACAGCCATGGGCTTCAAGCCCTTCAGTCCACAGCCCCTGACTGAGATTCTTCTGCTCCCTCCACACGTGTTCGCAACTCAGCAGTTCTGAGAGCTGCTGGTCAGATCTGTTTCCTTTAGACCCAGGTGAATTTCTCTACATCACTGAAGTAGTTGCTTCTAAAAATAAATGTTGTGATAATTTGTAAATTACATACACAGTACGGCAAAATTCCCTGTGGAGGGCTGAAAATAAAACTTAAACAGTATGTTTTGCTTTGTTTTCCGAGCAAACAGGGCTTTAAAGAAAACATCCTCTATGGAGACAATTAAGACCCAGTGACACCTTAATTGCTTCTCTTGAGAATGAGCACTAAGAATACGCACACAGAGCATTGTGCTGTGTAAGGATGCCCAGGCTAGCAAGGTTTCAAAATCGATATAACTGCATTAGTGAGGCTCAGAGCCCTGGATAATTCATCCTGCAGAGAAAAACTGCACTGACAGGGCCATACTGCCTTTGGTAGTACTAGTTCTCTCAGAACTATTTCAGGAACCTGTTCAGCACTGCACTGTATTTTCAGATGTCTCAGCGTTTTTTGTTTATTTGGAGTCTTTTTCACGCCAGCCCTTGTAGGAAATAGCTTTACATCCACAGTCAGGACTTACTCCATTTAGTGCGCAGGATTCTTGCAGGGGGACCAGGCTGCTTTTATGTGTCCCATTACTTAGAAGAAAACACGGTAAACGTTTGTCATTTGTGAGAAACACAAATAGAACACAGAGTATTTGGTCTTGTTAGCTGAACAATTCAGTCATTGGAGACACTGTTGCAACTGGGAAGTGAAAAGTGTCCGTTCTTTCATAGGGCAGAATTCAGTCCCTCTTATTGGAAATCAGGGGTGCATTCCTAGTTGTAACTGAAGAGTCTGCAATAGGGATCTTAGGATTTAAATAGAGTAACTTAGCACATAAGAAAAACAGTGAGTCAAGTGAATCTATGTATCTAGTAACCATCATCTCCCTTAAATCCCACTCCAGAGAAAGTCTGCAAAGATGAATCATTAGCAGAAGTTGTGGAAAACATGCATATTTGCCAGCAGTCAAAAGGTGAGATTACAGCTCACGCATCCCTTGGGCTGCAAAGTTCCTTTGCTCACGCTCAGATGTACAATACTGTGGGGGTGTGGGCACATGCCACAGCAGGGTGTGTGAATGGTGGCCAAGCAGAGCCACTACCACCTTCCAGATCTGGAGTCTCCCCTTGGTGTTAGCAGAAGTTTAACTTATTTTCCTGTACTTTTCATCCACTGCTATTCCCCTGCAGATTCCCATTTTTGCACCCTCTCAGTGCTATATTAAAGTGCCCCACGTAGTGTTGGCCTCTTGTGTAATGTTAAGGTGGAATTCTGTCACATCAGGAGGCATCAGTGTGAATTGCATTTTGGCAGCACTTAGTGGCTCAGTTGAGGTAAGTGAGCCATAATGCCAGACATTTTACCAAAACCAGAGTTTGTAACCTAATTAGGACAGAAAATGGTAGAGAAAAACAAGGCAGGATGAAGTGATTAAGCACACCTTCAGAACAAAGATTTTGGCAGAGACCAGAGGGAGGGCAAAACTTTCCTGGGTCCAGAGTGAATGACCTGGTCGTGCTTCCTCAGGCCAGGCAGGAGGACTCACAGGAATGTACTCTTACAATATACACCATTTTCTGGCAGGACCTTGGTGGTATTTATACTTTCCAAAAACTTTCACAGAAAGATGCCATGTTAGTTTATTGTCCTAAATAAAACCTAACACTAAATGTATTTAGTTTCCAAATTACAGCCTGGCAAACAGTATTTCTAAATAAATCTGAACAAAACACAGTGGTTGTTGTAGTTGTTTTTAGTTGTACACACAGCCAGCAGTACTGACTCCTCTATTTAGACTGCCCATCTCTTCTCATTATGAAGAAGCTCTCATTGCACACATTTATGTGTGGGGAAGGGTTGTTTCATCTGAAAGACCTCTAAAATAATTTTATTTAAGGATGGTCCTAGAATAAGGAAGCATGTTAACATATAGCTATAAAAGGATTAGTATTTGGAGATTTGAAGTGCTCTGCTCTGGGCAGGCAATACAGTGTGATCAAGTTTCAGGCTGTTGGGACTTTCACCTTAGATAAACCCTTCAAAATACAAATTCTGTCTGCTGTAATATTAAATATCGTATTTGCTGTTCTTGTATGGGAAAGAAAGAATTTATTCTAGCTTGTTGATGGGATTTCTTCACCCTTGTTTTGTGATACGAGGTGAGCTGAATTCAGCTGCTGCACATGATGCTGTTAACTCTCAGGGCCTGTAAATAGATTGTTTTTAGCATTACTCCCACAGATTTAAGGGTAGTACTTCCATGTGTAAATATGAATTGAAATGATTTGCAAAATGCAGTTGTGAGTGGAAGCCATTCTCTACCCAATAAGTAGTCACATTTCAATGGTGAAATTATATATCCTAATTAGAGATTCGTTATAAATCTCTTTGAGATCTTTCTGGTGAAAGGAGCCATTATACGCATGTATGTAAGCACATTCCTGCAATAAGTTTTCAAGATCCACAGCAGGATTCTGTCACTAAAATAACACTTTTGAAAGAAATTAAAGACGGGAATATTAATTTAATCTATTTTCTTAATCAGTGTAATTATTTTATTAACATATTCTAGAAGAATCAATGGCAAACAACCCAAGAAAGGGCTGGTATCACATGCTTTCTGTTTTGTTTTCCTGTCAGTTGTCCAGATGTGAGCACTTTCTGGAGGAATCGTGAGAAATCCGTAGCATCTTATTTCATTCAACCCTATTTACTTTTAACAGAGCCAGCAGACAGCACTGCAAATGTACTGCCAAGACGTACGGGTGACTTTGCATTAAGTAAATGCAAAGGCAGATCTAGCTGAAATAAATCACAATTTTATGGGCAGTTTTAAAAGAGTGAAAAATTTCAGCAGGAATGTTTTTAGTCTTTTTATAATATAGTGGCTTCAGAATTTGAATTGCTTTTTGGAATTTAAAGTTCCAGGGCATTAAGATATTCCTCAATTTAGAGTGACTTTTCCCCCTTAAATTATTTTGATGTTTTCCTGGACTTCCTTTCTAAAAAAGAAAAGAGAAGAATAAAACTGTTAAGCCACGACAAGCAACTGATTTCCTACAAGGCAGTGATACAGCTCTGAAATTACTCAGTAATGTTTCAACAGAATGGGTCTTCACTTGGAAAGGTCAGTGTTTTGAAGCCAGCCCTCTTCAGTGTGAAATATGCTGGTTTTAGCAAGAAGGTTTTAGCAAAGATGCAGTTTCTCCTGAGAGAGGAGGGTGACATTGGAGGAGTGAAGTGTTCCTGCCAGTGGAACAGAGCCTGGCTGTGGGGGCTGAGTCACAGCCAAGTCTCTGTTTTTCCTGATTCAGTGTGAGTTTTGATCTTCTATCTCTGACCGCAGATAAAAACCACCAAGCTACTGTAACCACCAAGTCTTCTCTGTTTATACTTTGTATAAACAAACACTAGTTTTAGAAGAGACTTGAACTTGGGACTCCCAAACTTTGCCTCAGCTCAGCAGCTGCTGGGTGTGAGCTTCCCTTTCTTCCTCTATTAAAAACAAATAAATAGATACTGAAAAGATTTTCATGCAAAATATGAAAACATTTGAGTTTTCTAACTTTCACAAAATAGGCAGATGTTTCCCAAACAGTTTCAGTCAGTTTTTCAACACATTTTATTTCAAGAGGTGCTTATATGTTATTAGTGTTAAAAAAGAATTATTAAATAGAATTTGCTTTGTGTTGTCGTGTTCCTTTCCCTCATTTTCTCTTTCTGTTTTCTCTGTTCACTGTTATGCCTTAAAATAGAGAGTAAGGACTTCAAAGCAGGTATCCTATTTTCCTGTGGATATTTCTTTAATTCATAGTAGCAGAAAACTTACTGGAAACTGGTTGCAGCACTCCATGACAATAATTTTTCTGCAGAATGACGAGCTGCAAATCACTGCAAATCAAATTGTCTTTTATTCCTTCCCAGTATTTTCTAATGTGGTATCACCAGTTTCTTGTCAAAAAATCCCCATATTTCTTTCAGTCACGCACCCCAACAAATCTTCTGATTTTGTACTTAGTTTTTTTTCATTCATATTTGCCAGAACTCCACAACCACAATGGCAGTGTAACCGTGTGCTGTGTCCCAGGCTTTTTGTCCTTTACTCTCCCTTCACTGCCATTTCGGGGTCACTGAGGGTCACAAGTGAGGTGGCAAATCAGGGGTATTATTTGATGTGCTCAATAAGTCACAATCCTGACAGCCACAACTGGATGTGGTAACATTTTTTTATAATAGTTTCTTCAGGGAAAGATGGGGGGGGTTTATTTCTTTGTAAAATTAATAGACTCTTTTCAGATCTTGCTAAAGGATGAGAAAACCTCTTTAAAGTTCTTTGCAAATAAGCATTCCTCGCCTTTCCAAAAAAAAAAGTAAAATCAAACCCTGTGGCTTTAAATGTTATGCCAGATTTGTCCTCCTCTACTTCCTTCTGCTCTCCAAACAGTGCTGAAACACAAAAGGGCTTTCCTTCTACAGACTTCAGAGAGTGTGGAAACTTCTTTTTGTACCAGAAAGCTACAATAAAGAGCAAATTTTGCTTTGTGGCTTATACTCATAAATTTGATAATGAAGCCAAATGCAGTCTTTTCCTCATTTCAATACTGAGTAGCTTTTAAAATGGCTTTAAAAGTGACTTTCATAGAGAGAAGAACAAGCATGAAGTTCTGAATTGTATGAAAGCCCCAAACATCATCATTTATAAATGGAGATATGCCCAGCATCTGGACACGATTCAGTTGGCTCAGAGAGCCTATCAACAGACTCTCAGAAGAATCAACAGATTCTTCACTGAATGAAGATCAAGCTGCTAAGGCACATTTAGAGGAAAAACCACACCTCAGTTCAGTTCTGTCAGGAAGACAAGTTGGTTTGAACTTTATTACCCTTTTTGGTTGTGAGATTCTGTGGTGTTGCCTCTTGAAACAGCCTCCTGCTTCCCAGCTGATAAACAAAATCCTTAATTATGCTGCTCACAAGAGTACATTTCGATATTAGTATTCCCCAAATTCTCTTGAGTTTCATGACAGGACTTGGCTTAATTGTCTCTATGCATGGTAAAAACAACCCATATTGCTCCTAACATAGCATTTTGTAGAACTGAGCTCTTCTGCCATACTTTGCAAACCAAACATTTTAAGCACGGAGCACTAAAACATAACTTTTAGTAATGACTAAAATAAAGCAGCATTGTCATTTCAGTAAATGCCTATTTTTAGACCTGCCAAATATGCATAAGAGGCAACTGGATATTTACTGATTGTTGCACAATAATTTACACATGGATTTATGAGTTACACGTGAAATTGCCTATTTTGTTCAGTTCTGCATATTCCACCAAAACATCCTGTATTTTCTTATTCTTTTTTTTCCGTATTGCACAATTTTTTGGGTAGGAAATCATACATATGGGAAAAAATGGGGAGAAATATTAAATTTAAAGCTCATGCCTTCGTGTTTTACATGTGACTTGGCCTGTTAATTCAGGAAGTTAATTAATCCCTAATGAAACATGATTTTACTGTGTATCAAACAACATTTTTGTTTGACCACAGATCATTTTGCCTGTTTTTTTTCTGAGAAATGAAAGCATTCTACTGGCTATTTTTTCTAATTTTTCCATTTCACCATCCCCACAAAAGTCATAATTTACACAGCTTTATTCATCACCATTATCTATAATTAATCTGGTCATATGGTTTTAACAAAGTTAAATAGTTAAAGTGTGAGACTGTGACTATCTTCCAAAAAAATGTTAATTTTAAAGAGTGCTGGACCATGTACACTAGATAATAAGCAATATTAGATGTATATGTATATAATAATATCTTTAGTCAAAAAAACCATGACCTGTGCAATAAGTTTGAGTTTCTGTAGGAAAATCTCCTAAGCAGAATGACTCCTGAATTTTACTGAAAAGATATGGGCTCACTGAATTTCATCTCTAAGAAATATTGGAGATGTACATAAGAGATTCCCCATTCCTTGTGAATAGATGTAAGGACAAATGGCATATTCTGAATACCAGGAAAAAAACAAACAACTTTCAGGATTATAGGAAGGATCCCAATGCAAATGCTAAACACCAAGCTGGGGACAGAGAACAGCTCTGTGGTAATTTCTGACAGAATTACACCTGATATTTGAAATTTTGATGAAGCAAACTTTTTCATTTTAAGACAATACATGTGTTTCTTACTTATTTTTTATTTCTTTTGGCATCTCTTTAGACTTAACACCTTTTTACATATCAGTGTGTCCTGTAAGTGCTGTAGCTCTCCTTAGCACAGATTTCGCACTGTTGATGTTTTCATCCAGTTCATTTCTCCTTGCTGGCAAGCATTTAGTGTCTCTAGACATATTATGATTCATAAGATGAATAGCTTCCCCTTGCTCTGGGATTCAAGAGACCAGCATGGAATTATCCAATTCCTAGAGCAAAATCTCAGATGAATAATGTAGCATGACAAGTGTATTACTCACTGATGGAGAGCTGCTGGAGTCTCTTCAGCAGCTTAAAACTGCTGGTCAGGAAGAGGTAGATTAGGGCAGACAGTGGTCTTCTGAGTCAGATTATGTAGTGGTGAAACAGTGGTAGAATCATTTTGCAATACTGTAATTGGATGCAAGCTTCATTTGAGATTTCAGCTTTCAACTGCTTCACCAAATTTACATAACACAAATGCTAATTAGTGATGAATATTTGAATATTATACAGCAAACTCCTTATGCTTAGGTCAAAATCCCACTTATATCAAAAGGTGAAAATTGCTTCCTTTTTTCTTAAAAAGTCTATTGCCACCATTGATTTGGAAAGATGTGATATTTTCATGTTTACATGTGGGTTCATTCTGTATCACTTTATTAAAAAAGAACTTGCTGTAGTTTTCCCAAGCATATATTAAAAGCCCAACTTTCTTGTAACCCAAAATTCAGGTGCCTAATTGCTCTCAACTCTTTCTTGTTTTGTACTTTGAATACTTCAACTTAAATACTTGATGTTTAGAATCAGATATTTTAATGTGGCTGTTTTACTCCTGAGCATCTCTCTATTGAATTCAACAAAATTATTCATATAGAAGGTAATTCAGTAAAGGTCTTATCAAAAAAGCAGGAATTCCCTGTGGAACAATTGCAAGATACTGTGTTTAAATTCAGAAAACATAAGTAATAGTTCCCTAGTGAGTCTTGGTGAAAAAGACCAGATAGGCACCAATCCAGAGAGATATCTTGCATATTAGTTGTTCAATAATCAAAAACTGGAATGCCCTTTGAATTTTAGTATTTCGAGGTGTTTACATAAGCATATGAGGTAGATAATTAAAAAGGAAGAAGTTAAATATGATCATCCTGGATAACTACCTTGAACTCTCTTTAAGTGCCGACAAAACTTGAATTGTGTTATCTCAAAGTCATTGACAGTCATGGCTGCAACTCTGAAAAATATCTTCTAAGAACCCAAGGATCAGATTGTCATCTAAACCACCTGTTTGGCCCTGCAAGTTTTAAGATAAGAGAAGATGACAGCAGCATCTCCTCCAAATGAAGAGATTCACAGGAAGCCGTGATCTCATAAGCATGGAATAGCTTGAGGCTTTTCTCTGAGTCATCTCTCCCTGATGGCAATTTTAAGGTCACTCCTGAATGTGGACAGTTTATTCTGGAGACAAGAAACAATATTTGGCAAGAAAGAAGCAGAGATCAGTTGGCACAATACGTGACTGTAGTCCAGTTAATCAAAGTGCCTTTGAAATACTTTCAATTTGCAGCTTTGGTATTCTGTTGTTCTAGAAATTGCTTCTAATTTTTCATCCACTACTTTAGGAAGGAGTCTGAATTCCATGACATTGGGATAGAGAATGATTTAATTTTAGTGCTTTGATCAGTCTTCATTGTCAAAGCTTCATCAACCATTACTGAGATTGATTTCTTTAGTTTTTATTTCAAACATTTTATGCAAGGAAAACCTTTCACAAATGTTAATTCCTTGGAGTTACAGGCTAACTCAGAACCCAAAACAGAGAGGGAAATTTCCAGCTGTTGATCTCAGTTAATATCGCCTCAGACTTTCTTCTAGTTCCTTGGCTGCTCATGTGCAAGGAGGTGGATAGCTCTTATCTCTTAACTGTGTGCACCTTGTCTCAAGTGCTTTTACCAAAGCTTGGGAATTTGGCTCTTTTCTACCTAAATGAACAATCACAAGAGGAGCTTAAAAAACTGGTTCATGAGAGCTCCTCATCAGTGGCAGACATATTTACTTCTGAGAAACATGGATGGTGGTATTGTGTTTCTGTTCTTATTTAAAAAGATAAATCTATCAATATTTTCTTTGAAATAAATGGAAAGCTGTTCTCCGTTCAGCTGGCCTCCTTATCAGAGAATTAGTTATTGAATGGTCAGTGTTACTCGTTCTTCTCTCTGTGCACTGGATAATAGAGTGCAGATGCACAACAGGGCTTTCAGAACAATGCAAGAAGAGAGAGGGTTTGTGCAAACTCGTTTGTACAGATAAGAGAAGCCTCTGAGGACTTGGGCCCAGGGCTTCATAGTACAGAACTGCCAGAATGGGTCCTGGGACCAGTTAGGGACAATGCTGGAAAAGGAAAAACTTGTGATTTTACTGATGTTACTCCATTTTATTCATAGCAAATTTGCAGTTATGTAGTATGGCATGCCGATTAAAAAAGCCTTAATTAGCTCTTTTGAGTCTCAAACAACCTGAGAAGTGCAGGCCCTGTTTATAACTATTGCTGACCGTGGTGTCTGACCTGAAAGAAAGAAATTATGAGTGGTGTTAGTGCTACCCATGAAGATAAGGCTGAAGTTGAGCAGCAATTATGGCTGAAAACCTGCAGCATTTGAAGCTTTTTCAATTCCTGTGCTGTAAGGAGTCTTTCATGCAAGTAATAAATTGGATGGCACTTAGATGAGGAGCACAAGTTGAAAGACAGAAGAGTGTAGACCAGACAGCACAAATCTAAATGCATGGCTCAGACGTTTGCCACAGTTCTGGGATTTCTGTAAGTAGCAGATAAAGAACAATTTGATTGTAAAGCTCGAGCTGTTACTGTTCAGCATTCCCAAGATGAAATTTGATGTCACTGAGCAGATTTATGGCATCCACAATATGGCAGGAAATGCAATTAACAAGGCAAAACTGCAACACCTACAGAAAATGGTGATGGAAAAACAAATGAAGATAAAATTGTTTTTCATTTTTCTTATTCTTTTATTTCTGTGTTTTCCCGTTGTGAAGCGAGGACATCAAATGATTGACACTGTTACTGGGAATAATGCCTGAAATACTGGAATAAGTATTTAGTGTCTGGTGAGAACTGTGACCTGAGACGGAAAGAGGCTTTAGAGTGAAAAGGATCAAAACCTTAATAGCCATTAACGCAGAACAATTACAAAAGTTCAAGGTAAGGGAACAGGGAAGCAGAGTAGGCAGGCACTGTCTGAGAGAGCAGACATTGCCTCTTAAGGCAGAGAAAACACACAAAAAGCAGGAGCTAAAACACTCAGCCCAAAATATTACTGAGTGTTGTGTGTGCAGAGGAAATGTCACAGTGTTTGCTCCCTAAAGAAAATAGAAGCTGAAGCACGTGCAAGCACCCACAGAGGCTACCAAGAAACACAAGTTGTGGGACAAGATTCTCAAATGGACACTTCTTATCCAGAAAATAACACCCTGGATGTTATTTTGCCGCTTTGCTGTAACAGCAGTAAGAACCTGGGTTCTGGCTGAGCAGCAGGGCTGCAATCTTGTTCCAGCAACACTGATAAGCAGCTGATACATGACCATGAGGAGAGAACTTCAGCATTGCAGGATCAGTGGACTGGCCATCAAAAAATTAATCACAAGATTATGTATTGTTGCCTGAACTTTTTGACAGCTGTCGCAGAAATACCTTACCTTCCAAGAAAACTGCTTCCCAAAACAGCTGAGTAAATCTCAGATGAGCCATTAACTTGATCTACCATAGAAACGTATCACTTTTTCTCCTAAAATCAAGTTGAGTTATTTTTTTTACTTTTTTCTTTTACTTTAAAGTGACTTATAAAATGTTTCCTAGTGAAAAACCAAAATGAAATAATTATGTAACCTAGACACAGAATATTTCTTGCAAAACATGTTGACTTCTCTCATTCTCTGCCATTTTTGACTAATACCTAGACAAAATGTAACTCAAAATCGCAAATAACTTGGGTTCTCTTCAGCATTTTGGCAAATAAAGAAGTGTTTGGCAAAGGGAATCAAGGAACGTGTGCCACAATAATGAAAAATTGTGCCTTGGTATTGAGTAGCAGGCAGAATTCACTGCTCTGGAATAAGGAACTGGTTCCACTTTCCACATGACAGGCAGGACAAAGCCTGAGATGACAAAACTGTTTAGGAGAACCAGAAAGCTTGCACGTCCTCTGTTTGGGAATGTTTGGGAATACAAAGTTCTCTGTGAATTCCTGTGTTACGTTCACACCTCACATTTTTACTAACCCCACTCTTTGTTCTAGCAGAGTCTCACAAGTGATACAATTATAGAAGTAGACTAACAAACATTAAAACTGACAGAACATAAAATGTTCTCAGTTCAGTGGCTTGGATATAAGCTAAAAGCGAAGAAGACAGCCCATGTTTCTTCACTTGAAAAACTTCCCCCAGAATCTTCTTTCAGGGACAGCTTGAAGAGACAAATTGTACTGGAGTTTTCCAATCTGTCACAGTAGAGGAAAGCTTCTGAGCTGTTGAGAGATGCCTTCAAATTAAAAATATATCATTTCATCTGAGAATTTATAAACCTTTCTAGCTCAGTTGGGTTTTTTCTCTCCCTTTGAATATCAGAAATACACTTCCCAACTCTTATCCAGATACAGACTACCAAAACAACTGTATCAATCCAAACCAAGTGTTGCAGTGTTGATTTTTGAATATATTTATAATGCTAGTTCTTTCTTCAAAATTTAAATGCCAATGTAGAGCAAAATGAGGAAGTATTTCAGTGGGAACTGCAGGCTGAAGATGATTATCCATACTGTAGGAAGCTGGAATCCAGGCTCAGTGATCTCACTGAAAAACAAAGCAGTACAAGTGAGAAGTTATTGTCCCTCATGCAAGGAAAGAGATTTTATATAGGACCCTACAAAACAGGTTAATTTTAAGGCTAATTAAAAACTCAACCAATCTCTGACTTAAAATATGTGGATTTAGCCTGGGAGATTTTCCTTTTTATCAGAAATCTGCATCAGTGCACAAGAATTGGTAGAATCTCATCATTCTCTGACGTGATGCACATAAAATTGAAAAAGAACACTGTGTTTTCTGATCAAGTGATTCCTGTAAACACAACTTCCTTGGTGGCTGCCTGTTCAGTTCTCATCTATGGTCGTCTGTAGAGCTGTATTTTCTTATGAACTCTGTTCTAGCATGATGTCATGGGTCATAACATTCACAGTTTGGTAAAGTTCTTAAAAATGATCATTTACAACTCCTTTTCTTCTTGCTATTCTTCTTGTTGGGAACTACGTCAACTGCAGGTTTTATTTTCTTTTCCGCAAAGAAGGTTCATATCTATTTTTCAGTTAAGCATTTTGATTAAGTGAATCAGAAGGCTTTCTGTGAAGTTAGTCACAATATTCATGTTTTACAAATGGGGAAGCTGAGGAACAGAGAAGGAAAGTGACTTTTGTGGTGATACTGTAAGTGGCAAGGCTGGGAATAGAACCTGGAGATCTTTACTGCCAGATCCATTCCAGTGGATGGAGACCATTCCCTACTACTCCTTATTTTTCTATAATTTGCTTTTTAAAAGTCATTATCCTTGTGGTTTTGCAAATAGTATGATAAATGATGTATTAAGTCACCTTTACCAATTTCATGCAATTTTATAGCAAAATAGTAAAAGGGGATACTCTGGCAGTGTTTTGTAGAAAATTAAAACAGCAAAAAACCCCCCCAAAACAGATCTTAATTCTGACTCTTTAGAATTTTCAAAAATTATTAGAGAGTTCAAGGAATGGACTTGTAAATTTCAGGAAATTATCGAAAACATTCAAAGAAATTGTTGTAAAAGTGAGAGTGTAGAAAGCCTGTAATGCCTCCAGGAAAACGAACTCCATAGTGGGATGTAACTCAACACCTTTCATCTGGGGTAATGATTTGAAGGTGTAGTAAATTAGGATTTTGAGCTCCTGTTGCCTGATCAGGAAAGTCTCCTGTTCCATCTGCAAGGCACCATCTCACATAGATTGCATTTGCCAGTTAAGATGCTCTGTCTTCATATCATGGTAGAAAACCTTTCTAAGCTTCATCCTCATTCTGGGTAATTCAACAGGAGTGCAGTTTGCATCTGTGGCTGGTGTGGAACTGATTTATATGGCAAAGTGGTTTGATCCTGCACAGATCTGGTGTTGGGGTTTGCAGTCACAGCCTGAGCCAGAACAAACGGTAATGACCAATCTGGAAAGAATCCCAATGTCATCACTTCTTTTGCCGTGGTGAAAGTCTCAACCAGACACGATTCTGTTTCCATTCTCTCTCTGGCTCATTGCTTTGACCTGTCCCTGAACAGGGTCATTCTCTGATTGTATTTAAAAGGTTTAGATAGAAGAGCCACTTCCTGAGCTCTTACCCTATCTGCTTTTGGAGAGACCCAGCTGTTTCTTTTAAAAATACACTCTTGCAAACTTTACACCTGAGCTTGCTGAGCCCTTACCAGCAGGTTATGTTGAGGAGCCCCCATAGCACCTTCTGTTACTCTTAGGGGCTGGAAGGTGAGCTGGGTTGTGCAAAAAAGCTGCATGAAACAAGCTCAGACACTAAATAACAAGTTTCAGCCTAGAGTAAGATTTTTATGACTGAATTATGAGCCTCCTGTAATAGAAACTGTAAGGGAAATTCAAACAGGCTATTAATTGTAGCAGTGCCAATATATTAAGATGAGTAAGATTTTTCTAAAGGTATATACTAAGCAATTTCAGTTCTTTTTACTTGCTTCATTAGGAGGAAATTCTTTGCAGATGCATTTCCAATAAACGTGTGTGCTGATTTAAGAGTTCCTGTATTGGAGTCAGTCACCCCTGCCAAGGCTCAGAAAACACCACGTTCCTAAAGCCATCAGGGTTGTACTGCGGTTACATGCTCCTCTCTGCCTTTGGCTTTCTCTAATCTTCATCTGGCCTGTGGTAAATTCGTGCTGAACGTTCTCACCCTCAAGGAAATGAAGTAAGATTAAGGTTTCTAAGAGTATAAAGTTCTGAAAATGAATATCATGGTCCTGAAGTCTCTTGGCTGTTTTAGGAAATGGTACAAGTCCACTGGTCATGATATTTCATTCAGTTGACAGAACTGTTTTGTGGAAAGGCTGAAACTTCTCCTTTGAGAGGGGCAGTTTCAGTGACTCTTGGTCAATGAAGGATTCCCTGAAGTTCTGCCTGAAATTTCAAACACAGAGAGAGAGAATCAATCCAGCATTATCCATGGCTTGGTGGCTCTGTCACACAGCGAGATAAGAAAGTTGGCTTAAGTCCCTTCTCTGCCTGATACAGGTCAAGGATTTGAGTCTCAGTTGAGATCTTTTGTCATAGCACTCACTTCACCTGGTCTAATTTTATTTTTACTATTTACGTGCACTAGAACAGTTCTTTGGAAAGACACTGAAAAAGAGGAAATAAGGATTGCCTTCTAATTAAAAAAAAAATTCTCTCAGCCAGAACTCTTTTATCCAGGTCTCATTCTTCAGGAGTGGATTGTGTGAAGTTCACGATATATGTGCATAAATATGTTAGCCACAAATCAATGGGAAAACCAGAGAAACTTTAACTTCAAAGTGGTAATTCCTAAGCACATTTACAAAGGACACACAGCAGAGTTCTACACTGCAATTAAGAACTGCATCTACAAAAGCAATTTTTGTCATTGAAAGAAGAGAACAATTCTGTTTCCATAAAGAATCATCTGCATTGGGCTCCTTCTAGCTGTGTATGAGATAATAAGGTTATTTTATTCCATTACTGGTTCTCCTCTGTTCTTCCTGTGCCAAGCCCCTGTGCATGCTGCTGTGAACAAAAATTTGTGTTACAGCACTGTAGAAGTGCTTGCCATCGTGGGTCTGGGTGTTTAGGTGTATTTGGGGAACAGGCACCTCTGCCAGAAACAACTGAGTAAAAAAAGTATGTATCAGCATAAATGGTGCCTATTTTCCTGAATATTCATATTCTCATGGGAAGTATTTCCACACACTTCCTTTAAAGGAATGAAGTGTTTGGAAAGCCTAAAGGGACAAAAAATCATTTCCTCTGACTAAGCACCCCTAAAATGTTAAACATAATTTTCAGAATACACAAAAATATCTGTTACTTCATTTGACTTGCTCCAAAAAAAATTGGTTTTCTGCCAACCTCTTCTTCCCTTAGCTTCTCTCAAAAAGCTATTTCCATTCTGAGACCTGTTGCCAAAAAAATTAAGGAATCTCCTCAATGGAATAAAATCAACTTTATAACAGATGAAACTGGACTATCACAAAAGAAAGAAAATTATTTCACTTTCATGATCTTCAGTGTTTGATGTCTATTGATACTGAGGTAAATCCAGAAAAATTCTTATTTCTGTCTCTCCAGGAACGTGTGCAAGACAGTAACTTACCAGTGTTTTCAGCTGCAAGGTATCTTCAATAGCAGTTTGACCTCCAGGTGGCTTTTCCCAAGATATCTAAGGACTGGGAAATAAAAACTCTATGGATACCAGGCTACCAGAACCAGTGAGACTGTTCCAATACACACAAGCTGAGGCTCTGCCCTGTGAGAGGCAGTGGTGTCCATCAGTACCAGAGCACTGTCAGCAGGGTTTTACACTGGCACCAGTATAAAGCACCTCTGCTTCCTTTCCTCCACTCTGAATTCATGGAACTCTTTTTCTTAACTGCCTTTCATTAAAGTTCTCTCTGGAAAAATACCAGTAATTTAAAGGTTAATAGAATGCTGATGTCACTGTAATTAGAGCAGAGGAAAAACATTTTTGTAATTACTGCTAATGCTTTCCTGCTGTTCAGCCAATAAGATTATGGCCCCCAATCTGAGATGGAAGGTGGGTGTAGGGATCTGTGTGAGCAAGAACTTGTGACAGGGAGATCAGACTAGTGCAGAAATGATGCCTGAGTCACTGGGAGCATGTTGGAAATTGGTCTTTAAGCAACCCACCTGGAAAAAATAGAAGTCAAAATGTCAAGGATGAGGATGTCATAAAAATGCAGTTTATGGCACTGGCTAGCTAAAAAAATTCAGGACATGCACTTAATCAAAATTCATGTTTTGATTTCGCTACAAGGCATTACAAGTAATCCCATTAGTGTTGGAGTTTTACATTTTCAAAAATAGCTGTGATGCTGCAGAGCTGACCACGCACAGGAGCCTGTGGGAGTGACCCCTGGCACAGGGCTGGCAGTGGGTCACACCCGGATCATTATCCCTAAAGTTGGTTTGTTCTGTGCCTGGTCACTTCCCATGGAGTGAGCTGGTGCCTTGAAGTGCACGGGGAGGTCTCTGCTCTGCCTCCCGAGGTGGGAAGTGGCACTTCAGAGCTCGCTGGAATAGCTGGGAGCAAACAGAGCAGCTCGGCTTGGGAGGTTTTCTGTTCCACTCATGGGAGACCTCTCAAAATTAAATTTATAGTTATTCAAATTTCTGTGTTGTCAAAAGACCATAAAAAGAGAAAAATTGCTGCATTGTAGCTGTTTCAAGAAATGTCAAGGAATTAATTTCCCTGTTTTCCAACAGAAGTTCAAAATTGGTGGGTTTTTGCCAGAAAAAGCATTTGTTTACCTGCACCTAAGACATTAAGAAAAAAATCTCTGCAAATAAGGCATCGTGTGAGTTTGCTAACCTTAATGGAATTGCATTTGCTCGATTGCTAATGAAATTCTACACTCTGATGGACGCTCTGATGAAGACGCACTAACTTCCTTCTCTAACCCTCCTGCCCTGGCACTGGGCTCAGGCTCCATCCAGTAGTAGCTCAGGCATCCTGTGTGCTGTAGTATTTCACAGTGCAAAAATGCCCTAAAAAACTCATCAATGAAGAATAAATGTTGCTGTTGCTCTTTCTACTCTCCCATATTTCCCAGATTCCCTTTGGCAGACCTGTCGTTAGTCACCTCATGGTTTCCACGTGTCACAGTGGATGTGGATTGTAAGAAAAAAGAAGAGTTTACAAAAAAGCAGCTACATGTTTCAGTGCAGAGCTGGCATCCCCCGGAGGAGCTTGGGATGAGAGAAGCAGCATGTGCAGGTGAAGGTCAGAAACACCGGAGAGGAGTTGGAGAATGTGATAATAGACAGGAGCAGATAACAGGAAGAGTTTCATTGCACGGGGAACAAGCAGGGCAGATTAGGAGGGAGATAAACAGGCCTTTGAAACTTCAAATCTTCCCCTTTCCAATTGAACATATGAAAGTGAATTATATCTGAATGCTTATGGGGATCTAAAACTGAGAAATAGCCAAGGTTCTTTCCTGACTTCTTTTCAGTGTTCCAGCAGCTCCGTTTTCACTTTGAAACACAAGTGGCAAGCAAAATGCTCCGAATGGGAGCTGTGCAGTTCCGAAAGGCATGGCCTCCAGAGATAATCATTACAACAGCAAGTGTTCCTTTCTTGTACCATCTCTGCTGTGATCAGGACTCTTGTACAGACTCTCAATGTTGTACCAAACTGCCCCTAAGTGATTTTAGTGATTTGGAATTGCAAATAAGTTATAGTTTAGCTGTACCAACTCAAATGTAATACTGAAACTGTGTCCTTGAGTACATATTTCTGTACTCCTTTTAAGTGGATTAAACTATCTGATTTTTATCTGGTACTGTGTATGTGGTCTGCATTAAATTGTGATCGTGGTTGAAAGTCTGAGAGACCTGAGATCTTCATGGTCCTTTTTCATAGAGTCCCAACTGGTTAATAAGAATTAACACCCAAAGGCTTAGCATAAATTTGTTATCTCTAATTCTTTTCAAGCTGTTTTGACTGAGCATGACAGCGAGTATGGACCAAATAAATCAGACATTTCAAACAAAACCAGAAATTGGAGGAATGGTATATCTTTTATAGATCCAAGAGTTCTTGACAATTCAGATAATAACTACATAGGAGAATGGAGGATATCCTTTTTATCTTGGCTCTTCAGAAAACAGGAATCCTCCTCTTCAGTTAACTGTAACTGCTGTGATTCAATGCAAATATTAAATGAATTGCTTTAATACAGTGGGAAGATCACTGTTCCAGAGGTAGTTCATCCCCTCACTTTTAGGTTCAATTTCCAGGTTTTTCTGGCTGTCACTTCTGTTTAGACTACATCAGGCTAAAATGAAACTTAACACAGATATGCAGTGTGGCAAATCTGCTTGACCAGAAATCTCTCTTCACTCTTCTGGCAGGATTAGATCCTAACACTGTGTTAGTTCAGCCAGGCTTCCCCTCTGATCAACAGGGTAACCAATGGTCCTGACTGTGGTGTTTGTCTCAAGGGCTAAGCTGACCATGGCAGCGGGGACCTGGAGCTGTCCTGTTGGGCAGTCGGCAGTGCTTGCATTGCTATTCCACTTAGGGAAGCTGTGTCACGCAGAGATGCTCCTGGAGGGGAGCATTTGCAGAGGACCTGTGGTTTGCTCAGGCTCGTGGAAAGGAGTTGGCTTCTTCAAGCTCCAGTGGAGCAACCCTTGGACATGGAGAGTGCTTATTTAGACTGTAAGGGACAGTTTGCCTATAAGGTGGAAGACACATTATGGGTGTCAAAGAGCTCTCAGGCCTTTTTGGATCCTTTTTTACATATATTCCTTCTCCTCTTCGTCTTTCTGTTGTCCTCTGCTCCTTGCTCCCCTTGCTCCCATGACCTGAAAATGGTGAAGACACAAAAACAGTTCTTTGTCAGAAAAACGTGCACACGTCTTGTCCTCTTCACCAGATATTTCATTTTAATTTGTTACAGTATGGAAAACAGTGGTGTACAGAAACCATATTGACTGACATAAGCTTCTCAAAGGAAAATCTGATATGGATTTCATGCACTTATTGATGGAAAACAGCATTTCATTTTCTCAGACAGCTAATGACATGGACCTCTCAAGGACATTTAAAACACTGAGATAGTTTTGTAAAAAAAAAAGTTGTGTGAGTTAATTCACCAAATACCTTTAAAACCAATAGGGGCTCATTATGGGTTTTCGTGGTTTTGGCTGGGATAGAGTTCATTTTTTTCATTGCTCACGCTCTGAATCTGTGAATGACATTTTTACTTCATTTTTAAATGCCCATACTGTACTGCACGATTATTTCAGCAACTTCATGTGCAGTTTTTTTATCAAGGGGCAATTTGCCCACAGCAGCTTAGGCACTTTCAAGGTGAGTAAGAATAGTAACAAGGTAACAGTTTTGCTATTGCAAGTAAAGGTGAAAATTATTTCTTTTAAATTTGCAAATACTTTCAGTGGATACTGGACATAAACTTACAGCTGTATAATCACTCCAAGAGTCTACACTAACTTTCAAAGGTCAAAGCACTAGCATAAAGAAGGAAAATGAGATGTAATGTACCAGTTTCTGTAATTCCTACTTTCATAAGGCTGCTAGCAACAGCTATTGTAATAATATAGTAATGAGGAGAATTGTCAACATAGGCAAAAAGAGTCTGTACCTTTTATTGTAATATGAAATTTATCTTCATAGGTATCTTTACATGCACACATCCTAAATGCAATTGTCCATCCAGCTGAAATTGTTTTCTCCTTTACCTTTTCCCTTATGTCTAAGCACCTAAGAAAAAATGTGTTTTTATTTGTTTCTGTCTTAGCACAATAGTTACATTACAGAAGCTCACAAAGCTCTTAGTAATCCATTAAAAAGAACACAAAAACCACAACAAACCAGGAATACAAAACAAAGAAGAGAAAAAATTAGCAAAAAATGTGGGATAAAAACCTGTTAATAACATTTCTGCTATTAAATGATGTCTTCTGTGCCTTTAAACTTGCACTGTGTCCCTTGCCAAATGGCTGCTCTTTTTTCATGTGCTGGCTTTTGCCTCTCTAGATAAAAAAAATACTGCTGTGGTAGTATTAATAGTGCAGGCAAATGGTTTAATCACAGGAAGGGACAAGAAGTTTTCTTGTAATTGGATAAGAGTATCTTCCCCTGGTTGAAAGTTTAGCTTGTGGCCATTTATAACCTTTCTATTTCCAGCTGAAATCTGAATCCTTGTTCTTTACGTGGAGGATGCTGCTTTCTGGGAATATTCCCCTACAACTGAGAGGAGGGGTTGAGTGTTGAGCGTGTAATTATGGGTCAACATTAGGCCTCTAAATTTCTCGGGGAAACATTCACTTCTGTCAAATTCTTTGCTGCAAATACTGAGTATTGAGCTCTACAGATCCCCTGACATGACTTAGCTGGCTAACAGGAACCCACAGACCACACTTCAGGAACCACTGCCCCAAACCAAAGAACGACATGGAAGGCAAACAGCAGTAGGGATTTCTGTCACAGCTGTGTTATATTGTTCAGCATTGTAGTATCATGCTGTTTCTTGATCCCTGTTTGAGAGAATTTTCTTATCTATAAAATAGTAGTAGAAATGTCAAGTACAACCACTGTGCTTGGAAGAACTGTTTTACTCCACGCCGTGAGTGTTACACTGAGAAAAAAAAAGGCGAAGAGCCATTTAATATTTCTGTAGGCACCAGTGGATATTTGTGTCCACACTTTTCACTGCAGAAAAATGGGCTCTTTCCTAGTGTACATGGGCTTGTATCTGACTATTACAAAATATTTTTTGAATTTATGTTCCTAGTGTGCTCATTTATCATATAACAAAGGTTCAGTCTATGTCACAAAATTGCAGCCTCTTTGTCTCCTCAGTTTCGTGCAGCTAAGAAAGGGCAATTAGGCTGAGAAAATAAATGTGTGTTTCACATGAAACTGCAGCAGCTTCAAGTGCCCTCTGTTCACAGCCTCTTAACTAATAAGTTTTAATTTAGAGAGGTTGTATTAGGTGCACAGCAAGAGCCTTTATCATACTGAAGTGTCCTTGTTTGTACAGGTAGGTAGGTGTTGTGTAAATATTCTTCAGTTTTAAGATGGGGACAGAAGTATCAACCTGTGATCAGATCCTGCTAAATGGCTTCATGTTGTTATTTAAGGCACTAGGAATGTAGCTAGGTACAGATTTTGATGTTTGCAGTGCACTGTCTGTATTTTGCCTGTGGCGCAGCATGAAGTAAGAGAGCTCATTGCAGGACCTGAGTAGGGTACACATGAAACTTGTCTGGGCCTTAATTTTAGTAGCAGTTCTGTCATTATTTTTCCTATGCAAAGTTGTACTCTTCAGGCCAAATGAGTTTTAACTTGAATTGAAACTGTTTCTCAGGAACAGAATTGCTTTTACCATCACTTTCATTCTCTACTTGTGTGTGTTGAGCTGTGGTTTTTTTTTCAATGGCACCTGGCTACCTCTCTTACTAGGCATTTAACCTTTTTTTTTTTTGAAAATAGATGTGTGAGAAGGCTGCCTGTGAGCTACCAGAGCTTGCTTTCAAAACTCAATGGGTTCCCAGTCGTACAAACCCTCTGCAAGATTAATTCAAGTCAATAGAGGATTTAGAAGTGAAAGGGGAGAAAAATCAGGTCAGCAAGAAATATGAATAGACTGATTAAATCACTGGGAAATGCTGTGGTAAAAGACAGAGGATTCCAATTCCATTTATTATAAACTGGGAGGCAGAGATGCTTAATAGCAAGGAAAGAGAGTATTGCTTGAGAATTGGATTGAATTGGCAGAGTACACCCAAACATTCTCCTTCCAACAGAATGATTGAATATGTGATGTAACTTGGTACAAGTGCTTGGTCTCTCTGCTTTTTAATAGGAGGACTGTGAATGTAACTCCTGAGGAAAAGATCCGTGGTGTTTCCTTCCACCAAAGGAATGAAATATCTAAGAATGCATTTGATACTGTGTGGTTTTGTGGTTTTAAAATAGTGGTGACAAAATCTGGGTGGACCTGGTTCATCACGTCCTATTCTGAAAGGTCAAGATGAAGTCCTGATCCAATGATCAGTTCCAGAGTCCTTATTACTGGTTAGACACAGCTACCAACACATTCCAGAGTATGGCTTGCTGTCCTTTAAGTCCTGGATTTTACTGTAGTAAAAACATTCCCCATTGCACTGAAAATTGATACAGGCAGGAAGGAGTGTGTCTTGGATACTCTAGGAAGAGTTAAATTTGGAACAAAAATCCTGGCTTCCCTTAAAACCTGTTTATAAGAGAAATATCCAGTGTTGTTAAAATGTGCTGTCATGTGGGTTTTGGATCATGAGAGGCAGATGTTCCCTGGGGTTTTGTTATCTCTAAATGAGATAAATAATTTAGACCTGTGATTGACTTGTTACAGACATGCAAAAAATCACAAACACAACAGAACCCCAAACTTCATTGGGGAATCCAGTGACTTTTTCTGTATAAATATTCAGTGGTAGGAGATGAGACAGAATTTCTCACTCTGGCATTATGCATGCACCCAGCATGATGGCATTTTAATTCTCTCCTTAGATGGTACAGTGCTGTCACCCCGTAGAAACTAGAAATTAAAAAGTCTGTGCCAGCCTGCACATTCCCCATGCTACATGGAAGAAAAGCTATCTGAAGTAACTGAGGGCTCAGAGGTGGCAGAGAATGTCTGGATTAAAGTTTGATGACAAAGGTACACATACCCTGAAGATCTGACTGTTATCATTGCCATCTGACACTTCAGAGTGCTGCTCAGCAGAGTGTGAATTGATGACATGCTGTTTGTTTCTCCTTATGCTAACTCCCTGTGTGGGCATGGCTTGTGTGTATATACATATATATATATATAAAAATATACATATATAAAGATGTAAAGGTGGGCTCAGGTATCATCATTACCTGGAAGTGAATGTAGAGCCATCAGAGATTCAGAAATTCGTAGCCCAGGTTTGTGTACAACTTCTTTATGTGGAGAGACCCTCCCAGGCAAGTTAAAGTCACTGATTATAAGTGCCCATGGAGAGGTCTCATGAAGTTAAATAAACTGCAGTAAACTGTGTCAAGTTTCCCATTTGTCCCTCGGTAGGTGAGCTCTAAATATCTTCACCATGCTTTGTAACAGCCTTCCCAAATCCTTCATGAGTCCAATTTCCTGATGTCAGAACAGGACTGGGATCTGCAACCACATCAAAGTTAACTTGTGGGATTTTGCTTTGCTTTTCATAGTTATGGATGCTAAGCTTCAATAATGTGCTTAGTGCTGTAAGAGGCAGCAAAAATGACACTTGCTGGCCCAAGGAGTGTGCAGTCTAATGACAGACAGACAGTGCAGAGTGTGCTGGGAGACCCGGGGAACACACTTCTGAGAGAAATGGTGCTTTTTGAAATAATGGTTGGGTGCCTGACAACATTTGCATTAACACTGGTGAGTATTCATGGCTTCAAGAGTGATGAGAGTTTAGGGAAGGGATTTGGCTTCAGCAGATTTTATTCTGCCACATGCAGAGGGATCAGATCAGTCGACCATTGATGCTATAGTCATATACGTTCCTTCGTTACTTTTTTTCCCCATGTGGTGCTTGATCCTGCTTTTTGATCTGTGCCCCTCACATTCTGCACTCTGACTAACAGGCTGCTCACAAATGCAGAGGAGTTTACATCCTGCCAAATGTGTAATTACTGCAGTACTCCAGGCACCTCACTGCATACTAAGGAAGTTTTGCTGGCCTTACATTGATGTCAGATATTGCTGTACCAAAAAATCATCTCCAAGAAAATAAGCTTCTTTAGTCTATGGTTTTTAGTAAGTCCTTCAAAGTAAAATTGATATATTTGGGCCCTTACTTCCTTTTCCTTAGTTGTGTGGATGTGTGTAGGATTAAAACTTCTTTCTCTGTTAGTGATCTCTCTTCTACTTAAATAAGTGTATTTATTGAAGGGACAATTCCATTAGCAGCAAAAAGTGTCTGAAGACAAAAAGTGAGAAATTTTCAAGCATACTAACAATGCAAATTGCTAAGCTGTTTTGGGGCCGATTTTAGGACAGAATACACATGAGGAAATAATTTGTCATATGCTTAACTTGTATTTGGAATAGATTAATGAGCATGGTATCTAAAATCTGGGTCATGCAGTGAAAGTGAAAAAAACTGACACCCAGCCCAAGTGAAGTCAATGAAATCTGAAGTTAGGAACTGGAATAGGCCTTAAGAGAAAACAAGAGGATCTTTAGGGTAAAGCTGACGAATATGACACACTTCCCTTTGCTCTAATTCTTTTGCCCTCCTTGAGCTTTTGTTCCAGGTACAGATCTTGGGCTTGCCTATATTTTAGCCTTCAGACTCTAGAAGCAGCTGAAAGCTCATTGTTTCCCATTGCAGATGTGTGAGAAATCAGTTCTCAGCACACAGTAACTGTTTGTTAATTGTGATTACTCTAAAGCAAATGGATCTCCCCCTCAGAGTAGTGATGGAGTCTTCTACTAAGCCTGACAGGACTCATCCAGTGCAGGCTCTAACAAAGCAATGTATTGTTGTGTAAGGGGCAAATTAGTAGATCTATAGCTTTACTCAGATGGCAGTAATTACAGTAGTCATGATTTGTCACGATTAGTTTGTGAATATTAATTATCAGCTTCTCAATCTATTTCCTCTGAAATAGGCACTAACCACTGATGATGATGAATTTCTCATGGACTGGTTTGGGTTACCACTTTTTCTTATGTTACTGCCATTGCCTCGGGCCTCATCTGCACTGGGTGGCTTCAACAGAAACGCTCTTGCTCTTTCACAAGAGCTGCTGTAACTCATCTGTTCCTGGTTGACAGTCCTCACAGAGACTGGTTTTACCTGCAGATGTTGTGCAGTGTGTAAATGAGTATTTTGTTGTCTCCTCTACAATGGTTGAGTGGGAGTTCATTTACAGTGCACCGCGGGATGCCTCCCTGGGATTGTGAAATCCTTAGCATCAGTGCACTTGGTCCTCTGCACCCCATCAAACTTTATTTCACAAACTTGATGATTGCTTTAAACTTCTGTATTGGCTTCTCTTTAAAAGAAAAAAGCAGTGTCTGTACAGTTGTCTTTTTGTTTTGTACTCCAAGCTACACTTTCTTGTAATTTTTGACTTGCTTTTTATCAGAAATGGCAATTCCTGGGAGGCTGTGTTTCTGCTTAGCTCTAGAAGCAGCGAATTGAATTTAATTAGAGGTGAGTGTGATCTGGTGATGTGACAGGCAGGCTTTGCCCAGCACCACCGACAGCACAACTTCCCCAGCTCTGAAACAGGAGGGGCAGCAGGACAGGGCGCCCTTTTCCCCCAACATCCACACGCCTCAGCTTGTTGCATTTCACCTCGTTGTACCTGTGAATGTCTCAGCAGAGCTTGCAGGTGGGGACTTGTTGAAGCTCTCCCTGAGCTCAGGTACAGATCAGGTACAGATCCGGCAGGACCAGCTGCTCCACAGATTTTCCACAGCCCCGGACATCCAGCACCAGCAGCCCCTTTGTCAGCAGAGGCCAGAGAGAAAATACCACTACAATGTGGGAACAGAGCTGGTGGCTCAGCTGTACAGAAGTGAATCCCCAAGTTCAGCCCCTGGCAGGGGCTGTGAGGGCTGAGAAGGTGGCATCCTCAGCTGGAGCAAACGTGCCTCGTTCCACTGCAGCCCAGCTGCTCTCCAGAGTGAGCCACATCCAGCTTCCCGTGACTGGATTGCTGATTCACTATGAGATTTCTGTGGGTTATATGGAAAGAGGAAGTCCGAGGCTGTCAGGAGAAAAGGAGGAATCTTCATTGTTGGAAGGTGGCAGGGAGGACCGATTTTGAGATATGGTAATGGAAAATAGAAGGAAAAAACATTGTTGTGACACATTGTGGATCTTCACTGCTCTCCACTTGTGAGCCTTCATTTGAGAAGAAATTGAGAGATGGGATTTGCAAAGTGGCTTATATATAGGTTGTGGTTTTACTAAATATATACTATTGTTGACCAAGCTTTCTTATTTCATCTGAAAAAATAAACAAATTTCAATCTCTAACAAGCCAAATTCAACATGAGATCAGATCACTGCAGCTGCTACAGCTTTGCCACATATATCCACAGAGTCAAGAGCTAATGCTTTAAAAAAATGCATATTTTGTGGTTTTCTTTCATCTTGAAAATCAACAGGATAATAAAGATAGCAACCATTTTTCTGAAGTAATTGTTAAATGTCACAGAGGCAGTTAAGCATTCCATAATCAGCTAGAAAAACAAATATATCTTTATGCATTGACTCTTTAAAGTGTTTTATTACAGTTTGACAATCATTTTGGGATACTGAGTAAAGGTGTTTACACCCTCAGCCTTCATGGCCACACCAAAGCAGGAACCAGCAGGAGGTTCAAGATCTTACAGTGTTGCAAGTGAAGGCAAGTAGTTTACAGCTGAGTTGTTTGTTGCTGTGAGCATTTTCTTTTCCTTAATTCAGATACCATAAAATGGTGCAGCAGATAAAAGATTTGATGTGTACAAAAGATTAAGTTGGAGACTGCAGCGTGGGTCAGTCTGAAATATATGTACAAAAAAAGGCATGGTTGGATGTGGCAGTGATCATTTTTTCTTCTCTGATTCAGGTGATCCTTACAAACTCGCCTGGACATTTTGTGGGAGAGAAAAGAGCTCTGTTGATGTGAAACCTCTACAACCATGTCTCAGAGCTTCCCAGATCACCTAGACTTGTAGTGGATAATGGGTTGTTATCTTCTCCTCTCCCTTGTCTTTGACCTGCAGCCTCTGCCTGTCCCTAGCGAAAACACCAACCTCACAGTCTCAGTTTGCTCTTTACTCCACCCCAGAGTGGAGCAAAGTGGTCAGTGCAGGTTTTTATCTGGATGTGCTTTGTTTTAACCTGTTGGCATTAGGGGAGATTCAAATAACCCAGTAAAGCTTCCAGCAGACCACCCCTCATAGCTTAAGGAATCCCATTTAAATGATTCATAAGCTATCCCCATCCTGTATGGTTTCCAGCAACAAGTAGGCAGAACTGTTAGTGTGGCTGCTATTCCATTACATATCCTGCTGGGCAGCTGGTCCCTGAAATTTTTGGAGGCTGTGCAGATGGAACCAGAGAAGTTGGAACAGCTTCTGTGCCCAGAGGAGCAGCCAAACTTTTGATGTCCAAAACCTCTCTGTCCCCACCATTTAATTTCTACAGTAGTTTCCAGAATCCCAAATTGAACACTCAGGCTCTCTGCTTCGTAACTGTCTCCACTGAAAATCCAGTTGATGCTGGGAAGTGCATGTGTGCGTGTGCAATGTGCTGTGTACCTGAAAGAAATGTGTCTGTAAGAGAGATTAAGTTTTGCCTTTTGAAAAGCCATTATCAGGAGAAATGAAGGGTGCTGATTTTACAGCGTTAAGAGATCCTGCTGAATGGAGGGAAAGCAGCATGGCATGAACCTGTGAAAAGCTGGAAAGTTTACAAAGGACTGATCCCACAGCTCCTAGCGACAGCAGCTGTGCTGTGACACACAGACTGATGTACCAGTTGTCTGATCCATAGGTTTCACTTCTAGGACTATTATTTCTTGGCAGCCAACCTAACGTAATTACGTATGTTTTCCTGCAACAGGCAAACACTTTATGTGGCTGAGGAAACAGCTGCACTAGGCTGAAGAGCTCATTTGCATAAATGTGAAAGTATGGTCCCAGAATTGCAAAATTACATATTGTGTAGGGTTACGTGTTAATGTCAAGGAGTATAAATACCAATAGGGATTATAAATACCTATAATGCCCTTTTATTTGAAAGGAATTAATATTGAACATTTTGAACATTGAAAGACAGTTTGTCATCTGACTATTTAAAAGTGTGACTATTTAGTCTAAAAATATCTTTGAGTGTGACTCTGAACTGGAAATCTTTGCATCTTTCCTTATTTTCTGGTTTGAGCTACTCTTCAGAGATGGAGAGGCAGAGAGACACCTTCAAAAAGGATTGCCAAGCCAGGTAAAATTTGCCTCATTTTCTTTGAACTTAAACTAGGCTTCTTGTTTGTAAATTCATAGAGGAGTTTCTGAAGGAACCTGGTAAAACTTCTTGTGTGTGAATTACATAATACAGGGACTAAACTCCAGGCTGCAAGTAACATGACCAGAAGTACTCACTGAGTCTTAACACAAAGTGTTTCCAGAAGAGACCTAATGATAGCACAAGTATTTGTGCAGAAGTGTGTCTAAAAGAACAGATTTGGTGGAGAAAAAAGGTTTGTTTCAGTCCCTCACCTGCTTCACTTCGTGACCACACAAAGTGCTCATGCCATAGAAGAAAGATGTACAAACCAGAAAAGGAAAGCTAAAAGTGTGGAGGGTATGGACACAGCACCAGTCTATACTGCCCTAAATGATATATGGATTTACAGCATCACACTGGGACAGCTGAGTTCCTGCTCTGTGCAAGGGCAGCTTGGCAGGGAGACCTTGTGAAGAGGATGCAGCTCAGGTGGTGTTTAGCCTGGTGCTTTAAAAGAGACTTGGCACCCATTCTGTGTTACCACAAGGCAGGGAGGCTGTAAACTGCACACACTTCTGTAGAGGGGACAGAAACCCCTGAAAACAGAGCTCCATGGGCTGCTGGGGCCATCTCAGCCCTCTCTGCCTCTGCCCCCAGAGCCCCTGAGCTCACAGCACAGTCAGCACATTGCAGTGCTGACACAGTGAAATGTGTCCAACCAAAGCTCTTGGTGCTGGCCCCAGAGTGATGTGTTGTTTTGATTTCTTGGGTGGTTTTATGCAGATTTGATTGACATAGTTGGTTTCCGCTGATGGATTCAGTTGTGCAATTTGTTCAGCTTTTAATGAAGTAAGAGCAGAAAAATGCTCCAAGTGTCATGACAGCATGATGAGATGAGCTCTAACTCATCTTCTCATGGTATTTCAAAATATGTTGCCACATTTTTCCTCCAGCTGTTTATTCTGCCCATCTGCTGGATGCTGCATTTCTTGCTGGCAATAGAAAATCCAGTCTCATTGCCCAGAGGATGATGAGGTTTTTTCTGAGTTGGTTTTTGCTCACAGTTTCAACTTTAAGACTTGGCACTAAAGCAGCTCAAGAGCATGAACATGGACTGTTGAATGATGCTGCATTTCTGAGAGCCTGCTGCTCTCCAAGAGGAAGCCCTGCTTGGTTTCATCCTTTTCCTTCCACCAGACTTTGTGAACAGATCAAACATTAACCGAAAAGAAAATTAACCTTGTTTTGGCCAAAGCAGCATGGGCTCGGTGTCTTGAGGGCACAGTGAGAAGCAGAGGAAGAAGGAGGAAGAGGGAAGGTACCAGCCCTCCTGTGGGCAAGCTGTCACATTTGCCTTTTTGGATTACTGATTCCACGACATGACCCCACTGTCACCTCCAGGAAGAAGATGGTGAACCAAATCCAGAGGGTGGAGGTGTCCAAAGCTCTCAGGACCATCTTTAGCTTTTCTGGCAGCAGGTTGTTGTAGCTATTGAATGATTGCTTTGCATCAGCACTTTGGGCCTGGAGAAGATAAACTATTATCTACGTAGCCGATACATCCTTGTTACCTTGGGAAGAAAGCATTGGACTGTTAACAAAAAGTTGGTAAAAATAAAAAAACTCCTTAACACCAATGTAGCATTAAGAAGCAGGCATTCTTTATTTGTTCTAGATACACGAGGGGATATCTCCTGCGAAATACCATAGAAATATTCATAGAATGCCTGTCCTCTCTAATATCCTTCTCTGAGCACAGAAATCATGAAGCTGGAAGAATACAACAGAGGTGCAGGAATGCATGGGGTGGGGAGGAATAGGAACTTTTTAAACTGGCTTTGCTATTAAGAAAAGGTGAACATCCACATCAGCTTGCATTCATCAGCTCTGGGCCATGCCCTCCCACCCATATATTCCTTAATTCTTTCATCACCAGTGATGCACAGGAAGCTGATTCATCTAAAATTTCCTGTGACAAAAAAAGAGAAGAGCTTAAGGTGTGATGGAGATGCTCCCTCATTAGCACGCAAATATACAATGAGGATTTCCTCTAAACACTGCTGATACCTCTGAGACAACAGCAATCGGATGAGACAAACCATGGGGCTTTTGACTATTTCATTGGACCCAAACTGACTTTCTCACCATGTGG
The DNA here is from genome assembly GCA_013397115.1 of Edolisoma coerulescens. NCBI lineage: Eukaryota > Metazoa > Chordata > Aves > Passeriformes > Campephagidae > Edolisoma > Edolisoma coerulescens. The sequence goes on from VWZW01004119.1 coordinate 2,817,797, forward strand.
TTTAGAATGGGAATTTACTGGGATGATTTGGAAACCTGCAAAGAATCCAGGTTTGGTTTTGTGCTGAAGCAGACATACCAGAACCAGTATGTATTTATAGTAAGCTAAAAGGAGCTGTTGTGGGAAATAAGAGACCAGTAAGAAGATGTGGAATTAAAGAAGAGACCAGGTGATAAATATAAGAAATGTGAGTTGGAGTCACATGAATGGAAGGTATGTGAAATAGCACTACTAAGCACAATGCCAGTAAGTTAGTGTAGACTAATCAAATGTACATATAATGAGGAAAGATGAGTGAAGTCGTAGCAATATTCTTGTTGCTCAAACAGGGGAGCAGAAATCTGCATCAGTATGCCTCCTGGGTACCCTTACAGCTCTTACAAGCTGCAGGAAAGTGTCTCCAGCTTCAGAAGAGGATGTTTGGGCTTTTCAGGCGATCTTGCTGAGACGAATAAACAAATAGGGCAGGGAAATGATCTTTTTTGAATTTAAACAGGTGCATTACTCAGTGTGGGAAGACTGTCTGAGAATTGATGGAGCCCTGTGGACTTGCTATAGAGACTGGATGATGAAAGAATGATAACACATGCGAGAACTGAAGCTGAAAAGGAACGTCAGTTAAAAGTGAGGCTGGAAATGCAACAGGACTATGTCTTATTCTCCAAGTTGTTTGAACTTCTCAGGCATAAGCCTCTTAACACTTGCTGGAAGAAGACATGCTAAAGATTACCAGCCTGGAGGTATTAGGGTATGCAAGGCATTAGGAATGGTAATTACCATGACCTCATACATAAATAATCATTTAATAACACAGCTGATTTCTGGAGACTTAACAGGGTGCTGTCAGTGTAGAAAACACAAAAAGGAAATTTCTTGAAGAAGGAAATGCCTTCAGTCTAAGAACTGTAAAGGAAAGAAGCTTTGAGAAACAAAAAAGCAAGCATTATCGTGTTCCATAAAAAGGCAGTGAAGCTGAGCAAGAGATGCTGCACAAGAACCTGTCGGCAGGTTTTCAGACTTTGCAATGTGAAATGCTAAAGCTCCTAAACAGAGCAGGCCAGGGCTGAATGATACTGCAAAATATCAGCTCGCACTAGACCAGTGCCTTTTTGATACCTTTTCAGATCAGCTGTTTTCCAGTTAGCTGAAATACAAACAAAAAAGTCTAATTTTAGATATATTTGTGTTTGAAAAGTGGGACTTTATCCATACAGTTACTTAAAATGTCTGGTTTGTTATCTTGTTTATTACTCTGTTGTCCAAAATGTCATCAATTTTATGGTTAGCATCAACTCTGGCAGTGTTTCCAGAGCCAAATAAACTTCACAACAACTTTATGGTGTAAGAAGTGTAATAACTTGTAATTCATTGTGCAGTTTGACAATATTTATTCATAGCTTTAGCATTTGCAACTTGATAGCCTATTTTAACAATACTGCAGAAAATGTTCTCAAATAAACATTTCTGTAAGTAAGCAATCCTAATGAATTTACATCGTGAACTTACACGGTAAGTGCATTTAATTTTTAATTTAAATGTAACTGCAGCTGGAATACCCCTGAAATCATTAATGGAAAGTCAATGAAAAGTCATGAATGCTATTAATTGTGAGTAGGAGACTATTTTTAGTCGCTGTTCCCCATGATCACAGAAGACTTGTTCTTAAAAAAACTTGGTTTTGAGAATGAGTCCCAGATCTGTGCTGCAGATTTCTACAGGGAGAGACATTTTTAAAGGGCCAGGTGATATCTGGTTAAGACAACAATTGAATAGAAAAGTTTAATACTTAATTGCGATATGTAGATTTTTCTGTTTAATATATAAATTTTCTCAGTTACATAGGAAGATTTAAACGATGAACTATTGATTATTACAGACATTTACGTGCCTGCACTAAATTTTTTCCCCTTTTCTCACCCAACATTTAAAAAGTGTCCTTCTGAGGGCAGTACTTAGCTAGAAATGAATTATCCAAAGGTGTGGGTTAGTTTGTGGGGAGAATTGCTTTTGTTATTTAAACAAAAGACAAGGTTTGTATAAACACATTCTCATGCTATCCTGGGAGGAGTTGCAATTAAATGAATTAAGTTAGTTAGATACAGAATTATGAAATTTGGGGCAAATCTAGTGCTAATAATTTCAGAATTTGTTTACATAAACTCTTAAGTGAGAAGCCACCAGGAGGGTTGGTGACTGCTGTTTAAATTGTTTTGTTTCAGAACTCGAGCCATTCATGTTTAACACAGTAGGTGAATTCCCATGAGATTCCTTGCGGGATAATGAGATTTTTGAGGAGCTTGCATCATACTGTAGGCGTATTTTTAATTTTTTTTTTCTGAGGACATGATTTTGTGTTGAAATGTAACTTCTTTATAGTTCCCATTGTTCACTGAATTTTCCAATTAGTGTCCACAACAGCTGTGAGAATTCCCTATGAATTACAATGTCGTGTTGAACTGCAGCTGATATGAAGGTGCTGTGTCAGAAAATATGAACCACTTTTCCCAAGTATACATCTGCAATTGCATTTATTTCAAAACTTGAAAGAGAAGTTGAAATTGAGGCTTTCTTACAGCTTTTTTCTAATCTGTGTTTTTCAATCTCCTCTCTTTTTGCCTGAGGATCGATAATACATATTGTGCCTGGAGGGTACATTTGTTTGTTACAGAACATCTCACGAGCCATCATTTCCAAGCTGCTGGACTGCAAAGCCAAGCTGAGTAGATTCTTAGTTTTCTTTTTAAATGTCACGGACTTCATTTCAGGTTTGTAGAGTTTTTTTTCCTACCATCTTGACAGCTAGCTTTCTCTTTGTAAGTGTCTCTTCATTCTTTTACTATTTCAGTATAACTTACAGTTTTCCACATAAAAATTGGAGGGTTGTACTCCTCTCACTCCTTCCAGTAGAGAATTCCTGTGCTGTGATTTGGGCACTAGGAGGTAGGCTGTTGAATAAATGACTGATGGGGCTGGATGACTTTGGATGTGATCAGTGTCTTATGAGTGACTCTGAAAATTTGATCATTGCTTCAACTCCCACTGGCTTGATGGAGGCTGGGTCAGAGCCTGCATAAAGCAGCAGGATGAGGTCTCTGCACTCCTTCTGGATGTGCTAGGACCACCATTGTAACCATCCAGTTGGCAGTGGGCAGTTGGGTAGTCCTCACTGTCCTCAGAACCCAAGTGACAGCTGGAAGACCTTGAGGTGAGGAAGGGTCAGCTTTGTCTGCGTGTGGGACTTTTCCGTCAGGATAACTGACACACCTTAAAGGAGGACAGAGGGGTCCCTAAAGGGGCCATCAGCAGAAAGTCTCTGGCATTTCTGCAGCCCTGTTTAGAGGAGTTGCACCAAATTGTTCCAAAAGCATCCCTCATTCAGATGTCTCACCTTTCTCTGCAGATTGCATATCATGATAGTGCAACTTAGTTCACAGTTACTCCAAATTCTTTATCCTGTGTTTCACTGGGGCAGAAATAGATTTGAGGCAACCTACAAGTCACAGAGAGCAGCAGAGGGAGTTCCAGCCCCTTTTAGAAAAAGTCAGAAGGTTTCCTCCTCCTCCACCTTTTTCTTCTCCTCTTCCTCCTCCTTCTCCTCTTGCACTGGGTATCAGGCACAATAAAAGAACTCTTGAAATGGTATTTGATGGTTGTTACTACTAAATAAGTCACCACTAACATTTAATCAGTTTCTAAAGTCATGAATGAGACTAATGATGTCAATAATAGATCATTCATTCATTTCAGAAGTACTAAATCATTTTTTCTGGTATTAAGCCTGCAGAGGGGAAAATGCTAAACCAGCTATAAAATACATCACTACAAAGTGTCAATGGGAATTCTAACTAGCATCCGTTGTCTTAACTTCTATTAGTAATTGATAACAGGGAAAAATTAATAGCACTCTTGGCTCTAACCCAAATTCTCCTCAATTCGGGATGGCTGTATGATCTGACACAGCTGGGAGAGGAAAGGAAGAAGTTAAGTGATAAAGGTGGGAAGCTCCAACAGCTGATCTGTTCCTGCCTGGGTTCTGTTTTTTCAGATCTGTTTTAGAAGGGCCTGTCCCCTGCTCTTTGCATGGGGCTGTTCTAACCACGAAGGGTGGAATCCTTCACCAGTGGGTGAGGGGGGAAGGAAAGGCTTCTGACAGTGAGAAGTTCTTGCAATGCTGATACAAAGCTAAACTGATCCTTGTACTGAAAATAGTAAAAGAGTCAATACACAAACCCTGACTTTTATCCTTTCCATCCTGGATAATGGATCCTTTTTTGAGAAATATCTTAACTTTGAATCCTGCTTAATTTAAACAGCAAGCTGTATTAAACCTTTCTAAAATACCACTCAAGGCAGATGGATTTTGTTGGTGGGTGAGGGAAAAGAGAGTTGCTTATCTGAAGACACATTCTAAGTACAAGCTGCTGTTTGAGTGAATCAAGTGGAGCTGAGTAGATCCCACTTTAGAAGCAAGTCTAGTTATCAGTTTCCTGTACCACTTACTTACCCCGAGAGCACACTTGTATTCTTTCATTCTGCCCTGAAATCACAATAGCAGTTCGACGCCTGGTATAGAACTCAGCTGATAATTCCCAGAGACTGGAAAACCTCTTCTCTTTATAAACAGAGTGACTGCTGAAATAGTTGATACACTTCCTTTGGCACCTGAACTTGGATTCCTACAACATTCACTGACAGCAGACTAAGACTGTGGAGTTCATTCCAATCAGTTCTTGGACTTCAGTGTAAACAATGTTTAATTTTTAAATTGAGTTTGTGTTTAAAAGGCAGAAAATCACAATTGAATTCTTGCATTCAGGCTTCTCCAGTAAAGGCCTCTCTAATATCTATACATCATATTTGCTGTATTTATAGTATTTATCCATTTCTGGACTTGAAATCCCGAATAGTTCTGTTTCTCCTAAGTTCAGATATTATTTGAGATACTGTAATAGCATTTTGCCTTTTTTCTTAGTTTTAAATAGGAGCAGTTGATGAGAAAACATCCAAAATCAGAAGAGCAAAAATGATTTTGTCGGGTATCAACATCGTTTAAATTTAAGGTGATATTTGAGCAATACCACTTGTGATTGGGACCTGTTTTAATAGAAATAACAGAAACTAAGAGGTATGCTAATTTTACTCAGTGAATTTTTTTTAATACTTGGAAAAAAAGATGTTGAAGCAAACAGGATTATCTCTGTGCTTTCATAACTTCTGTGGAAATGAGGTAAAACTACTTTAGGATATTTAGCATTTAAAAGACTTTTTAGTCTTGTAGGAATGTTAAAAATACAGCCAGTTTCATGTTCCTGTTTGGCAAGTTTTTGACCTCTATGTGTTAATTAGATGCAAAAACTCTTCTGTAACCTTGCATCTGAAAGAGTTTTCTTTCAAACGTGTGTTGCAGTGTAACAACCCAAGAGTGAGGAGGGAGCAAGATAAGCAAGAAATTAATTTCTTGGAATGGTCATAGAATAACCTAAATAATTAGCTAGGTAGAAAAATTACTATTGATTTGAGCAAATCTGGCTTTGGACATATGTAGGCAGCTGCCTGGGGAAGAAAATCCCAGCTTTGAGCTGCAGAAATGAATTTTGCTCTAGGCCTGACTTGGATTGGCTCAAAGGTGGGAGAAGGACAGCTCCTTGTATTGGGTTTGCCTGGCAAGGTTTTGGAACTGGGGGGCTGCAGGGGTGGCTTCTGTGAGAAGCTGCCAGAAGCTTCTCCCATGTCTGATGGAGCCGATGCCACCGGCTCCAGGATGGACCTGCCTCTGGCCCAGGCTGAGCCCATCAGCAGCAGCAGTAATGCCTTGGGATAGTGTATCCAGGAAGAAGGAAAAACGCTGTGCAGCTGCAGCCAGAGGCAGAGGAGCAAGAACAACCTTTTCCCAAAGCACTTGCTGCCTCTTAGCTCACCTGTCTCTCCTTACAGGCAGATCACAACTTTTGGTGAGGCTCTCAAAGAAATGCCCATTCTTTACAGTTGTTCAGTCTCAAGGAAACCCTTCCTTGATGATACACAGAAAACTCACCAAAGATGAGATCTGAGAGCACAAAGCCCTTGGTATCCATGAGTGAGAAGCCTGTTCACCGTGAATCAGGGGAGGGATTATAAACCTGGATGTGTTTCGTTGCAGATCTGTTTCTAGAGCTAAGCTCCCACAGAGAACTTGATGCAGTAGATCATTCTCTCTGTTAACATCTCGAGTCCTGTTCTGTTGCACATAAGACTTCACAACTCAAAACTGCTCTTTTTTATTGTTGTAGGTGAGGAGTGAAATAAGTTCACGTCGGAGGTGTTCTTTCATCTTTCTCTTTTGACTCTCCAAGATGAGTCGGAGGACCCTGACTATACTTAAATCAGATCTGCTGTTGTGAATGCATTTGGACCATCCATTAGAGATGAAGACTCCATAAAGGAGGCTGACAAACTAGCCAGGCATCTGATTAGGCACAGAATAATTTCAATGGCTAATCAAACGAATGAATCCTTACTTGATTACACTTCAGTTTTGTATCAGCTAATCATGAAACCAGAAAATACACTAATGGATGCTGGTTTCTGTCAGCACCTGTTCACAGGTACAATTGCTGTAATTTGGGAAGAGGAAGGGAGGGGGCAGCACTAATTTCCTAATCAAGAGCTGAGACAAATATCAAGCTCTAATATTTTTGAGCATTAGTTTGTTTTTCTCTAGAAGAAAACAGGAGCTTTTCCAGGACTTGGAGATAAGTCAGCAGTGGGATGCTGGGATCGATCTCCCACATCTCCCAGTGCACATTTTTTTACATGTATACTTTGCTCCTCAGTAAATCTTCTCTGTAACATGGTGAAAAGAGACCTTCTTGGGACATTCTTAAGAAAATGAGACAATACAACCTTTCCCTCACCCCTTGGGTCTCTTTTTGTACTGACTGCTCAGCAGATATTAGCAGGGACAAGGATGGTCCCTGCAGAAAAACAGAAAAAAAAAATTTTATGTGTATGTTTGTACATGTTCATGTTCTTTTTGGTCCTCCTGGTGTCGCAGGAGATTTGGTCTCAGATATAAAAGCCACAAGTTGTCATATGGGGGAGATACTTCTGAATTCTCTCCACCAAGGTTTCTGACTGAAAATACATTAAAAACCATAGGAACTATTGCTTGGAGGAAACCCCATTGTGCTCTGTGATGGTAGAGAAAGCAGCAGTCCCTGGCCCAGCAAGCCTGCTGTATAAAACTTTATATTTTCTTTTCTTATAAAAAGGTAACAAAAGGGAAATATTGGATCAAGAAAGGGAGATAAAGAACATTGGGTTCTGCTTTTAATATGGCCTGGACCTGTCAGTCCTTTGTTGTATGCAGAGAATAATTTTGGTGCTGAGTTATGAACAAGATCTGACATCTCCTCTCACAATGAATCCCACAAAGCAAAGCCATTCCTGAAGCTTTTAATGTCACACCTCCTCTGGTGAAGTGTCTCACGAGAAACAGACTGAAAATAAGGCTGAGCCCTGAATCCTGAAAAGTGGGTCCTGCCTTACAGAAGTCACCCTTCAGTTGCTGTGCAGCCTCAGTGTCACCAGTGTCAGGAGAGCTCCAGGAGCTGGGGCTTGTATGCTTTAGGCTGAAACTATTGCTAACAGAGCCCAGTCCTTACAGGAATGGCTTTAAAACCTCTGCCAATCAATACTGTCCAGTTCTTTGAAGAACTCTTAGTTTAATGCTGCTTACCTACACAACAAATGTCTCTGAAGTCTAAGTAGAGGAAATAGAGAGACCAAGGGCAGCTGGATTAGCAGCATTAAGCCACGGTCAATCTACTGCCTGCATTTTAATACCTTTTGCAAAAGTGGAATGCTAGATTTGCTGCTGTGTGAATCAGTGTAGATCCACTGAAATTGCCAGAACTGTGCTGATTTATACAGGCTGAGGACTGCTCCCAAGACTTCCAGCAACAGCTGTTTCAGGTAGTTGTGTCTGATCTGTCTTTTGAAATACTAAACCAACAGATAGATTGCATCTAAATTATCAGTGCTGGTTAATATATGAGATATGTCATAAATATCTCCTAAACAGCTCTCAGCTTCATTTCCTCATTGACTTAAAACACACTCATCCTGGATCTTCCTTAACTTTTCATACAAGATCCTAAGTTGCAAAAAAAAAGTCTTGGAAAAGATAAACATAGACAAACACTCCATTAAAAAGGTATAGTGTCACCATTTGTCATTTCATTGCTCATATAATATCTTTATCTGAAAATAATTATATTAATAATAGTAATTATAATAATAATCCCAAACAAACAACCAAAAATGCACCATCTGAAGTGCTTGAGGTTATTTGAGGGTAAAAACTGAGTTGCTAGAATCACATCTGGTGCTGTATTTAGGATTTTTTCTTACATCTCAGTTTAAAAGTGGGAGATGAAGGGTCCATCCTACAGTGAACTGAGCACTTTTTCAGACCTGCTAAGTAAACCCCTGGCCCATTTCAGAGGCACTAAAGTTTTCCAGGTACCTCAGAGTAGGTAATTGGTGTCTCTCAGGATCTCTACACTGTATGAGCAGAACAATAGCTGTGTTCACCATCACAAACAGGGCCTTTTTTATTTGTGACGTGACTTAAAGGTTAAGAAAATATGGGCAACTTTTCCTACAAAAACAGTAGTGATGTTCAGGAGGAATTTCAGAGGTCTAGGAAGGAAAATATTTCTTTTCATGCTGTCGTAACTCATAGTCCTCCCTTCACATTCCTGGCCTGCTTATTCTTCAAGTGTGGCCTTTTGGCTCTTTTCTAACCTGGGGGAACACAATGTTCTGTTCTGTGCAGATCACAGCCTCATGCACCCTGGACACCAAGTTTCCTCCCTGCTCTTCTCCCTGTGCTTTCATCTCTGGATGTCTCTTGGCATGGTGCTCTGGACATCGTGCTAACACCAATCATCAAGTTTCTTCCAGAACTCCCTCATCCTCCATCACTACCAGGCATGATGTTCGAGGTCATTGCTGTCTCTCTGTTTCAATTTAATCTCCTCCCTTTATTTCAGGAGGAACTGGAGAAATAATTTTTCAGCTGGTTTTCCTAGGCAGTCCTGAAACAACAAGGAAAGAAAACAGAAAGGCAACTGATAAATATTGACACTGTTTACCTTCTCTCTCTTTCATCTTTTTGTCCATTAACAGAGAAATGGGAAGCAACGGGAGAAGGGAATGACTGCTAGTTGCAGATTCAAAAGGAATATGAAGTTCATGAGCACCCTCTGTTCCATACTTGCTCCATGCAGAGCAAATAGTCCACTGGCATGCTGACTGAATAATTAGCTTTACACAGTACCAAGCAAATGGTGGTCATGGACCCGAACCCCCTGTGCTCACAGCTCTGTTAACAGAAGGAAAAAAAAGAATTAGAAGACGGTCACCACTACCAGAGCTTAAATCCAAACTATAAGACAGGAGACACCAGATGGAGATGGACAGATGGTGAAGTGCAAAGCACCTCCTAAACAGTTGATAAGCATGAAGGCAAACAGTATCAGCACACCAGCTGTCTAACATTTGTCCATTAGAGATGTCAAGCCAAGGAACGGGATAAGAGTGGTTCTGAAGGATAATGGGATAGCTCTGTGGATGCTTGGGAAAAAAAAAATATCCCAAGTGGAGATGGCAGCAGGGAATAGTTTTCCTGGAATCCCTGCTGACATCCAGTGGAGGCAGGAGTTGTTGTTTCCAGTGAGGAGTAGGCTGTGAAGGGCATGAGAGTGAGAACAAGCATTTTACCAAGAAGTGAGACCTGTGAAGGGGCAAAAAAGAGAAGGGTACCAGGGTCACAGTGAGAAGCTTGAAGACGTTTTGTGTAGATGAAAATGAGGCAAAAGTTACACTTGCAACACAAAAAAAAAAAAAAAAAAAAAAAAAAAATTGCTAAAAGCTGTAAGTCTGCATGATTTTTAGCATCTTTTTAGAAGGAAAAGGCAGTTTCACAGTTCTTGCATGGAAAGGATCAAGGCTTTGACACATCTCAGGCTCCCTTTTCAATGTTTGAGTGGCAGGCAAAATATATTGCAAGAGGCAGGAAAAGGGGTAGCAGGGTCACATGTAGTGGAGTAAGGGAGCTAACAGCAACATTTTAGTCATCTTTATTGTGACATAATAGTTAAATATTTGTAAGGAGATGCCAGGGAGAAAGGCCAAGATGCTGTTTTGGGCTGTTAGAGAGAAGCACAAGCTGGAGAGGTGGATATCTGTGATACATGGATGGCAGTCCACATAAAGACATTATTTGAGTCTTGCTCACAGATCTAAGTACCCAAAGAGAAAAAAAAGGGACCTGGGTTGGGTGTTGGGCAATCCTTTGAAAATTTTGGAGTCCCAAGAAGCAGGACCCTTTAAAGAATACCCTGAGTGAGCACAAGGCAGTGATGGAGGTTGGCGCAGGGCACGATTTCATGAAATGTGGTAACTTCCACTGTAATTGGCTAAAAAGTTAGGGAACTCCCTTGATGCTTAGATTACTCCACTGGGAGAACCTGGCCTTTCACAGATTATGTGGGCTAGTTTTTGTTGGTTTTTTAATCCTCCAAGGCATTTTCCCTTTTTTATGAGTGACTGCATAGCAGTTAGTCCATTTAACTGCAGCTGCTCGCCCTTCTCCGAGGTGTTTTGAGAGCGGAATAGATCGGGGATTTAAACACAGGTGATAGCAGCACTGCTTGGAATGAGCAGAAATGTAATATTTATAACACAAGCATATTGGTCTTTGGGTGGATAAGTGGTTCATAAAATTCAGTGCAGCACGATGCGAAGTAATGTAGCCAATTACTAAAAGAATAAGCATGAAGATTGCAGCCTAAATAGGGACACAACAAGGAATTCATTGGAAGAAAAGAACCCAGAATGGACTGCAGATAATAGAGTAAACCATTAGCACTCTTTCCTGGTGACAATAACAGAAATGAAGAAGAGCAAGCAAGTTTTTGAAATATACTCTGGCAGTGTGGTGTATAAAGCTGCAGGAATTATTCTGGCCTGCTGCTGGTCTCCTTAAAAAACAGGGCTCAGCTTCAGCCACTTGGTTACAGGCACATATTGAGGAGGTGCTGCAGGGGCAATCTGAGATGATTTAGTAACTAAGGCATGATTTATGAGGAAAGTTTTGACTTATTTCTCCTCTGTACCTAAGGGAAGGGAGAATTCTTATGCAAGTATGCAAGATCCTGAACAAATGGGAGTGGATCAGTGCTAAAGTACAGGGGCCATACACAAACTTTAAATAAGAGACCTTCGATTATTGTTAGGGAAGAAAATACAAGCAGATTTTCGAACAGAAGACAGAGCTTTATGGAAATGGTGAGAAAGAAAATAACTCTATCTCAGGTCACATGAAAAATATTTGAGGAACTGGCTATAAATGTGTAGAAGGGATTATTAAAATTCTTCCTCTTATGTTTTAAAGGAATAAATCTTGAGCCAAGTGTGAGTTCTTATATTTGTTACACACTGATGAAGAAACCCCCATACAATAGAGAGAGACAAAGACATCTCTGTCAGCTGAGCACTTAAGACAGCAATTTCACAGGGACAGTTTTGCTCTCAGCTACCTGAAAAAATAATAGTTGGCCTATCTCTCAAAGGAGACAAGAATGTAAAAATCTACAACAAAATATCAGGTTCCAATTTGTTACAGCTACACATGTTCCAGTATAAGCACCTGGATTTCCTTGTATGGATTCCTCTTCTGAAAATTAATCACATTGGAGCTCTTCTTTTGAGATGTAATAGGGAAAATTGTCCAGAACACAGAACCTGAAGACCTGAATAAATTTAAATATACATGGCACTTCTGGTCATCAAAATGTCATTTCTTTAGTTTATTCCCTCAGATAATACTCACTGGTAGGCTTGTACAAATACCTTCAGCTGACCAGATGAACTAGATTTTATTTGTTTCCAGACCTGCACTTTGCTCAGTTTACCTTCCTTATCGGTTTACGTTGGACCTGAACATCCTCTGGCACGAAAGGGCAGGAGATTGGATGTATGGACACCTTTCCCACACTGAGGAATGGTGCAGTTCCATCCATTCCATTTCTCTACCCCTGCTCCTGGCCCAGCTCTGAGCTTTTTCTCTAATTAAGTAAATTCAGTGGAGGACAGAGAAAGGTGTTCTGAAAAGGTGCAGGAGGGTGCTGGAGGTGGTGTGTACCACCTCGGAGTTTCCAATGGAACCAACCAGGCTTCCCTATATTCCTTCAGCGACGGGATGGCTGCCCCTCCTTCCTTCTGGGCAAAGGTACTGCCAGGTAAACACAGCAACAAACCAGTGACTGACAGATCCCACCATGAGTGAGAAGAGAAAAGCCAGTGGTATGAATAAATGTTAGGAGAAATGATACAAGACCATTTTGAGTAAAATGTGTAACAGAGATGGAATAGTTTTTAAAGGACAGTGTTTGGCAGAAGAACATCAAGATATTCTGGATTTTAATTTAATAAACTGTATCAAAGTTCTAAACACGGATGGTTTACATCCATTGAAGTGAATTTAGGGTGAATGTAAGAAAATCAAAAGTATTGCTCTCTAGTGGATCCACTGTAGAGGACCCCACACTAACTCTGTGAGCTCTTCCTGTGTGATATATCCTGTTCACTTCAGTGGGAGCCCCATGAAGAAAGGTCTGCAGGAATCATCCTGACAGAATTCCTTAAATGCTCTCAAGCTTTTCCTCTCGAGTTGGTAAAAGTTTTGTTTGAGTCACCGACGGCATTATTTAGTCTGAGGGTTTAGATTCAGCAAAAGAAATAGATTTTAGTGCTTGTATTAGAATTATGGTGAAATGTGTGTTTGCTCATCAACCCCTAGACATTATAGCATGGAAAACACTGAGTGCTGCGTGCACTCAGTGTTTTCCAAAGATAGTTGGGGCGAGAGTGAACTTGCTTGGGAATACTTGGAATGCCTGTCCACAAGTCTTCACAGCAGTCTCGCAGGCTTGGAACCTGTTGCCATTCATTCTACTGCTAATGGGGTGGACAATGTTTTCTGGGAACAGGATTGGTTGCTAAAGATTAAAAATTATATTAGGATGCATTATTAAAAAAAGCAAACTGAGAATCTCTATTTATGGAAGAAAAATGTTGGGTTGGTGTTAGCAGCTTTATGTCTGGATTTTTGTCTGGTTGACTGAATTTGGACTAAAATGTCTGCAGAACAGCAGCAGATCAGGTATGAGGGGATTCTCCAATCACATCCACAAAGGTCAGGCTTTAAATGAAACTACAGCTCTCTAAATATTTTTGTGACATGGAAGTGCCACCATAAATCTTTTATTTAATTTTTTAAAAACCATAAACCCCTTTTGCTGCTGTTGGCAGCTGCAGATGCCTACTTCCAAGTGAAATAGAACATTTCAGCATTTGGCTTCTCATCAGCCCTGAATAAGTGTCTTACAGTCTTCTCTTTGTTGACACTGCTAGAAACGGGACCATTCTCACTGATCTTTTGTTTGCTTGGAGTGGCTGCATTTCCCAGCCAAGCACTTCCAGAGCAGCCAAGTCAAGCTCCTGTGTTGCTGTCCGAGACCGAGATCGGCGAGGAACGACACTGATTCTAGTTTCAGAGGAAAGAGGAATCTTTATTTAATTATATAAACGGGTTTTATATGTTAGTTCTCTGGAGTGGCACAAGGCCATTGGCCTCTTGACTATCTAGCTCTTTACATTGATTGGTTAGTTACCACAGGAAACATTTCCCTGATTAGTATAACAACAACTTGCACTTGGAAGATAGTTTACAGAAACTCCCAACTGCCTCTCAGCCAGTGTCTGTGAGAAAGTAAAGACTTTCTCACAGACAGAGGCAGAAAGCTGGAGAATCCCTCTGCAACTCAGCTTTTAGCATCCACACTCCTGCTGTTGAGGGAAGCTCCCTCACCTCCTTGGCAGGAAGGTTGCCTGGATGGAGCTCCAAAGAGCAAGGCACACATCCCGTGTGTGCGTGATCCCGAAGGATTGCCAGTGAATCAGCGCTGCCTGTGGTGCCCGAGGGTGACATGGACGGGGCTACTGACTTCCCCTTTCCCTTGGGATCGGGATCTTGGCGTGGATGCTCAGCTCTCAGCACTGGTACAAAGTCTTTGTGACACTGGGCAGGTCGAGCAAACTTTTCAGTGTGATCATTAATCAACAGTCTCAGTGACAACTACTTACATCATGTGCTTTTTCTTAAGTACATTTGCAGATTTATATAAAAAAAATCCTTGACATTTTGGGGGGTGTTCATTACAAAAGAGCTGCGATATGCTGTGTACTCATACATATGGCATTTTTATATTCTCCGGGTATTTTAACAGCTTTATGAAGGGTATGGACAGCTTAATGAAATGTGAAATATACACTAAAACTACTTCTTCCCATGCAGAAAGATAGTATGTTACATTACTCACAGGTCCAATTTCAAATTTAAATATAACTTCATTTAATTTTACTTTGCAATCAGGTAAATTAATGAGAGAGAATCAAAACAATATGCTGTAATTACATTTGAAAATTACTCCTTCTGTCCTTCAAGAGTGTTCTTTCTGTTTAAGATATTGAAATTTTGTGTCTAAATATAAAATGCAGTAACATCTGGTTCTAATTGCTGGTTTAAATAATATAGACATTTAGACAGATATTTCATGCTTTTGAAAGGAGGCTTTTAATAGGATATTCTGAGTCAAAGGTTAGAAAAAATTTCATGCCACTAAAAATAGCTGATATTCCATTTGTGTTCTAGATCTAAAGGATCTTTTACATAAAAGATTTTTTTGGCTAAAATATAGTTGGTTTAACTTATTTTGTTTGGAAAGAACAACCAGTTTGTATGCCTTTTACAGCTGCTCTTCACTGGTGCATGTGAACATAGTGCAGAAAAATGTTGGAACAGTTTATTTCTAGACCCAGATATTGTTACGTCATCCTCAAGATCTCTGATTTTCAACACAGAACCTTGTCCTTCCAAAATTATACATTTGAAGTCTTCTGTTTGCTTGTACTTTGCCACCCATTTTCCCAAGAAAAGAAGTCAGACATATCAACATCAATGCTAAAGTGATTTTGGTGTCAAGCCACATAATCATGCTAACTGCAAAGGGGCTTTAATTGGGGTTTATTGCAGAAATTAATTTAAGCATGTGCAGAACTCTTAAAATGTTGAGAACAACCCCAGATTTGAAAACTCTCAAGAGTGAATTAATCTCGTCTATAGAACTACTTTCCCTACTTTTAGTATGGCAGGGCTTGGCTGAAAAAGTGGGTTTGTTTTGTTGTGAAGGGATTGAGTTTTGTGGCCGTTCTGACCTTTCCCAGGCCTGTGTTAGTTTGCTTCCAATCTGTTCAACCACCTGGATAAAAAAACCTACAAATTCAGCCTCACAGAGCCCACACGACCTACAAATGATTCATTGTCCCAGGCAGCAACATTTATTAGTATTCCTGAAAGAATCTCCTCCCTCCCCATCCCACTGACCCCAGGCCACCTTCATGCAAGCCTGCACTTCATTTATTGTCAGAAATTCTAAAGAACAAATCTAAGCAAAACAAGTTATGACCTGATCTCTCCCTGCTGCATAACTTTTCCACTTAGGCACAGGGACAAATGGAAAACTAGAGGAATTATGGAATGCAGTAGTAGTGCCTCATGCACTAAAAAGTCATAAGCTGATCAAAGGCCGAAAATATTAGAGCCCTGGTAAGGAAATAAATGCACTGATCCAGATGCTACAAGCACTTTGGCTCACTGTCCTTAGACACCGTGAGATTTCCCACTCTCTACTACTAAAAACTCTCTCTGGCAGCAGCTCGGATCAAGTATAATTTTTCTTTTCATAGCCAAAG
The DNA here is from genome assembly GCA_013397115.1 of Edolisoma coerulescens. Taxonomy (NCBI): domain Eukaryota; kingdom Metazoa; phylum Chordata; class Aves; order Passeriformes; family Campephagidae; genus Edolisoma; species Edolisoma coerulescens. The sequence continues at coordinate 2,833,658 of VWZW01004119.1, forward strand.
TGTACCATCTGACATCTACACACTGGGCATTCGAGGGAGAAGCTTGTACTGTCCAGCATGAAAATCCTGACACGGTACATCAACACTTTTCCCACCTGGGCCACTCATGCTCCAGTTCTGTGTAGGGTTTGCCTGGAATACCATTCAGGAAACACCTCTTTTTCCTGTTGCCTGGAAGAGGGGGTTGCAGATGGCTCTAGAGTTGTAATTGCATCTGCAGATCCACCAGTTGTTGTGGTGTTGGTGCTGATTGCTAAGAAACCTCCGTCAGAATCTGTAATTCTGGTGAACTTTGATACAGCAGTGGAAGGAAAGAGCTTGTGGGGGAGTCAGAGCGATTTGCACGTCTTGTGTACCACTGTTACCACTAGATGGTTTGTCTCAGAATTTTCCAAAGGCTGTTGCTTGCCAGGCCAAACACCTTCAGAGGACTGCAGTTCTAGTGAGGGTCCTTCACATCTTCAGGCTTTGGAGTAAAACCTGGATCATTAGAGGCAAGAGAAAAAAAAACCAAACTCACCCTTCTTTTGCTTCCACTCATGTTTAATGGGACACTGGGAGGTGTACGATAGTTTTACATCTTCCTTCAAAATGTAAAAGACTTCTAGCCAGAAGCAGGACCAAGAGATACAAGAATAAATACTCTGTTCCGGTAGTGTGGGCCATTTCTCTGCTGTGGTCGTCTAAATTCAGAGAGATGTGAGGGCCCCATTTTAGGAGATATGAAATCATTATGCTTTCTGCCTTGCTAAATTTCGTGGGAAACTGGTAAATTATATGTTTACCTTCTTCTGTTACTTCTAGTAAAATAAAACATGACTTTGAAAAAAGAGAAGAAATAATAAATTGCAGGTAGCAGTTAATAACTAAATAAATAAAATCAATTTTAAATGCTCAGTCACCTCTTCCAATATTTGTTTTTAAAACACTTTATTTGAAATCTAATTGCTTAGACAGTAGTACTCCTGTGATTATTATTAGTTACCTAACAATCATTCACATCCTGCTTTATTTTTAATGCTTGTTGTGTTACGCTCTGCTAATATTATATTGTTTCAGTTGTGGGGTTTTTTTCTGCTTCTACCCAGGGAATATAGATTATTCTATTGCTTCACTGGGTACTAGAAAGGTCTGTCTTTTATGATGCTGAAATTCTGTGTACAGAGCAGAAAATGGCAGTGCACGTTTCAAACCAGTGATTTCAGTCGTTGAGGCTGTGGTAATGAATGTTGGTGTTTGAGTGCTCTGATAAAGATAACATCACTGCTGCAGGATGCACAAGTCACAGTGTATCCCCATGCAGTGGCACGAAGGAAGCAGCCAATGTTTTTCTGGGGTTTTTATTTCTATTTTATTTGCTTGAGAAGACTACAGAGAATCCTGTACTTAAGGGCCATATTGGTTTAGATCCCTAAAACCTTGACAGCAGCAAAATTAAGTGCTTAAACCCCTTTAAAGCCACTGAAATCTAAGCTCATGCCTAACTTCACTGCACTAATGTCTTGGATTGGTGACTTTGTGAATAAATTGGAGATGCTTAAATTTGCACTCAGTTGTCCATTTCCTTCTCGCTGCCTTGCTCTTTCCGTGCTAATATTTTAGTTCTTCGTATGACCCACTCCAATTTTCTTGATATCCAAGCCTGTGTGAAGAACTAGACATCATTCAGGGAGGTATTTTAGGACATGTTTAAGTTCATTCTTTCATAAGTCATTTAAGCTCCCACGTAATTTTTATTAAATGCTTCCAACTCATTGAACACAGTACAACTTTAAGCACACAGTTGAGTTATGCAGTGCTGGTTAATGCTTTCCTGAGCTGGGGATTTAGGTGGTGGATAAAGGTCTCCTGGGAGTAGCTTCTGTCGCTTACCATTTCTGGAGCCTGGTGGCACACCCCTTCCTCAGCTCTATTTACCACCATCCATCCATCAGAGGAGCAGCTGGGTGCATTTCTCCATCTAGTTTAAGTCCAAGGCATTGGACTGCTTTGTTAAGCAGTTTCAATGTTGGCTAATTCTCTTGCTTTGATGGAAACGAAGGCAGAAAAGCTTTTTGAAATGTTTAAACGTACTCATTTGCGAGGAGGAATTGGCTTATCTTGCCCTAATTAGAAGCTGATGATCAGTTTTCTTTCATTTTGTTAAACCATATTTCAACAAGAGAAAGAATGGTTATTGCTTGAACACCTTGTGCATGTCCAGGCAAGAAGCTGGAAGGTGATGACCTCGGACAGGGAGGTGATGGTGCAGGCTGGGATCAGCACAGGCTGCGCAGCTGTGCCTGGAAGGTGATGTAAGGTCAAAACTTCAGAATGTTCTGCCTTGCAAAGAGTAGTAAATGCTTTGATACTGGCTGATCAATACTGTCAGTGCTTTGGGGACTGAAAGTGGGTCTGTGTTTTGTATTTCCAAGAGACTGGGTGCTGGATGCCAGGTTTCTGTCTGGTCGGTTTCTGGAGAACCGTGCCTGAAATGAAGCCTTAGCAAGCTTCCCTGCACTCTGAAGACATGCTTGGATCGAAGGATTTCAATGTAATTAAGATTTAAGCACCATGTGAGTTTCTTGCTGTGAGGAGCTTTATTAGCTGCTTTGAGTAGGTCAAGATTCAAATACCGCTTTTCATGTTATTTCATATATTTGACCTTCCACAACTCGTGTTCTAAAGAAATGTCTTTCCAAATACATCTTTCAAGTGTAGTGATGTTTGTATCAAATTAATCTGAAGCTTCTGTTGCCCTGGAGGCTGACTGAAATGTGGGTCAAGTCTGACATCAAGTGGTCAGACACACTCCATTCCCAATGGGACTGTTAACACAGTGCTGCTCCCGGTGCCTTGCGAGAACCTCCCACTCCACTCTTTTTCTCCATGTTTTTTCTTCTGTTAACAGGATTTCTCAGTGCTCTTCCTTCTCCGGTTTCCACCAAGGTCATGGAGTGTCACTGCTGACAGACACATGAGGAATCATATTAGTCTTGCATTAGACATTGCAGCTGCTGAATCTGTCAGCAGAATGATGGGATGGTGTAAATAAAGCCTTGTTGGCTTGGCACTGCACATAAGACCTTTGTTCACTCTGCCTTGTTTAACCAATATACTCTAACAGGATCTGAGTCTTTTAAAAAGCAGTCCCAGCTCTTGAGGCACCAACTCCTCCACCTGTGCAGATTTTCAGTCTTATCAATAACTGCAAGAGCACCCATCACTCACACATTTCTTCTTGTTGTTGGAACACATTGCAAATATTAATTCCATTCATTTCTCATGACTCTGAAGAAGCTTAATAAAATTATTCATGCCGTGTTATAGGAGAGGAAGTGAGGACAGAGACCAGAGAGAGTTTAAATCTTTGACTTGAGACCTTAAGTTCTCCCAGGTGAGGGTCTTGGGTTCAGTACTCTGGCATACTGAGTTGGGACCTTCATGTTTTAATGGTGTTTGTACCCACACTGACCCAGAAATACAAGGTTCAAGTTCAGCTCCTCGTGCTCCCTTCCTCCAGGCTGAGAAGTTATCCTTCAGTAGCAGAGGGACATTTTTCATCTCCATTCTCAGAGATCAGGAGACTCACTTTTGTCTTTTCACACAACAGCAAATGACGGGTCATAAGCTGTACAACATAAACTTTTTATCTGCACAACTGATTCATTTGTAACTGGAACGTTGGTGTGTTTCTATACCCTCTGCATAAAACAAACATCACAAAGGTCAGCGTTTTTGTATACCTTGTAACTGAGTCAGCAATGCAAATACAAACTTTCCATTTCTCCCATAAATGCCACAGCTTGATAAGATAAAACACCGTGTTTGTGCCTCTGGGCCTCTCAACTACCCATTTGCACCTGGACACCTTTCTTTAAATTAATCTCAGAGGCAAACTCTTCACTTCGGTGTCTTTTTTTTCTGCTGCAAATTTGGCTTTTTAGTCTGGAGCAGTAGTTTCACAGGGATCTTAAGCTGCCATAGACCAGTACTGATGCTAAAAAATACAGCCCTTCCCCTGGTTCAGCATGGCTGTTTTTGCTGCTCCACAGTGTACTGGACTGGGGAATTGTTACAGAAAAACAAAACAAAACAAACTCAAAAAACCCACAGACAAAACCCCCTGCCAAGATTTCTGCACATCTGATTCAGAGATCCACTACAATTTAATTCAGTGCTTAATGGTGGGTTTATCCTCTGTGAGCAGAGCTCCCTGTTTGAACTGTTTCTTATGATAAAAAGTTTTTGTGTGAGGTAAACGATCACCTTTCATGTTCCCAGTGTTATCTGGGCAGCCCAGGTCACTGAGGAGAAGGGCTATGTGGTATCTTAGTTTTAAAAGGCCTAAAGCCTCCTTACCTGGGAATAGTTCAGAAATGAAATGAGCTAAATGATTGAACTGCTTAAAAAGCACTGCTGTAACTTTTTTTTTTTTTTCTCAATAGCCTCTATTTTTATGTATTTGGATATGTTTCAGTTGCCAGCAATCTAATTTTGAGTTCATTATCTTAAGCCTTCTATAGTTTTACGGACTAGATAAAATCATGTTGAATATGCTAAAAGTTAAGTGCCTGCTTGTACATTCATGGATTCATCCCAGTAAAAAATTATTGTCTACAATAATTGTTATAATTTAGAATAGTTTCTGCATACAGAGTGTGTGGTTTGTACTAAATCACACTATCATGAAGTCCCAAATCACACTGACTAGTCCTAGCATTAGTCTTAGGATCCACACAACAGTCAGGAGATGGAAGCCTTTATTCCAAAGAGCTGGCATTTTAGAGAAAATGGGGAGGATGCAGGATTCAAGCAAATGACCACAGAAGACAGACTTCAGAATATCTCCACAAACACATTTTCAGATCAGTTTCTAAGTCTGAAGCCACAAGGGACATGAATGTCACAGCTGCAAATTCAGTTCTGGGTGAAAATCAGTTCAGAGTAAACCTCCTTTCTTTTACATCTCTATTATGGCTTCTAATTCTAATAAAATATTTCTACTGAGTCATGCAATAGGCATTTTAACCTGAGTTTTCTATTGAGTAAAGCTTAGTCTCTGCAGCAAATGCACTGAATGGTACTGTGGAGCATTCAAAAGGACATTTTTTGCCAACCACCTATTGATGCTAGACTGATGGGTGCACGGAGGGTCACTGCAGAAATCAGCTCAGTGCCAAATGGCAGAGCTATGGCAAGCTACATCTTACAGGCTTTGCAAGGAATTTTGGCCAGAGTTCACAACTGTAGAGTTTATTGCAGCTCAGACAAAATGTTCGGCAATTTTAGACAAATCTGGGCATTTTTATACTGAACAGACTATTCAGCATAAGTGTGTGCATCTTTTAGCAAAACAAATCATTCTCTTGTTTAAAAACAAAAACAAAATGCTACATATGTTACAGAACTATACTTGCCGTTCTTTATTTTAAAGTCATACACAAATGGCTTGTTCTGCTCTGATTAGCTTATTAGTTAATGTTGGATATGAAAGGCAGTTTTGGGGCATTGTCTGTCAACTTAGTGGAAATTAGGACAGTGAGTGCCTTCAATAGTCTTTGTTCATTAAACCATATCTCTGCAGATGTTCAGTGGTTTTTATTACTTTTGCTGTTCTGAAGCATTCTCATTTTTTTCAGCTAATGAGAAATGTTTGACTTTGCATATTGTTCATGGAGCAAAGGTTCAAAAGAGTGAGGTTTGTTACTCAAAGACTGACACCTTTCCTCTGAATTTATTATACCCATAAGTGTTAATGCACATTTACAAGCCCTCTAAGAGTAAGATGAGTGAGTTAAACAATCTGTAGAAATTTTTGCTCTCAGGAGAGCCCTGAGAGCATCCTCCTGCAAACCAAGAAATTATTAGTCCCACGGGGAATTCAGCTGCAGCTAGCTGTGCTTTTTGTGTGAAGAAGGGTTCATACGTGGGTTCCTGCTGCCAGATTTTAGCTTGAATTGTTACAGACGTCCACCAAAGTTAGCATGTCCTGTATCTGCAGGGAACTAATGAAAGGGCAGGTTATGTTTGTCGGCTTAAACCTCTGATTTTCTGGAGTCAGAGCTGACTGACTGGCAACTGGATGCTGTTTGTAAATGAAAAGAGTTCTCTTGGTGGGAAATCAACAGCTAGCTCTGGCTGAGCCTGCTCTCGTCACCAGGAGAAATGCTGCATTTGTTTAGAAATTAAAGCAAAGGCAGTTGTATGTATTTCAAATGTAGTTTGGAGTAATGGCCTGGCTGGGGATGACAAATGAGAGCTCTCTTTGATTAGCCAAGGAAATGTACTTTATCTGTTTCTTTCTCACGAGCTTCCTGTTGAATTGATCAACAAGGTGCTAGTGCTGCTCCTTAAGACTAATTTCTTCTTCAAATCGTGCACATCATTAGTCAGCAGGATGGATGGAAAGGAGGTGACGTAGCTGTTTGTGCTTCTAAATAGATATTCATTATGCATGTAACTCTATTTTGTTAGGATTCTTGATCTCCTTCTAACTCCAGGTTGTGTTTTTTACTTAAGCAACTTTCAGTTTGGTTAGAAATTTGCATATGCATAGGTACTGCTGTTCTTTCTGGGTAATATAATCTGCAAATGTGTATGAAATTTAGAAGTCCATTTCCATCAGCCTAATCCATTTTGAACCAGTCTTATCTTGAAAGTACAGATAATAACCAACAAGAAAAGGAATAAAAATATAATACCTTTGAAATATGTAGCTGTTTGTGAAAGGAAGGCTCATGTTTTTATCTTGCTGCGTGCTGTCCTGTATTGTCTGTACTTACACATAACAAGGTATTGCAATGAAAATTAAGATAACACTACAATGTGTAAAAATATTAGTTGGTAGTAATACAACTGGCTGCTGGTACAATATGCTCTTTGTGGAAACATAAAATAGACATAGGTTGATAGTACAAAGAAAGGGGCAGTTGCAGCAGCTCAGTATATTAAAAATGATAGCATATCAGATATGGCAATTACACTAGCCATCAATCTTCAATAGTTTGTGAAGAATGCTGCTAAAATGCAGTGAAGCTTTATAAGATTTGTGATCACAGAGTGTAAAATATAACAGATGCTACAATATTTAGATGCCTGCTGGCATTTACTTTTACCCTACACAGCTCATTTCAGTTATATGAAAATTTTATGTGCTCTGTAACCTCACTGAAATAGGAACGTATTTATAAAGCAACCACAATGGAACAGAGCATTTTCAATATATACAAAACTTGATCTGTTTAATAAGATAAAAAAGGGCAAAAATTTCCAGTTACATTAAATTACTATTAGTTTATCATTAAATTACTGTTAATGCAGCAGTTTTGATACATGTGATGCCTTCGGATCTGGACTCTCTGCCAGGGATGTGTCACTCAGAACTGGTTGGAGACTCCGTGCAGCCGTCGCTCAGTGTGGGCTGGAGTCTTGTGGGGGTGATCACTGCAAGTCAAAGCTAATGAAATGAGACAGGAAAAGAAAGTTCTCGCAGCTTTCAGCTGGGAAGCACAGTGGACAGCTTCCTCTGCGAAATGTGGATCTTACGTAAGAGCTGCCAAGGCTGCTGCAATCTCTTGTAAGACTGAATATTACTGGAGGACTGTGAAGTCAGGGCCTAGATGGACTTGCTAATTAATACTGCCTCTTGGAAGGCTGCCCAGCAGCACCTCCTGGTATCAAGCTGTGGAAGTTGCCAGGCTTCTGGTCCTGTGGACGACTGTGTTTCGTTTCATCACATCTCTACGTTATTTACCTTTTCCTAGCGTCCCCTGAGGCAGCTGTGTTAGGAACATTTAATAGCTGAGTATGTCTGATGTAATTGTGCTAATCAGTGAACTTGCTGTGCTAAAAAATAAATGTATTAACTCGAGGAGTGCTCTCAAGACTTGACCTTGTAGATACCTGACACAGTATTTGAGCAGGAGGAAGAATTCACTCAACCCAGACTTCCAAAGGAACACCAAGACTCGCAAAAGCATTTGAACTGGCAGTTTGTCCATATGGCATTTGGCTTGGTTCCTTTGCAGTTTAGGGTTTCATGAACTGGTTTGCCATGTGGTAATCTGGCAAGTCTACAAGCGTTAGGCCTGGAGGACACCAAGAGGTTTTGGCTGTTTGTCAGGGAGGGATTATAACAGAGGCCGGGTTAAAAAGGCACAATAACTCTTGTGTAGCAGAAACTGCTCCTTTTTATGGAGAGAATTTTGATATTGTCAAGAGGAGTCTGGCTCTTTCTGAGGTCAGTGTCTGAAATGTTTCTTAATCCAAAAATGTGACCCTTCACTGGCACTGCTTATGACATTTAGACCATTTCTGTTTTATCTTTTGCAGCAGCTTACTCTTTATGGTTCCTGTTTACAAATCAGATCCGTTGTCACACTTGGAACCAAAACATCCTTTCTTCCTCTAGTAGCCCATAAAATGTGATACAGCAGGGAGCTCATCACTTGGGGTGAGTCACCTGGAAACAAGACACACTTGGGCCATGGAGGATATTTCTCCTGTGAGCTCGAGTTCCTTGAGCCTTAAAGAGCCACGTCGGAGACTCTCCCCTCCTGCACCAGTGTGAGGTACTTCACTGCAACGTGACAGCACACAAGGCAACCAAGCCACACAATTGCTATTTGTTCAGGCTGTGTGTTCTGTGAATCAAAGCAGGATCTTGGAGTGGTGTCTCAAAAGTGGTGAAAAGCAATTTTGTGGTCAAACTTCCTATCTATCTCCCCAGCGCTACCCATACAAACAGCACAAGCATCTAGACATACCTTTATCTACTAAATCTAAGGTCTGGCTTTTGTTCTGCAAAGCAAACAGCGGTTTTCTAGCCTCAAAAGCCATGTTAGGAAGTTAGCAAGCACTATAATTCCATTTTGGGCTTCTGCAAACCCAAACAAATCGTGTCCAGATCAAAGTCAGAAAGCTGATCAATTTCCCTTTGAGGAGACTTGCGTTGGTTCTGTACATGTCAGACAATATTGCACAGTATATTCATTATAGCAATTTTGAAATGTAATCTAAGCTTATTTGAAAATACAGGTATTTAACAGCTGTTTGTGGCTCAAATCTATCAGACTTAGCACTGAAATTTGTGAAGTCTTCGATGTAAGTGAACATGGAGTGCAGATAAGCAAACCGACTCAGAGAACTTTCATCTGAAATATTTCTTGATGAATTAAAAGTATTCTCAAGTTATATGAAATACATGCAAATGTGGGTGTTTTTAATAGCCAGAGAATCAAAGTCAATATCTGAACTCATTTTATCTCAGCTGGCTTATGAAAAATACAATTATGCACAGAGATATAACATAGGTCAGAGCTGTCAAATGTCACTCAGCCATCTCTGGTGGCTGCAGCGTGTGTGATGGCTGTGGTGCACCTGGTCGGGGTGGGAACAGCTCTGCCTGTGGTTTCTAGAGCCACTGTGGCTTCAGGCTTGTGGGATGTCATCCCTGCCCTTCCCGTGGCTGCTGTCCCTGGTGCTCCATGCGAGCCGTGATTTGCCCAGGTGGCACCGGCAGCAGCGGCAGATGGCACGGCAGGTGCTGGGCACAGAAGTTGGAGAAGCATTTTGATTTTCTACCCAGGTGCCCCAATTCCTTCACCAGAGCTTTGTCCAGTCAAGGCGGAGGAGAGCTTGATCCTTGCCCTCTACACTATCCCAGCTCCAGGGGAATTCTCCCTCCCGGGAAGCAAGTGATGGCCCTGCCATCCTGACCCACCTATCTCCTGCCTGCTCAAAGTACCACAAGCAACTCGTTCAACCCATCAGCTTCCTTACTGCAACCAGCTACAACTAGTTGTATGTCTAGTAACTATCAGTAGTTGCTGTATGGATAACTGGCCATAATTATGAGCCTCATTACTAGATTTTTAGGATCTCTCAGTCTGATGAGTGAGAAATCCATCTCTTCAGTCCTTGGACTTCTTCCATGTCCCCAGTCCAGCCCCAAAGCCTCAGGATCTCGCTCAGCTCAGCCATTTCCTCACCTGTGCAAACCTCTGGCTTGGTAGCTGTGCCCCAGGACAGGGAGAGCTGTCAGGGAGCTAATGCAGTGTGTAGTGCTCTGCTTCTGGATCTGCCAGGCTGGTCCCCCGAGCACCTTCCCATTGACATCCGTGGGTTCCATACGAGGCCTTTATTCAGATAATATGCTGGAGTAAATTTGTTTCTCAGAGGTCACGTCCCAGGAGGCACAGTTCGCCCTGCTTCACATTCCATGACAAATCCATTCTGAATCCTTTTATTATTAATAATAGACAGCAAATTCTGATCTCAGGGTTCCTGAGGTAGAGTCAGTGATATCTGTGTAATTTAAATCAAACCTGCTCTTGCAGGTCTAAGTGAGTTCTAAAGATTGTATCAATGCAATTTCCCTGTGCAGCTGGGCAAGCCAGAGCGTAATTAGAGATAAGAGCCAAGAGCCTTACAAGTGCAAGAGGTGTAACTAACCTTTGCTAATGAAGGATATCATGCAAATTGTATTTGATATTTGTGTGTATCTGATGCTACGACTGAACAAGGAGTAGTTGCTCAGTGCCTAATGATGGCTTCTGTGATGGAACAGGCATTTCTTATTGAAAATATAATTGCGACGAGTATTGCACAGATTCAAGGGAAAAAAGACTCTGCCTGTTGAATAGCAGCAAACCTGCCCTCTCTTTAAATTAGCTCAACCCTTCCCACTCAGGAAAGTGGGATAATATCTAGAATAATAACCACTACCTCCATAAACAGTGGTGGAACTGAGAATCTTGTTCTTTGTATAAGTTTCCTATGAGGCTGTGCGTGCCCCCAAAATGCAAGTCAGTGGAAATGAGCGATTGTTTCCTAAAGACAATTTTATCCCAAACTCCCCGGGAATAAGGTTGACCCCCTGTGTCTGCCATTGCTCAAAACCAGCTCTCTGCTGCAACGACTCCAGTAATTTGAAAACTTCAAAATCTGCATACAGTTCCTGTAGTTCTTTTTAAAGCTTTTCAAAGAGGGCACAAGGACTAATGCAAGTCTGCCTTAGGAGGGTTTGCTACTAGAAGGAAAGCTAACTGTTGGTAAAGTTGGGCTGTGCGCGTGCCAAGGATTTTGATGAGATTGTTAATGGCATCCCTGTGAGTCCAAAGGTCTTTGTAAAATCATTGTTACTCTCATCATACCGTAGATGTGCACGTGATATGCATGAGTTAATGTGTACTTGAAGGTGTAAGGTACCCTGGGTGTATTGCACATATAGTTTGAACCATCAGCAGGCTCTGAAGCATTCCCCAAGATCGTATCTTCCAGTGATTATTGGTAGGATGGTGTTGTGCTAGGCCAAGGAGGATGTATAAACAGCTAACAAACTGCTAGACACTTTTTTTGAGTGTTTTATAAGAGTAATTCAGGTTGCAAAGGACCTCAGGAGATCTCCAAACTCCTGCTCAAAGTGGGATCAGCTCTGGGGTCAGATCAGTCTGCTCAGGGCTTGACCCAGCTGTTGACCAAGACCCCCAGGCCTGGTCCCCAGCCAATATTGTGTCTGGGGATTACTTGTGCTGGTCTTTGTTGAATTTCATAAGGTTCCTGTTGGCATGTTCCTCTGGTTTATCTTGTTCCTGAATGGCGATACTGCTGCGTATGCTCTGAAATTTTCTTGTAGTTTTTGTAAGCATCTTTTAATTTATCTATTTCCTTTGTACTTTGCTAATTCTCCAGATGAAATCAAATCACTGTGCTCAGAATTTTTCATTTCAGCCCAAAGTTGTGGGCTGTGGCCTGAAATGTGGGCATCAGATTAAGGTCTGGAGAAGTATTGGGTCCATACGAGCAGCAGACTCAGGTAGACCCTCAAAACTGGCCTTGTGAGGCTGGGTACAAATATGTTCTTTGCACATTTCTTAGCTTTCCTGATTGCTGTCAAAAAGTGAGCTTCAATTTAAGCCCACCAAAATAAAGAGAAGTGAATTAATGACAAAGTAGCTAATGAGAAATGCCAGAGTTTCTAATAAATGTTAACAGAGAGGTTCAGTTTGATTTATTTTCTGATTTTTATAGGAAAATTCATTTAATCAAAGAGGACTGGTTAAATTCGCTGTGCTTTTTGTGTATCATCAGTGGAACTGTTTGCAGAGATCTAGCTGCTGAGTAATTAACTCTGTGTGTGGAGAAATAACTCTCAACCACCCCACACAACCTCCACCACAGTGGTGCTTTAGGCACCAAGAAATAGAAAGTCAGAAGATCCCGTTCTGAGTTTTTGTCTTTCTCATCCATGGATATGCAAGTAATAGCAGGCTGAAGAATCCAATCAGATTTAATTCCATTGATTTGTGTTATTAACCATTTCCAGCGGTCCTAAAATATTTGGACTTTTTGTCTTCTACATGTGCCAGCAGCCATGTTCCACACCAACAATGCTATAGCCTCAACATGCCAAGCAGTCCAACACAGCCAGCAGTAAATTATTAAAAAACCTTTCCTCAGACCCTCTTTTGGATTGGGGGTACATCTGTGCACTGTCACTGGGTCTTTTGAGACCAAAAAAAGCACAACCTAACCAAGAGAAAAGGAGGCCGAGTAAACTCTGAGTTTGTTGTGAATGATTCAATCTCGCATTATGAATCTATTGTTTTTTCCTCAGCTCTAATAGACCTAAGTAGTCCTGGAAGCTGTACTCTCACATGCTACAGAAGTACTATTTCAGTAGCAGACTTGTTTGCCACTGAGAAAATTGTTGTTAAGAAAACATATAACAACCACTGCTGATCCCTAAAGGGGATTGCTTCTCCCACTAGCTATTATCTAAATTGGATGTTTTCTGGAAAGACGAGCTGAATAAATAAAATAACGCCAGCAAGACTGGAGTGCTAAGGATGCAAAGATTCAGACTCCTCCATTTTAATGTTAGTGTAACTCCACTGAACCCACTAGAGTTATTCTGGCTTTAAACCTGAGCCCTGGGGCCCAAAATGCTGCAGGGAAAGAAGCTGTCTGCTCCCATTTGAGCAAGGGGAGGGCCACAGAGTGACTTCATTTACACAAACTGCCTACCAGATGGAGACAAACCCTGGGGAAAGGCAGGCACTCCCTGCCCCAGCCCTCCTGAAATGTAGGACATGGGAGAAGGCTCCATTTGATAAAAGCGTCCACCTCATTTCTTCCTGTAGCACCTTGGCAGTCACTGTATGGATTTTGGGGTTGTTTGCTTAGAGGAAATAAACTGTCTAAGAGGGGAATGACATTTCAGACCAGAGGACATAACCCCAGTGACTCAGTCTGTGCACTGCTGGGCCTGTGCTGAGGGCCCCTTGGCATTAGAAGGACTCCTTGATGGAAAGAGCAGAAGCTGGGCAGGGTCCGGCCCTCTGGCTGCTCCCTGCATTGAATCCACCTGAGATCCCAGCCTGGGCAGGGCACGGAGCGCGAGAGCTGGCCTGGAACGGGACAGGCTCCCTGGGGGTGCCCCAGCCCCTGCACTGGGAGCCAGCAGGAGAGGCAGGGAGGAGAAAGCTCCATGCTCAGTTTTGGGTTCCTCACTGTAAGGAAGATGCTGAGGTGCTGGACTGAGTCCAGAGAAGGGAATGCAGCTGGGAGAGGGTCTGGAGCACAAGGCTCATGAGGAGTGGCTGAGGGAGCTGGGGGGGCTCAGCCTGGAGAAAAGGAGGCTCAGGAGGGACCTTCTCACTCCCTACAACTCCCTGACAGGAGGGTGCAGTGAGGTGGGTGTCAGGATCTTCTCCCAGGGAACCAATGACAGGATGAGAGGAAATGGCCCAAAGTTGCACCAGACGAGGCTTAGATCAGTTATTAGGAATTTTTTTTCGTGGAATGGGTTGTAAAGCATTGGAACAGGCTGCCCAGGAAAGTGGTGGGGTCACCATCCCTGGAAGTGTTCAAAAAATGTGTAGATATGGCTCTTGAGGACACAGTTTAATGGTGAACGTGGTGGTGGAGCTGGGTTTGACATCTGGGCTTGGTGATCTCAGAGGTTTTTTCCAACATTAACCCTTCCATGACTCTACTCTGAAGTTTTCAGAGCTGCAGTTCTGGTGCTTCACCCCCACAGCCTGAAGGCTCTGGGTTTGGGATCAGGGTAACACATGGCTCTTGCAGCTGCCTGGCCACGTTTCCCTTGCTCTTGCTCCCACAACAGCTTCAGCAGAGGTCAGCAGAGAATTTGATACCTGATACAAATGTGACTGCTTACTGAATTCTAATATGAAAGTGTTAGGGTGTTTATTTCTATTTGGTTTTCTTCCCATCAACTCATCTGTCTGGGATCTCCATTTCTGGAAAGAGGCAGAGTGAAGAATTTAGTCTAATACACCATTTAAATTCCATAAATAAGACAAAAATCTAGTAGCAGACCTGAGAATATATATTGCAGCAATAAAACTTCCCTGAAAGAATTGCAGTAGCAGCTAGGGAATGCTAATAAAGGTTTCTTTGCCTGTGAAGCAACACTCACAGGCCTAGGTTGGCTTGATTTTCATTTAATAAAAACACTACATTAATATAATCATGATTATATTGTGACGAGGAAACACTTTGGAAACTTTTTGATTCTCTTCATTAATTACTTCTCTCTCCAGCAGTACCTCTGCACCGAAGAGATAAAAGGAGAGTGACTGATATTGAGTTTCATTTTTAAAGAACAAAGTGTATTTTTAATTGGTTTTAATATGTAAGCTTGCAGGTAAAAGATGAGCTAAAAATATTTCTGAATTTAAAAAAAAAAAGCAATTGCAAACTGCTGCCTTCTGATCATGCCTGTCCCAACCTCTACACAGACCACCTACAAGGTGCAATTAACTGACTTGCTAATTGTAGAGTGCAGTCTGAGATGCTCAGAAAAGTGGCTTGAGATGGACAGTGCTCTCTAGTCTGTGTATCCTGGCCAGGTTTTCAGCTGGCATTTAGCTTTCAGAGACAGGATCTAAAAATTGTTTTCAAAAATGGAATTTTTTATGTCTGTGAGTTCAGAACGTACAGGTTTGTATGGAGCATGGAAGTAATGTCAGCTCCTGCCTGGGGCTCCAGAGATCACAGAGGCTATGATGTAGGGCTGAAGCCAGCTGCAAATGTAGGGATAGCCGGAATTTTAGTTTTACTGTCCAGCTACATGGTGAAACAAGTCATAGCAAAGATCACGTACAAGCTGGAGACCCAGCTCTGAAAGCAACACACATAGAAAAAAATGAAAGGAAAGCAAAGGAAGTTCTTCAATATGAAAAAGGCTTTTTCCTACACTCTTCTTGGAGCACTTTGTAGCTGAGGAAATGTGGGATACAGCATGGGAAACCCTTGGAGGTCCAGCTAAGGGGATCAGGATGTGGATGTGCACTGTTCATGGCGTGGGTTGGTGGAGGAGGCTGCACAGGCAGACACAGGTTTAATTTACCTTCACCATTTTAATCCACTGCTGGAATTGTCCTGTCAGCCTCAGGTGCTGCAGTCTGAGAGTGGAAACTGCATCCCACCAAGGGCAGGGAGGGCAAAAGCCAGCCTGGATGTTCTGCTGCACCTCTCACACCTCCTGCTGTGGGCCAGGCTGCAGCTTCACGTGCCCCGGGTCACAGCAGCAGCATCTGCCTTCAGGCACAGGTATCTACCAGAATTTCTGAGTTCTTTGTGTCTTGGAAATGAGAAAACACAAAGAGATTACTCAGGAAACAGAACTAAATGTATGTCAGGAGTTCATGGTGATGATATAAAATAACTGTCGTGCATTCCATTGCTTCAACTTTATTCAAAAAGAGAAGTTATGAAAAAAAAGGTATTAAAAGCACAACAAATATGAGGAACTTAATGTTTCCTTCAATGAGCCTGATATTGATGCTACATGCCTTGCTCCAGTTAAAGTCAATAGCAGCAGCCTACCAAAATGATTTATCTTCTCTTTATTTTATATTTCAAGTTGTTGATGTATGTAGTATTA
This sequence comes from Edolisoma coerulescens, assembly GCA_013397115.1. Lineage (NCBI taxonomy): Eukaryota > Metazoa > Chordata > Aves > Passeriformes > Campephagidae > Edolisoma > Edolisoma coerulescens. The sequence continues at coordinate 2,849,553 of VWZW01004119.1, forward strand.
ATTGTGGTAAGTTAGCAGAGAGAAACAAGCTAATCCATGTGAGAAGATTGCTTCCTTTTGGTTCCCTGTCTGCCTGCCTACTGGCAGTTTCATGCTCAAGGCACTGATTCATTTTTTACCTCTCTCTTGCCAGCAATTATATTTCATTGGTGACTGTTGTGGTATAGAGTTGGAGGCGAGGGCTGCTGCTTTATCTGAGAAGCAATATTTCATACTGTATATCACTTCTCAATGTATAGAATCTGCGAAACTAGTAATTTCTCATTTAATTTCCAGCATAATTTACTGTGCTGGAGGAATGGTGCTGACAGCTTCTGCTGGGAATGGCATGTGGTATGTTTTGTATCTAAAGGCTCGCCTTGCTTCTGTGCCCTCTCTCGAGTAAGGCAAACACAGATTACATTTCTGAGCCAGCTCTGTAGTTCTTGGTCACTTCATTTTGTGGCTTTGCCAAAGTAGCAATGACTTACTGTTTTCCAGGAAAAAGAAAAAATGTAAGCACAGAGCAGTGTAGCTGGTACCAATGCAAATCCATAGTTTTGGGGGTTTTAAAGTCGCTGAAACAGAACACTAAAATTAATGTCTGCAAAAATACTCTCAGTTTGGCTCTTTGGCAGCAAACTTAAAACTACCAATTGCTATAGGTGATAGTAGCTGATACGTTACATGGTATTGGCACCAAATAACACGTCTGTGCCATAAAGTGGTGTTGCTCAAGTTATGGACTGTGTTAAGCTGGAATGCTTCACAGAAGGAATTTACTTCTTTACAATGAAGGAGTAAAACTTACGGTTAAGCTTGTGAAATAAATGGTTAAAAAGATTAACCAAGTTGCAAGATTGCTCTGGGTTTGTTAGAACAGCTGAAATATGCAGTGCTGAAACCTTGGCTGAGATGGAGATCTGCTAACCAAAACCCTTTGTGAATTGGGAATGGTACTGCAAAACTCTTCTGACTAAACAATATCTGTACATATGTTTGTACACACTGTGTTTATGACACATTGATCAGTTTCTCTGTTTAGCTCCTCTCAACTGCTGTTTAGAGACAAGCAATGTCTCTAAAGATTAAAAATCCTGTTATTGAATGCAATTTTTAGATCCCATCTCTGACAATTGAAAAACTGGCTGGGATACAAAGACTAGATAGTACTGCTCACTGGCACCAGAAGTCCATTTTATTTAGAACAGGTTTTCATTGCCCTTCTCTTCCCCCCTCCAGCAACTGGAAACTTGTTTGGAAATCTGTAATTGTTTTGGCTTAAGACAGATTTTGTGCTCAGCGCCAGGCTTGGGACCCTGCTCAAAACTAAGCAAACTGCTGAATTATATGTGTCTTTGTGATAATAAGGTATTAATCCCCAAACTCCCTTGCTGCAAGCTGAACATCTCAGGATCCAGCCTGCAAGGCGTGATGTGATGTGCAGCCTTGTGCACCCAGCACAGGAGGCAGCAGCTGGTGGCTGTTAAACACTGTTCATATCTTTGAATCCTGGCACTCCACACTCTCCTAAAGGGGAAGGTGTCCATGGTTTTTTGGTGGCTTTTAGCTGACACATTTCAGTGTATTTTGTGATGTCTTCCAGCCCATGGAAGCACGTCTCTTGCTGCAGACTGTCTTTATCCGCCTAAGCGATCCAAGCCTCCAGGATTTTGCTCACTGTCCATCCTGTTCAGGGAAGCATTGCAGATAAGAGCAGGACTGAGGTCTGGGGAATTATCGTCGCAGTTGGTTTTTTCAGGAGAAAATTCACTTGCCATAAAATTAGAACATCCCAGCTGAAAATGTAACAGAGATTTTTCCCTACCCGTCCTCCCCGTTGGCAGCACTTCCAGGAAGCAGGCTTCATGGCTTCTTGGCATTGTTGGGGCCTGTCAGGCAAATTTCCCTTACAGGGGCACTGGGGACTAACCCAGGACTGACATATCTCCTGACCCTGGGGTATTTTGGGAAGCCCCACATTTCTGGTTCAAGGGTTCTGGTTTCTGTTGTCTGCTTCTGCTGTGGTTTAGGAGAATTTAAGGGCTCTTGAAAACATTTGGAAACGTTGAAACAGTGTGAGGTTTTGATGGTTGCAAGATGAAATATCTGAATTTTCATTTCTTATACAGTGGTGCCTCTCACTCCTCTTCCTCATTCAAAGTGAGTTGCTGCTTCTTCCTCTTGAGGCCAGGGAGTCTGGAGGCAGCGTCAGGGCAGAGTAATTTCTCAGGCTTTGCCAAAGTTGCAGCACCATGTTTTCTCCAAATCACTTGGATTTTAATTAATGTACTGCCTTTCTGCTAGTGCTGCCATCATTTGTATAGAAATGAACATTATGTTCAAGCATCCATAGTACACAAATGCCCACACCAGACCCTGTGAGGACCCTCCTAAATCTGTTATGTAATATATAAACCCCAAGTTAGTGATCCCAAGAAGCCCTGAAAGCAGGGTTCATATTCTCAGTAACCCCTGCTGTGAGCAAGGAAAACAACTCTGACCCTCTTCACTCCCAAAATATCGAGGCACACAACAGCCAAGTCCCACCAGGCAGCCAGATACTTACAGGCACCCCGGTCTCCATGTGGCAGCACTGGTCCCTCTTCAGCCAATACAGAAGCATAAGGCAAATAAAAGTAGATTTTCTTCCAGGGATGAGGTAAGTTTGTAATGAGCACAGCTCTCTTTGGCACATCAGCAGTTTGTTGTGGTGATTTTCATATTGTGCCCTTCACTTCCCTGTTAAGCTGGTGCAATGTAGCCTTGATCATTGCAAGAAATGTCCTTTTGCCTTCTGGTGCAATTAAGACCAAGATTCATTGCTGGGTAGATTTGGCCTTTTCTGTCAGCGGCTGTGATTTGTACTTGTCATAGATTCCACTTTTTGTGACAGAAAGACACAGCCTGTAGCATTTAGAGAAATAAATTGGAACCTATGTTTCCCATATGTGAAAAACCAGAATCACCCAGCTCTGGCCTTTCCTCTGTGGGAGATGGGGGTATGGCCTTGGGAACTGCACATCTTAACTCCCAGGAATGTCCCCTGTGCATGTGTGCACTGTGGAGGCACAGAGCCTGGTTGGGGGTGAGGGGGCATTCCCTGCCTCATTTTGCACTTCCCAGATCTTGCCCTGGGAATATTCAGGCACGGTGGCAGCAAATACACTCTGAGTAATTCAGGAGATGGATGGTGAGGCAGTAAGCAAATTGCTGCAGTAACATGTACACTGCTTTCAAAGCATCCTGAATGGTCTATTAGGTGTAAAATTGGATTAGAGAGAGCAATTAAAATGGTAAACCTGTAAGGAAGAGTTGTATATTGTTGCTTTAAAACTAGAATTGACCACTTGAACACTATGTGTGGGCCACATCTCTTGCCTTTTATTGAGCCTAGAGGAATTTTAAAATATTTCATTAGCATTAAACCTGATAGATTCTTTCCATTAAGCAAGGTGAAGCAAGTATAATGCAACATAGCTGGTGGCACTATAGTGGTGTGACTGCTAAAATATATAAGATGCTTCAGCTGGGGGCCCGTTGTGCCCAGTTCATATTTTGAAAAGGTTTGGAAGCTTCTCATTAAAGATAATGAGAGTTGCCAGGTGTCCAGCAGCTCATGAAATGAAGGACTGAGTCCAAATTATTTCAGTGATATCTTGTAAATGGATTTCTGTTGTCCTTCACACAGATTTCCAGTAAATAAGCCAATGCTGGTTAACCAGACCTCTGATACTGTGAGCCATATATTTGAATAAACTCAGATATGTGGAATAATACATTAAATGTGAAATATATTTACTATGAATATCCTACAGTTCATATAGGAGAGAGTTATGATCTTTTAAAGTTTACTGGATGAGAACAGCTTTTATCTCACAATTAATGGCTCTTACACATAAATTCATCTGAACACTAAATCTAAATTAGCTGCTGTTTGAGGTGATTACATGGCTTAATTTTTTTTCTTTCAACTGGACCATGCATTTCCCTGCAGCTTAGTTTGCTGATGTTTGATTTGTGGTGATACAGATCATATACAAGCTGGCTTGTTGTTTTTAATGAACTGGATGTGTTGTGTAATAGAATTGCTAGGTTTGTGTTAAATTGCAGCTTTGGGACTCATTATTGTGAGATGTTATCTGCTTTGAACTGGCTTATTTTATCACAGAGAAAGAAATTGAATTTGCTTAAGATGGCAAATGCAGCAATGGATGGGTTGGTTGGTGAGTGTTTTGGGGCACCCTGTTGAGCTGATATGTATTTTATCTGATCTAATTCACATTCTGCCCAGAAGATGCACACACACCCACACATATGTTGAAGTCCATATAAAAAAAGCCTAAAACAAACAATGTATTGCGGGATGGTTAAATTCTGCTTTTTAGCCATTGGTTTTTGACCATTTCAACTGTAAATTCATGGGATCTTTTCCTCAGGGCATTTTTGTTCCAATTTTCTGTACTGTGCCTGCAGAAGCTAATGACGCATTTCTGCCTGCACATATTTAGCGTTTGCATGGACATATTTCAGCACTTGCACAGAAACACTTTGCAGGCATTGAAGTTTAAGTGTATGCAGCAGGATTAATTGTGTAAAACCCAGAAAACTCTGTTTCCTGTGACAACTGCAGGTTTGGGAGATGAAGCCTCTGCGTGTCATTCTTGGCATTTCCGTTCCTTTGCAAAACACGTTGAGCTTTCAGCCTAATGTAAGGATGATATATAGGAAAATTAAATAATTTTCTTTACTGTGGTAATTTTATCTGTTCTCTGCAACAGTGTATAAAAACACTGATTTGCATTGACAGAAACTATAGGCACATCAAAAACACTTCTCAGCTTAAATCAATGAAAAAAGGGGCTCAATTCAGAGGTGATTTTAAGGAAACACTGAAGGAATGCAAACTGGTGATAAACTGGGGTGGCACAACTTTCATTTGGGCTCTGCTGAGCTGACAGTTAGGGCAGTGGCAGCTCCACTGAGTTTGTTGAGTGTATGGGATGTTAACATGTAATAAATATGTGATGCCTGTTCTGTAGAGGGGCCACTGGTGTTCCCTTGCTGTGCCTGCACATCTACCCAGAGAACATGTCCCGGCTTCTGGGACCACTGCCATGGCAATTCCAATTTTTTTGTGTAGAGGCATTTGAATCACTGCAGTTATAGTCAGAGTTTTATGATAAATGAGGGGTTTTTTTGATAGCTATGGGGACTCAGATGTAAATTATCACATCAAAGGTTGTTCTTTGCAATGCAGCAGAACTACCCTCCCTCCAAAAGAAAGCCAATAAGCAACAATAAATATTTTTCTTTCATAGTGGGCTTAGTAACTCATTTTAAATGGTTTTCCTAAACTCTCTGTGATACAGCATCACATGCTGTAGAGGTGGAAGAATTACTACTATTTGCACTTTGCATTAATGTTTAGGGTGGATTGTAATGACAAAGCAGATATTGAACTCTGCAGTTAATTTGCTTTTGTTGAAATAACCTTTAAATTATTCTTCTCTTAAACAGATGGTTTTTTGCATACTGATGAGTGCTCTGTCCCATTCCTACCCTGTATGCTGCCTGTCCTTTCTCACTTCATCTTGACCACCATTATTTAACAGATGGGATAGCACATACCATAGAACGTGATTTTTTTTCTCTCACTTTCCTCTCATGGCTTTAGAAAGTTCTATTTTTGCATGACCTTGGTTCTGGAGGCCTTGATTTACATTACATTAACAGCTTTATGGAGCTGCTTTATAGTTTGCTCTATTGCTGAAAAGCAGGACGCTTTTACTGACAGAATTTACTGTTCATTTTTTCCCAATTGTTTTTGGCATATGCTCATGTTTTGGCTTTTACATCACTGTTACTAGTAATTACCTTGCTTCCATTATTTTTCTTTAATAGAGGATAAATGAGTGTGTGGTATTTTTCTTTAGGAGAGCCTGAGTGTATTGGAGATATCTCTCACGATGGGGAGAATACTGCAGGCATGATTAATGGCATCATCATCGTAACATAATTTAGTTAGGAGGACTTATACAACTGATAAAGTGTCATGTACTTCCACTAAACTGCAATCTAAGTGAACTGTATTTCAGGTTTTTATATCCTCATTTCTGTCTTCTGTAAAGATATTACTGTAAGATTCATACAAGTGTCTTTATAGGCTCACGCTTAAGCAGTGAAAGTTCAATCAGTTCTTCTTGCAGGAATCACAGTTTCTATAAAAAATGACTAATTATAATTCAAAAAAAAGGCATAAATTAGTTCACTAAATGCATTCATTGCAGACTGAAGTTGTGACTAGATGAGGTCTTTTGTAGAATAAAGAGAGATTTAGTTTTAAATAAAGATATCGGTCCTTGAAAGATGAGAGAGAAATCAAGTGTTTGATTGAGAGAGAAATCAGAGTGTTTACAGCAGACAAAAAAACCTACAAAAACTTGTATTGTAAGTACTCCATAGACCACACTTATAAATTAATCAGAGAAAATCAATATATAAGTTGGAGACTAATAAAGGACCTTTCCTTAGTAATTAAAAACATCTCTGTCTCCATCTACGTAATCCTGCTCCTTGAGCCAGTTGAAATACTGCATTTTAATTTCATCTCTGTGTGTTTTTATACGAAATTACCAAATTTTTATTAAATCTTTTCAAAACTTATTCACATAAAAAGAACGTTTTTCTTGGTTTTCACTGATCACTACTTTTTTCTGCTGGAGCACTTTGTTTAGCTGAACTTCCCATTTGAGCCTTGTGTGTTGCAGGAGGGTTTTGCATTTAATTTCATGTTTCTTTATGGTTGAACCTATGTCTCTTCCCTCAGCAAAGACAAGCAAGTTCCTCACTGGAGTCCTTTTCCAGCTCCCAGGAATTCAAGATGAGCCCAGCACCACTTTCCCCCATCTCCATCAGCTGGCACTTCTTATTTTCTTTTCTCCCCACCCTCTGTTTTGTCTGACTTAGGTCACTTCCCCTTTTTCTGAGCTGCTTGTGTGCATTATTTCCCTTTCCTTGCCTGTCCATGGTCGGCTGTGCTTGTGGACTCTGACATCTCAGATGGAGTTATTTTGCCCAGTGTGTAGCATGGTGGGGCCTCAGTCTCTGTGACAGCCTTTAGGGGCAGCAAAAATAAACAGCAAATAGAGTCTCCACTAGATTATTGATTTTCATTGCAGATTCTCATCTTGGCACTCCGAGCAGGGTGCTTGTGCAGAAATATTTATTGTGAGTATTAATTAGGGAAGGATGAACAAAAATGAAGAATGAAAGATCGCTGTGTAGACCGGATACTCGTGCAGGATATTATATAATCATTTCTGCACAGAATCAGCTCTGTGAAAGCTGTGGTTCATACTCTTTCATCATCCTTCCACTGAAAATTTGAATGGGCTTAAAATTAAGATCCCCTTACATAATGGAAGTCGTAATGAAGGATATGGTTCATAAATTTCAATTGTTAAATTGTCTCAGTGGGAAAGGTGACTTGACATTCCCATATTTTAAGGGTTTAAAATCCACATTCAACAATAATGGTAAAGGGTTTAATTATCAGCTTATATTAAGACTTGAATATGAGAGACATTTCAACTTCTCTCTGTATGAGCCATAAGCTCTCAACTGAAGGTTTCTCTTACCTTCCAAGGCTTAGATTCTGCTGGTATTTTTATGGGATGCCTGTTTGTAAATACTACTCCTTATGGATAAACATAGCCTAAAAAATCATTTAAAAAAAAAAAAAAAGGTGGGAAACCTGATTTAAAATTTCTTTTAATGTTCACATATACACAAAATATTTTCCAGGACCACAATGAGTGTAAGGCCTTTTGAAGTATTTAAGGAGGCCGCTGAATGGCCATTAGGCAGAGTGACCAGTAGTGTTCAGAGCAGGGCCACTTGTCCCTTTCCACTCCAAGAGAAACAGCTCTTTGTGGTGCCTCAGAGCTCAGTGAGTTAAAGGTGGAAACATCCGTAATGGAACGAATGTTGCACTTTCCTGTTATTCAACACAAGGCTGTTGAAGTTTGTATTTATCTGTGCTGTCTAGATGTGAAAGTCCTACTGTGCTAAAAATCTCCCTGTATGGCTCTTCCACTTTTGGGAGGTGGGGTCTGTGGTTTCCCCCTAGGTTTGAAAAGCACTGATCACCTCAGTGTTGTTATTGTAATAAAAATAAATAGTAATGACAATAATAAAAGAAAAGTGATATTGTGTTTGTAACCACTGCTGTAACAGAGGTAGTGAATGATGGCCATGTTTAGCCAGACTGCTGATGCAGGAATACAGAAACTGGAAAGATATCAACCAGACTGATTTAAGACCTGGAGAGAGCACAGAGCTGCGAGATTGATAGCACAGAAAGGAATCTCTTGGTTGAGGTCCATGGCCTGCATCAGAGCTTTTGGGACTGATAGCACACGGCACTATCAATCTCACAGCAGCAAATGGGATGACTATTCTCCATGAAGAATGGGCCATATTAAACACCCTGACATCCATTAGATTGAGAACTGCAAAATGAGTAAGGAAGAGTACATGTTTGTGGAGATAATGCAGTGCTGATTTTTGTGCAGTTTGTTTTGCTGCAGAAACAGCCTCACTGGCTATTCCAAGCTCAGCTCCTGGAAGTTGCAAGTCATGCTGGAAATAATAATAATAAGCATAAAAATGCACAGGGGGTAGCAAATACGTAAGGGAGAGTGACTTCTTAAAATTGAAGGCCTGGTTTAATGGGGCTTTGAGAAACCTTGTCTAGAAGAAGGTGTCCCTGCCCACGGCAGGGGGTTGGAACAGGATGACCTGTGAGGTCCCTTCCAACACAAACCATTCTAGGCTTGTATGATTCTGTGAAAATTAAAATTCTGCAAAAGTTAGGCAACATAGCTCATTGTGGTCTGTTTAATATTTCTGATTTGTGTTTCACTGGATATTTTGTACAGTACATCCTGGCCATTTTCATGCTGAATCTTCTGTGCGTAAACTGGTGGCAAAAGAATTCCTTTGTTGAATCTTGTGCTTTGATTCTCCTTGTGTTATGAAGCTCATGAAACTGAAAGCTTCAGGTAGACATGTCTTGCTTCAGGTCTATGGAATTATCTGCATGAATTGGCTTGCATTTATTATTTAATATTTTTGTTTAATGCAGCCATGTAGCCTCCTTCAAGAATCCCATCCTATATCATATTATTCCATCAGAAAAGTGTCATTTACTCATTCTAGCATTTCAAGGGATGTGGAAACTGCTTTTTTTCCCTGTGTGGATGCAGCTCCCTTAGCAAACATTGCTGCTCAGAACACTGGCAGATGCATTGCTAAGTGAAAATAACCATCTCTTGTGTGAAATGACTCTGATAGCAGCAATCCACAGACAAAGGCATTAAAGGACACAACACAGGCAGTAAAAGCTGTTGTTGCTTTCCAACAGTAGAGAAACCAATGAATAGTAGAGGATCACTCCTGAAATTTGGAGGTTATCTGCTCCTCTAAATCCTTACAATTTTCTAATATGTTTAGATGTTCAGCATAAAATTAGGGAAGTAGTATCTAACCTCTGTAAAACAAATTGATTTTTTAAAGTTTTGTTCAGAAGTCTGTGGAGAAATAAATATACTTTAACCTAAATTTATCTTCTGTAGTGTCTGGAGGCAAATAGAAATATTAATAGAGAGAAAGAAGTATCCAATTGCACTTGCTGGAGGGAATTTCCAACTTTGAATAATGTGGTACTAGATTTTAGTGTTCATGTGTGATATTACTTCTGTCCCCCCTTTTTGTACTCTAGCTTTTTTACTTTTTTAGTAATTTCCTCAAGTTTTACTTTTGAAGGCTACAGAATTGCTTATCTTACAGATTTGTTGGGTTTGACTTTGATGGCAGGTGTCTTCTCTTAAACACTTCTGGAAGATAAGAGGGATTTAAAATATGGTGCACCTGAATCAAGGAAAATTCTCATTTTCCGCGATTTAGGGAAGCACTAAAATTAAAGTGCGGTCTTTACAGACTATCTCTTTTGTCTGAGAAACCAGGATTTCTAGCAGGACTGATAAACATTCTTAGATCATACTAAATAAATCAGTTTGTTATTTGGGTTCACTGTATTACACAGATAGAGTTCTGGTTGGAAAAAGTATTTTAAAAAATATTCCATTTTAAATGTTTTGCAACATCTGAATGACTTTTATAGGCTTGCTGATAGCTAGATGCAATTTTAAGCATGCCCATGTCCATGAAATAGTCGTGTCTCCCTCAGGGAAGAGTTTCTGGGGAGGGCTAACTGCAGCTCTAACCGTTCAATAAGAAAAATAAACTGTTGCTCTCCTGGTCCTTAAGGAGGACTTAGAGGTAATCACATTTAGATTCTTAGAAGACTTTTCGTAATGATCCAGAAGGGATTTTAAAGTAAGAAGTGAAATCTGAATATAGCTGGAGAAGTTCTAGTGCTTGTGTGTCACAAACTCAGACTTGAGTGAGAACGTTGTGGCCAGGCTTATGCCAAAACACAAATGTTGCATTGTTGTCAGGCTGTGACAGATTGAAATGATGGTCCTGTGCTGAGGGGGGCTGAGCTGGCATGGGCAGAATATCCCCTTAATCTGCACTGGATTTTCAAGCTGTAACACCAACCAACAGTAACTGACTCTGCAAAGAGAAAAGTCCCACGTGCCCAGCACAGCTCGTTTGGGAAAGCATCGATGAGATGGGACCTGCCAATGACAAATGAAATTCAGCCCAGGTAAATGAATAAACAATGAAAGCAAAAGCCATTCATAAACTGGAAAATGTGCTGATATCTAGACAAATAAAGCAATCTGGGTGTTTCTGCATTAAAATAATCCCTAAAGTATTCATCCCAATGTGTACTGGCAATGAAAAACAAATCAAGCAGTGGAGTGAATTGAATTACCCATCCTGTGTGCTATAAATCATAAGGAAATCCAAGCACTTTTATTGCTCCATATGGTAGAGTTGGACATTGTCTAGAGTACTGTTTATAACACTGCTCACATCAAAGCAGGGAAGTTAAAATTGCTGGAGAAGGTGGATCCAAAACAATCCAGAGAAAGAAAACTGTTAACTTAATCATTAACAGAGAAAAATAGAATGACATTCAAGTTCACAACAGCCAAAGGGAAAGGAACAGAAAAGAATCAAATTAATTCTGGGATATTCTGATCAGTGAAGGAAATTTGTGACTGAAAATAGAGGAGGAGAATGGAAAACTGAGAGGATGTTTAGGCAAAATTCCAGATCCAAACAAAATGCACATTTAATTGTATGTGTTATTCCAGTCAGAGTGAGCTAATGGAAGTAGCACTACCTGGAGCTCTCATGCATGCCCAAATCGTGTCAAAGAGGAGGATGTTTACTGGATAAGCCACGGAGCTGGGGTGGGTATAGTGTTGACTCCAACATCAGCACTGTTAGAGAGGTTATCAGATCTCAATCACCAGCAGTGATACTGCAAGAGCTATGAATAAATGCAATTAGAGCAGGGTAATTTGTGAAATTAATGCTGATTTTGTCTTTAAAATAAAATTGTACTTCTGCCTCTTGGGTTTCTTCACAGCAATACCCAACTTTCCACCATATGTTCACACAGCCCTGGAAACTGGAGGTGGTTGGATTGGTGGTGGGCGTTGAGCTGGATCTGCTGCCTGCTGCAGCTTCCCACCTTTGTAATTCCAGGGATCCTCTCTCCCAGGCACAGCCCTCGTCTGGGGAGCAGAGCAGAGCACGTCCCAACCCATTCACCTTTCTACCTTTGAACTGGCAGGTGGCCTCTGCCTTAAAAGACTCCCCCAGCATCCGCTGTTTGGGTTCCTCTGTGGTTCAGCTCTGTGCCTGAGGGAGGCACAGCTGATAGAGTTTGCTGATTGCAACTTGCCTCAGGACTGCTGAGTTCGCCTTTTTGAAGTTACAACCTCGGATTTAGGAACTCGCGGACTAAAATGGCTCATCAAAATATGCAGATGGGAAAGAGATTACCCTCCCTTCCTGCTGCATGGAACGAAATCTGTGGAGTCTCCAGTTTTCTTTTTATGGAAGCATTTGGCTTATATACGTCTGTTAGAACTGGAATGAATTTTAAACATGTTTCCACTGAGCATAATTAAACATATTAGAGCCTCAATGAACTGTATTGTCCTATGCCAAACTAAAGACTGCAAGGAATAAAAGGAATTAAAATGGATGTCAGAGTGAAATGAAGTTAACATTGAACACCTCCATTAAGATCAATAAAAAATTTGTTGTTGTTCAGTGTATTTAACAAGGTTCTGGAGATGTAAAATGAAGTGTCTCATTGGTTAAAATTAAAGCACTGAAATGCTGCTGGGAGATCACAGGTAATATAGCTACCTGAGAATATATCACAATTCTAGCAGCAGCCTGATAATTAAACTTTTGTCTCAAGTGCAAAACCTCTTTCATGTAATAGGATACTGGAACTTGTGTAGGTGAAATGATGAATGGAAGCAGATATTTTAATTCTTTATTTTTAGACACTTTGGTAAAGAAACCAACATTAAGGCTCAAATCAGTGTATTGCTGTTTATTCCCAAAAGTAATATCTGTTTGGTTTTGCATCAATAAACACATTAATCAGAAACAGAAAACCAGAAAACATTAGTCAATGATCCAATAAAATTCTATAATATGAACCTAGTAATGAATAAAAGTTGATAGATGAATCAAGATAGTGATAACTGATAGAAAATGTAGCCTTCCAGTACGCTGCTTATGGTGTTTGAATGAGTTTCAGAATTTAGGTGTGAAAAATTATTCTAACCTATCCTGTTTTTAAAGGTCCTCTGGAACTCTTACCATATAAATTTATAGCACAGTACTTAAATATTAGATGGTTTTATACAATTTTTTTTCCCTGACATGAGGGAAAACCCCTGAGTAAAACAACGCACTGTACATCTGGGAGAAGTATGGGAATTTTTCCCCACCTTTATTAAAGATTCCAGGGATCCTTTTGCAACACAACATAACTGAAATTATCATATTAAATGTTATCTATCATTGTAAAGGTGTTACTGCCCTCTTTGACTTCTTCTCATGTACCTTGCTGTGTATTCTCCTCCTATATTTTAATTCCATGTAAAATCAAGAGGTGTTAACAGGAGTATTTAATTCTAGGGGGTGATTTGCTAAACTCTTTTGCTTGCCTAAACTGCATCAAGTTTTTATGCAGATGGAACTGCAACCAAGAAACGAGAATGTTTGTGGTTTAAAACAAGTGAAACTAGCACCTGATTCACTTTAATGTCTGAAGGAAGCCTTGATGTGAACTCCTTGGTGTCAAGCTGTGCAACAGGCTTGGATTGCACTGTGCTGGAAGTGCGGGTTTCCTTGCATCTAGGTGGTTTTTCATGTGTCCACCTGTCTGCTGTTATTCAGTGATATTTTAGTTTAATCTTCTGGAAAAACGAAGCCTGGTGCAGTCCCACTGTCTCAGTGCACACCTGCTGGCAACTTTTGAACGCGTTGTCCAACCAAAGCTGACAAAGGAATCGGTGATTGCTCGCTCGTGAAAATAGCTGGGTGAGAAAAGAAGGGACACCCACTCACTCTGAAAAGAGATTTGACTGTAAGGCATTGAAATGCTTGAACTGGATCATACATCTGTCCCAGTTACAAGAAGACTTTTGGAGTAAATCCAAAATAAAAATGCACACATGGCCAGGCTTTCTTATTCCTGGTGACAACGATGCATTTTGTGTCCACAGAGACTTATCTTGGCTTTTCCTTTGCACCTATGCATGTCTAAAAATATGCAGTCTCTTTATAGCCAAGCATACAAGACATCGTGGTGTGCTGGGCAGAAAGAAATCTGCCCTGTAAAACAGAGTTATAAACTGAAACCTATTTTACATGTTCTGAGTTAAAATAATGACAAAAATCTCTTCAAATCAAACCATCTCACTTTAAATTAAAGATGCTGATGCAGTTCCTCCATCTCCTGTAAAATCTGACATACACACACCTCCTATTTTAAATTATGTCAAGTATTTGGTAAGCATGAATTTTCAGACTACTGGAGCATAACATCTTCTGGTGGATTTTGTCACCAACACATGTTCTCCTAAAACCATACTAATCCTGAAAAGCTGATGCAATGAATTTACACTTCCTAGAAAAAATCAGACAAAAAATTTTCACTCTATTCAGTGTAACTCCATTGATTTCCATGGATTTTCTGTTGATTTATGTGAGTATGAATGAAATTAGAAAGGGCCCAGTAGAATAAGTTGTAGTTTACACAAAAAGGATTTATTGCAAGGACTCATCACAAGAATTTTTCAGCGTAATTTATAAACTGTTTACTGACTATAGCTGACCTTCAAAATTGCTATTAAATATTCACTCTAAGGACTACTCTGTATATTTAACTAAAACCTCAGTTTAGAAAGGTTGCCAGTACATTTCTACCTCGTATCTTTGTTTTCCTGCCAATTTCAATGTAAGACAAAATTAATAGCTAGAAAAGGCACATCTTTTCCATTTGGAATTGACAACAAGAAGTCCAATATTTTTTGATGAATAGTCTTATTTTATGAGTCTAAATATCCACCAGTACCAGTGTGTTGGATTAAGAATATTTCATTCTTTCCTGTTTCTATGATGTGTCCTCCTGTCTCTAAGAATTTGTCCTGCCTACATTTATTGAAGTTTGTAAGGCACTGTTAGTTGTGTACCACTTGTGTGGCTGAGGTCCTCACCTTCTTGCATGTGCTGGAGTAGAATATCTTCTCTGCAGTGTTATTAGCAAAAAAGCTTCCTTTAACCATGTTCCAGCCAGGATGTGATACCGCTGTGCTTTTGTAGGGTACAAACACCCTTTGAAACAATGCTAGGAGGTGTTAGCTAATCCTTTTCAATGATGGCTTTTTACAGCCTAATCGAGATAAACCCCAGGAGGGAAAGAGAGGTTTGCAAGACGGATCTGTGCCCCGTGTGGTTTTTCAAATGGATTAAAAGTCCATTTTATTAACAGAGTGCAGTGTAGTATGAAATAAACCTGAAAGCATATGGGTTTGCCCTGCCGGAGAGCCATAGGCTGGAGCTCTGCTGTGATTTTCCCAGTCCCAGCCTCCCTCAGGAAACTTCAGCAGCCCTGGGCCAACATCCGAACCTCTCCTGGTGTTCTGAGGCTGTGGCAGCGAGGTGTTTGGGACAGGCGTGCCTGAGCCCAAGCTGGTTGTCCAAGGCTGGGAAGGGTGAGGTCAGGAGCGCTTCACTGGAGGCGGCACACGGGTTTGGGGGAGCCTGAGGCTTTGCAGGTGGCCATTTCCTCTCTCTGCTGGGAAAAAGTGAGCTCACCTGGATATTTGGTGTCCTTCAGGCCCACCCCTGTGATCACTGTGGATGATCCTTAGGTGGAGTGCACCAGCTATCTGCAAATTAAGTTCTACTAACAGGAAAATTTTCATATGCTTTTTTTTTTCCTGTTAATAGAATAGCTTTCTCTCTTGAAGAAAAAATCAGTTTGACCTCAAGAGCTGCAAATGCATCTGCGAGATAAGGATAAGTTCTGTTTGAACTACCAGGACCTTGGGGCATTTTCTGGCACTCAGCCTTTCTCTTGAGCCTCTGATCTTTCTTCTGCAGCTGCCAGGACCACGAGGGATAGATTTTGCTTTCTATGAATGGAATTGCCAAAACACGGCTCCTACAAAAGCCAGCCAACACCATCTTCTGCCCAGACCAGGGGAGTGCTGACGTGAACACCCATTCCAGCTCTTCAAAACATTCTTGCCCGTGCTGCAAACAGCCAAAGATTTCCTCACATGCACCACATAAAATATCCCACGTAGTTGCCTGGCTTTCTGTTGTATTTCTTAATACTTCCTCCACGAGCTTAAAAAACGTTTTAAATTAAGTCAGTTGCAGCTGCTCTGTCAGGAATTCACTAAGCACTGCAGCCACTGAAGCAATTAAAAAAATGGCACAGAAGGTAATTAAAAGCCTTACTGGTTCTTGCTATTAGACTGACATTTTAAATGCCTCTAGATGTTTTATTGTGCCAATAACCTA
This sequence comes from Edolisoma coerulescens, assembly GCA_013397115.1. Taxonomy (NCBI): domain Eukaryota; kingdom Metazoa; phylum Chordata; class Aves; order Passeriformes; family Campephagidae; genus Edolisoma; species Edolisoma coerulescens. Next base: position 2,865,576 of record VWZW01004119.1, read on the forward strand.
TTTCCCTAGTCTCGAAGAGAAATACAACTGACATCAGTAATTTAGTAAAGTATTCTACAGGTATCATAATGTTCCAAGTAGAAATCTATATTAAATCACTGTGGTTTTCTGTTCTGCACAGTCCTCACCGCTCAGCTTAATGAAACAGTGGTTATTTGTTAATGAGTATTAGAGCTTAGTCCCTCATTCTCATTCCCTGTAGTGAGCTGTGTAATATTTGGATTACTTGTGCACAAAGAGATGTTTTCTGGTTATCATGAGCGTGTGGGCTGCAGGGAGTTGGGCAGAGATTGTCCTTTCTCTGAGCAACAGCAGAGCAGAAATCCTGGTTTGTCGTACAGGGCTGCGGAGTGGCCTTTCCCTGCCCCAAGGAGCTTCACTAACGAGCAGTGCTGAGCAGTTTGTGACTGTCCACAAGCTCTGCAAGGACAGAGTGGAGCTTCTCAGTCCTCCTCTGTCCTCAAGTCCTGTGTTTGCAGACAGATTAATAGAAGGAGGTCCCTCCCAGAGACTTGTGTCAGTCCCCATGGCCAGAAAAGTCAGGATGCCTTCGTACAATCCTTAGGGTAACCCGGCCCCTAGTACATCCCCTTGTCTGTCCAGCAAGGGAGGCTGGTAGGATAGTAAGCATTTTTCTAGCTCTCAATTCAAGGTCCAAGCAGAGACTTTTAAAAGGATGCAGGGAAAATATTTCATCATAAAATTTTCCCTGATAGCCTCAAAATGTGAACGTGCAGATCCTTTTCATTGTGCCAATGCACTACTGTTATTCATCCCTGGTCGGAAGGTACAGGAAAAACACATGACAGAGAGGAAGATAACTGGAGGTTGCTTAATTTTTTCACCTTGATTTACTTTGTAGATCCCACTGGAACATAAAAGCAAACCAGAATTGAAGTATACTACACTTACTTGTAAAGCATACGAAGTTATGTAAAGCATAAGAAGTTAGACTGTAGCAAACAGCATTGTTTTATAGGTGTTATTATGTCTCGGGGTTTGACAGAAATTATTCTGATGTGTAAGCAGGAGGAGAAGCATTAATGCTGAGCTTTCGGCTTTTATTCCATCTTTTGTCTCCTGGGTCACCCTAATGCTGTGTAAACAGGGGTGCTTTGGAAGGGATTTCAGCAATAAACAAACCCACACATATCCCTGTGATTCGGGAGAAGCCCACACAGGCTTGCTCACAGTGACCTCTGTGGAGCCTTCTGATTGAAACCCTGCTGATCCACGCTGCACATTCCTACAGTCTGCATCAACAGGAACGGAAAATGGCAAAACTCTCTTGGCACTAATCTCCAAAGCCACGTCTAATTCTCGTTTTTAATGAGGCATTGAATTATGCCATGCCGTGAGATGCCTGTCAGTTTGCAGCACAGCTCCGTGCGTGCTGTTGTGCCACCGGAGATAAACAATCAGTGGGACTGATCAGGCAGGCAATCACTTAAACAAATCTGAGGAGGGAAAAAAAGCTGCACATGCACTGCTCAGGATGAAACAGATATTTCGATAAAGTTGCATATTGAAACTATCTGATGAGTGAATACAGTGACTGGCAGAAACTAATTAATAGTGAGTTAGCTTTTGCATAAATGATGTACTTCCTAGAGTTGCAGTGGGAGGAAAGTCTAAGAACCAGAACATAGAGACCCATGGTCAGTTCCTCATTTTGCCCCAGGTTTAGACAAGGTGTCCATGTAGTAAGAAGGCTTCAAAGACACACCACAAACCACAAACCACAACCCCACTGCAGCCTCCCTGTCCCTGCTGCCAAGCCATCCTGCCGTATTTGCCATCACAAGCATAAGCACCACAACAAAACAGAGAGTGGACGTTTGCTCGTGCCCCCAGGAAATGGTTCAAGCATTGCTGGTGATTTCTGGATTGCTGCATAGAAATCTTTGCCACCATCTCACACCGTTAAGCCAGTAGCGATTCAAGCACTTTGGTCACTCAGATCTGCTCCGCTGTTCATTAAGTCTGTGGGTTTTTATTGAGTTTGAAGAGCAGCAAATAAACAAATCAGATGGTTTGTCACCTGTTTTCACTGCATCCTGGTTTAACCATTGCTGTTTAAGGCCATGTGATGGATATATGGAGTTCTGCACTTCCTACACCCCGGCCAACCCATCACTTCCTTTGCGTTTTTTAATGTTCAAAGGAGTTCTCGTCTGCTTTACAAAAATTTTTTTTTTATGAAATCATCTGTCACAAAAAAATTCCTTAAATATCAACATTTCATTTAAAAAACCCCAATCCTTGTCTTCTATTTGGGTTAGAGTTTATTAAGTGTCTTCTAACAAGACAGAGAAGATTCCTTTCTGGCAAAACCCTGCTAAGCTGGACTCCTGTGCTGTCGTCTTTGTGTGTAGAAAAGATCACTCTGAGAAATTCTGTTTCAGCTCCATGCCGTGCCAGAACACCACATCTGAAGTCACTGCCCAGCTGCCTGTGATGGCTCTTGGTGCCAGAAGTTGTCCCCCTTCAGCCTCCTGGCTGAGCTGCTCGTGGGATTCCTCCAAATGAATCATTTAGCGTGGGCAGCCTCAGCAGTGACAGGTTCTCACCAAGCCAGAGGGGCAGCACTGGGATCCAGCAGAGAACACGTGTCCACAGCTCAAGGGAACGTGGCTTCACAGGGAGTGAAAATCTCCAGAGCTGCAAAGCTCTTGAAAAGGTTTCTCCTTCTGACATGAAAGTCTGGTGTAAAGTGATGCTCTAAAGCGTAAAAACATTTTAATTAGCAAACATCTGGATGGTTCAGTTTAACTGAGGAGTGACCAAAGAGTGTTTGGGTGGGAAATGTTTAGGTGGAATTGTGAAGTGGTGAGGTAGTCCACTGGCATGCAGTGTGATTTGTGATTAAGGTTATCTGCAGTATCTAACCTTTCAGTAAATGCCAGCTGCATAATGGCTGTCAGTTTTCTCTCTCAGATATTACATTGCAGAAGGTTCTATCTGACCAAAAGAATCTATTTAATAAGCCTCTAATGGGAAATGACCAGTATCTGAGCAGTTCAGATTAAAAGTGACAATGCTAATTGACTGCAGAGGTATCTACATGAAGAGGGACCAGAAAAATCATTTAAGTCTAAATGAAATTGGACTGATTTGATATTTGAAAAAGCATTACGTTCCTCTTGTGTTTGCCAGTGTGGATTAATTGTTCCCTGTGTCAGGTTCCTGTGTAGCAATAGGCTGAGACTGGTGGGGAGTGAAGAACATGAACTTGGGGGATTTAGAAATACATTCATTTACTAAAATTAGAAGTACATGGGGAGGTCTGTATTGTATGTAATTTTTATGGTGAGGACTGAAATTATATTTTGTATCTGTAGTTCGTGATTGCTGGTGAATCAAATCGGGTGCACAACCACATTGCTGTTCTGAGGATGTAAATTTAATTACCTTTTTTTCTTAGCTTTTCAAAAAGCATTTTGCAAATAGGTAGAACAGGGAAATAGAAAATCACAGTTTTGATTTGTGAGGAGAAATTGATAGGAATCATAACAATAGGAAAACGATCATAAGTGGCATATACTTATCTCAAAAATGACTTAAAATCATTAGGTATCAGGTAAATGCATGTGCTTAATTTCTATATAGTTTGCTGTGCACAAAGCTTTACTTTCAATAAAAGGCTGCAGTACCAATTCATTTTTCTGTATGATGTTTTTCAGGTCTAACAAGGGGATAAAACACACAGCATTGGTTCCAAATAACATGTCATGTTCATAGAAAAAGCAGCATTTTCATGTGTAGGTACATAAAGAGTTTTTGGAAAATAGATATTAGACACCCTTTAAAAGTCCCAAGACACTGAGAAAAATTCCATTCTAGTCTGGCTCTGTGTGCTTCAGAGTAGAATGGGAGAATAGTTGTAAAGATAAAAGAATTGGGGGTTCACTACATTCTGTCACTGCTTCTCCCCAAAAATTAATCAAGTTAAATGTTTTGTGTCATATAGCAGCATATGAGCCACCTTGACAGATTTGGTTTGATTTGATTTTAATTTTTTTATATAAAAATGAGTAGTTTGGTTCTCTGGTTGTTTTTAAAACCTACAAGAACACAGGGAAAATTGCTCATGAATTCCATACAGAATTCAGAGAGTTAACAGAGAAAACAGTTAAGTATGTGCTTAAATTCAGTGTGTGAGCAATTCTGTTGAAGTTGGAGGAACATGTGGCATGGTTCAAACTTAATGAATCCATAAGTCTTTGCAAAATCATCTGCTTAGAGTCTCTGGTGGAAGATAAAGAAGGAGAGAAGCATGGTAATTTTACAGGAATATGCACTGAAATATGCTCTGCTTTTCACTGACCCCACTGTACCCCCAGCTTATACCTGAGAATGTATGCAGTGTGCTCTGTGGGACACTGCCAGTGCTAGGAAGAATATAAATATGGGAAACAAACAAATGAAAATAATTCTAAATTCTTTGAAATACGATAATTGGGTTATTGTGCAATTTTCAGATTAAAGCCCAGGTAATTTATTTTTAAGGTAATTTTTTAATGTTCTGCTTATATAATGCATAGGATTAAGGCAAAAATGAAGGCTGTTCTTAAAGTTCAGAATACAGGTTATGTTTACTTTTATGCAAGAATTGATAAACCATTCCTACAGCTGCTGCAATGTAGAATAATCATCCACAACTGGATCGTCCACAGCATGGAGCTGGGAAACACAACTAAATAATCAGCATGAAAGAGAACCATACAATGTGCTGAACGTAAATATATGGCCTCATTCTCCCTTTGTGTCAGTTTTAGGCCAATATAGCTGTTGCAATGTAAATAAAAACACAGCAGTAATTTCTGTGATTTCAGTGCAGCTGGTCCTTAGATAAGTGAAAATGTTTAGGCTTTCATTCTGCCACCCTCAGTTTGAAATGAAATGTACAGTGGTTTTCTCGGGTTTGATTTTTTTACAATTGAAAATGAATCAGGACGGTGCTAAAGAAAAAAAGTATGTGAATATTTATATAAATACTGGAACTTTGGTTAAATTTGATCATAGTAGCTTTTGAGGTCTTTCTGTTCCAAAAACTCGGAGCTTCTTGAAGCTGGTCTGCATAATTCATTTGAATACAGATATCATATAGCTGCATACTTATGTTTTGTTATTCAACACCCACATTTGAAGCCGTATCTCTGCATTCAGCTCACTGGTAGCTTGGCTGAGCACAGCTTAAATATCAAACCTCGGTGTCAGGCTTCTCATGAGGAACCTGTGAACTGCCACTCGCTCGCTCTTGGTTTGGGGAGGAGCATCTTTGAAACCTGGCTGGGCTAACAAGTGATAGGATTGATTCATCCGTGTTCTGCAAAGGTCGGAATTGACCATGTTTTATTGCAGAGTAATGCACTCATTCACTGGTGGATAACTTGGTGGACAAACTCGTTTGGGTTTCTCTCTCCAAGTGCTCTGTTGCCATCACACAGTTTCTTTAGCCTGTCCTTAAACCCTGGCTTGCCCGGGGATGTGACTGTAAATCGTGCTGCCTGTGACATTTTCTGGTGAGCAGCAGCCTGCAGAGGTGCTGCAGAACAAAATCTGAGGCCCTCATCTCTATGCTCTGGTTAACTTTAGGACCCTAACACCAGTTTGGACCAAAACAAACATTTCCCCACCTGCACACGCTGCCCTGCTCTTTGCTGGACAAGGTGCTGCACATCTGGAACCAGCTGGGCAAGTCTGCTCCCCTCCATGCCAATCACACCCAGGTAATCCCCAAGCTAAATCCTGGGTGTTTCTCTGTCTCAGTTTAAAGCAGAGATAAGTGGTTCTTGCGTGTCTTGTTAAGCTTTTGTGTTAGCACAAGATAGAATTGGAAAGACAAGAATAGACTGGCACAAGAGGGAGATCCATGTGGAAGTGCAAGGCAGGGTTCCTCAAATTTGTATGGATTAAGCATTGTAGAGACTTTTAAAAAATGGCAGAGAAAAAATCTTCAAGTATTTTGCTGTCAAGGGTTTTAGTAATTTTTAAAAGTAATCTCTTAAACTCAGTGTAAATCAGGGATGATATTTTATATCTGTGATGTAGTGAAGAAGCAAGGAGAGGATGAATGCAAAGGGAAGAGAGGCTGCTTTTTCGGGAGATCACCACTACAGAGAGAAAATTATGTCTGCACATATTGCACAATTAGGTCCAGCAGTCAGCATACAGATAAATACTTTTTAATGCCACAAAACACAATAAAAAACAGTTCTCTTGAGTTTTCTCCTGCTTTATTTTGCTCAGTTTGGATAGGAAAAATGTACATATCCATTAAAAATATCGTCTACTTTTTATTTTTTGAACATCGATAGTGTGCCAGAATCATTTTTAACCTAACTGTAGAATCCATCACCATTGATAGATATAAGAATGGCTTCCATTTTTTTTTCTTTCCAACAACTTACCATTTTGACATGTAAAGAAGAGTCATTTTATAAAATTCTAAACTTTTACAAAGGTAAGAAATGGCAAAATAATAACAACATTTGTCTTCTGTCAAGAAATATTGACATGGTATTACAACAGCAAAATTGGTTTGTGTTGTGAAGTGTGTCTCATAGATAAATCAGATTTGAGACTTTTTTAAGCTAACTAAATTGTACTTTGGTGCTGATATATTTAAGAATATCAAGACACATGATAGTGACTTTTTTTACCAAAGTGGGCTGAGAGCAGTTCAGTTAAAAAAAATAAAACAAAACATTTCCTGCTCTTTATCTGCCTTCACTCTTTTCACACTTCACTCTAACAGGATCTGATATGTCAGTAAGTGGGCAGTGCATGCCTCAGCCTCAGATACGAGCAAGCAGAGCTGAGGTAACTCACACACAGGTTTATGGAAAGATGCCTTTTCCCTGTCAGATTAAATAGATATCATTCCAGCATTCCAGTATAAACACATTTATATTTCCACAAGATTCCAATACGTGCGAGACACAGGCTCTGTAAAACCTTTGCAGGCTCAGGATGTTCAGCAGGCTGGGCTGAAAACCGCTGCACTCTCTGTACAGCTTGGTGAAGGACCTGCAGAAGATTTGGGGAGTGCTGCTCCTCGTGGCTGTGCTTTGCTGGGAGTTGTTGAGCTGACATCTGGCAGAGCATCTTCTTGCTTCAGGGCATCCTCCACACGTTCAGAGGAGGTGCTGGGCCACTCTGCCAAATGCGTGGCTTGAACTGGTTTCTTCATGCCTTGCTCTGCAGAACACCAATGGCTTTCCCCCATGAACCTGAGAGGAACAGCAGCAAACAATTAGCAGTTCTTCAGTCCTAGGAAATATCCATCTGCTCTTGGCACAACTGTTTGTCAACATATAAATAGCTACACTGCCAGCAAATGGAGCAATTTTCTGCATCTGGCTCACGCTCCCCTTCCTCCCTGTGCAAGTGGCGTTTGCAGTTCAGTAACAGAATTAATATTTTCACAAAAACATCAGTTCTTACTGTGCTGTTTTAAAAGGAATAATTTGAGAAAATTTATGGGAACATGGAGATTCCTTGAAATTTTTTTGTCTTGTTTTTTTGGCACTGGAGTACCCTTTCATACTCTAAGAGGGGTACAGAACATATCTGATGGGCTGTGTTTGATTTTGCATTGTGTAATTAGTTACCTGCTGGAGTTTCTCACAGCTTTTCCATTTGCTCCTATAAGGGCTAATCCTAACTAAGAGAGAAATGAGTCATTCTGTGGCCACTGGAACTTATGAAGCTTCATTTCCAGCAGCTCCCTCCCATGTGGTTTCTCTAGTGTCTGATAGCTTGGTTGAGTTCACGCTGCAGGTTCTCCCACAGTAAGATACCCAGATTAGTTCCCTTTCATTTGACTTCCAATTTTCACAGAGCAAGTAGAAATTTACTTTAGAATTAACATAATGTGGAAATATGTTTCATTTCTTAAAAAAAAAAAAAAAAGAAAAAAAGGAATCGAAACACTGGTGCTTTAGAGGAGCCACAAAACTGCATTTTACTTTTTCCCAATTAGCCAATGATCATAAATGCTGTCAGCTGTGTAATGGACACAGTGGTGGTGTTTACATATCTGGAGCTGCCCTTGATCCCACCCCTGGGCTTTCTGAAACCCTGCAGTATTTCTGAGTATTTGGAAGAGGCAAATAACTCATAATTTCCTCAAATATCAACAGATGCTGAGTGGGAAAACTACTGTTTTCTCTAGAGCCTTTGCCGTTCAGAAGACAGGTTTGTTTTCAGTGTTTGATGTAGAGGATGCTTGGAATTCCAAGTCAAGGTATGGAAGCTGTCACACCTGTGACAGGTAAGGCAGGCATCCAGCCTAGATCACTTTGGGGGAAAGTTTGGGGTGGCCCAAGCTCTGCCACTGAAGGCAGGGCTGGCTGAGACATTTCCATCTGACATCCTCCTTCCCTTCCAGAATCCTGCTCAATGGAGTGACCATGCAAGTGAAAGCTACTCTGTCTGTCGAGAGCTGGATCAATGATCCCTGAGGCTCATAATCTAATCAATATGAAACTCAGTAAGTGACTGCCAGGTCTGGGTGAGTGAGCTCGGTGCTTTTTACATGTTTGGCCTCTTGAAGAGTTTAACCTGTGGGGTTTGATCCTCTGCAGCAGAATTGTGAGTCTGGTTTTGGTTCTCTTTGTTTAAATCCACCTAAACTTCCTGGCTTCCCATTTTTCTGTGCTCAAAGTGCATTTGGGAGAACAGGCAGAGTGTGTAGCTTTGTTTTGACTTGATTTTTAACACATTTATCAAATGTATCCCTGGAAGTGTTCAAGGTTGGGGCCCTGAGCAATCTGGTCAAGTGGAAGGTTCCCTGCCCATGACAGGGGGGTTGGAACAAGTTGATTTTAAGGTCCCTCCCAACCCACACCATCCAGGGACTCTGTGATATCTGTACTACTGATTTATTGATGGCAATAAATATCTTGCAGAAATAAAAGTGATGAGGCCCCAGGGGGTTCTCAGACTCCAATCCCAGCTGAACTGGAATTCTCTCTTGAACAGTCAGGTGTTCTTGCATAAATGCTGACATATCCCAGCTGGCCAAACCCTGATCTCACACCAATTTCATTCACTTTCAAACCCACTGGCTTCTGTGGTTTCTCTCTTTTAAATTGGCATTGCTTAGGCATTCCCATCCTAAGAATGAAATGTTCTTGTAAAGCAGCTTGGGAACTGAATGTTTCTTCCTCATGTGACAGTGTCAGAGATGTCTAGGATTCTGAGGAAAATGCCAGTACTGGATGTGCTTCATCTTGGTATCCTGAGAGTAAAAATTGCACCCTGAGGCTTCAGATTGAAGATTTCCAGATCCTGATCCAAGGAGCACAGGACGGATGCACTGCTGCTATCTTAACAAAGGAAGCTGAGCAAAAATAGAAATAAAAACAAACAGAAGAAGAAGAAGCATTTAGTGCCTGATAATGACATTTTGCATTAGTCACTAAGAGCTTAGTGCCTGGAAATACTGTGCCCAGGCTTTGCTTCTAGAAGTTGAGGCACATATAAATAGCACAGCAAATCATGCTGGTGTGATGGGTGCTCAGAGCTGTTGTAGGATTTCTCAGGCATTGTCATGAGTTTCTTTTCAGGGGGTTATAAGTAGCATGAATTAAATAGATTTTTTTTGTAGCTCCTTCCACTTTTTAATTTTCCATATGACAACTCCCTTTTAATTTCTCATTCAGACCAGCAGAGCACAGTGCAGTTATTGTGCATATGCTGTGAACGGGCTGCAAACACACACACACACACACGATTCTGTCTGTACAAACCAGAGAGGAAGCAGAATGCTACAGACAACATCATTAGCAAACAATACCAAACAAAAATAACAGTATTTTTAACGCTAAATGGTGTGGGTTTAAGGGATTTTTAATTTACTACGTTCTATTTACTTTTGGTGGACTTTCCTCAGGGATATTTAGGATTTACAGAAAACAAAGGGTAATACTGTGTGCATTCTAAAACAAAAATCTCTTGTGCTCTGCTGAGAGAATAGACCTAGTTCTGTATGTGTACACTTCCAGAATAAACAAAAACCCCGTGAAGTTTTGTTAACAGGCTAGGTCTAAATCTGGGCTTGGTGAAAACTTCAGGAGTTATGGAATGCTCAGGACCAGGCAGATTCAAACCAGGTACAGCCCTGGAGCTCTGTCCAGCCCCAGCACAACCCCTGGGGGCTGGTGTGACGATGCCGTGGCTCTCGTGCCAGGAGATTGCAGTTCCAGTGTCTGGACACAGTGATGACACGGATCCTTTTCTGCTAAAGCCCTGCACTAGAATCTAAGCCCAGAGTAATTCAGCCATTGTTAACCTAAATATGCCAGCTCATGTTTCATTCAGGCTTACTCCAGCACGGATGTCTCTCGCTGATTGCAGCTGAAATGAAGATAAATCAGGCTTATTATATTTAAGGATTGTGAATATTTTTATTTTTGGGTTTTTAGTGGGCCTGATTCTAAAGTGGTAGCCATTTCCACCCGAGTAAATTGGGAGCAATCACCTTGCTCCTCGTCATCATTCACCCTGCAGTTAAAGCAGACTCTCATTCACTGGAGCAAAAGGTGCCTGAGCTCTGAGCAATCAGCACAGCACGGTGAAGTATTCAGCAGAACAGGGCCTGAAACACGAGTCCATCGTTCCCCTAAGAGCCCCAGCAGGAGCCTGCAGAAAGTGGCTGCTGTCACTTCTTGCTTTCTCTCTCTTCTCCTGTTTATATAAAACCTGAACCAGGGCGAGAGCTTCACTTCACCCGGGAGACAAACTTGGTGTCAAGTCACCATAAAATGGGAGATTTGTGGTTTAATCCCACTGGAGAGATCAGGCGTTGAACCAGATACCTGTGATACGAATGAGTTAAGCTGCTGGGAAGGCTTTCCTTCACAAAGCAGGCAAGCTGGGACTATTCAGCTTGCAAAATGTGTGATGGGGATATGACAAAAATATAAAATCACCACTGGCAGAGAGAGGGTGAGCAGGGACTTTCCAGTCCCCCTTCCAAAACAAGAGCAGATTTAAAACAAACAAAAGGAGATTTATTTTTTCCCCCACCAAACTTGTGATTTAAATTTGGAGCTCCATGCCAGAAGAGGCTGTGGATGTTGAAGGTTTGAGAGAGTTTGGGGAAGACCTGACAACTGCATGGAAGAGAAATCTGTTAAGGAGTAGGGAATATGGAGAATTTGCCCTTTGCACAGGAAGTGCAGGAGTAGTGGGTTGGTGGGAGCCGCAGTCATGGTCAGGGGAGGGGATGGATGCTCCTACCAGTGCAATGAGCTGCACACAGGCAGAACTGCTCTGCTCCTGCCAGTGCCAAGGCTGCTACCAGAGGCAGAGCAGGGAGCTGGAACACCCTTGGCCTCAGCATTACAGCTGGCTTTGCCTGGATGAAGAGACTTGGGATGCTGAGAGGGAAAATCCTCCAGGTCACACACAGAGGGAGCTGCCACCTGCCAGGCAAACATGAAATCTCATGTTCTTCTCTGCTGTTCACAAGCAAAACTTCCCACATTTGCACATCCCACACCACCTGCAGAAGGGTTTGCAAGCCTGGGATACCCTCACCTATAGGCAACAAGTTTGGACCTGACCACCTATGTCCTTTATAGATCCACCCCTAGAAAACACTTCAAGGTCACCCAAAACCACCAGAATAAAAGGTGGTGCCTGAAACCTGTCTTACCCACTGGAACCATCCTACTCTGACAATTATTGGCTTAATGCTTTAATTTTTAGAAAGATTCAGAATCATTTAGAAAGAATAGGTTTACCTTTGGTAATACTTGCTTTTTTATTTATGAAGTTCCTAGCATAAATAAATTCTGAAAAAACACAAGACTTTAAAGATATTTGTGTCAGATCATGGTAAAAACACCTTGATGTGGTTTGCCAAGCTTTGAATTATAATGTATGTCATCAGTAACCTAAGTTGTTATAATTTACTTCTGACATTAAGATCTTGCTTTTGGGCATATAGTTGCAAATGTATCCTATTCACTTCCTTACTTTCTAAATGCCCTTCATGTTTCAGTAAGACAATCCAATCAAAACTAAAGACCAAATGCACTGTAAAACAAATCAAGCATACAAACAGTTCTTAAGCCTTCCTCTTACACGTTCGCTGGCTTGCCCAAGGCTTCTAAACTTCATAAGCTGTGTAATCATGAAGTACACAAAAGTTTTCAAAGGAAACATTTATACCATTTATTTTGCATGTTGCTCAGGTTGGAATTTGTAAAAAGAGAATCACAGAGATAAGAGTTTATCATAAATCTAACCATCCTGGTCTAAAACTCACCGCTGCTGCACATTCTCGCTCAAAATGGTTTGGTCTTTTCCAATTTTCTTAAGTTACAGTTCAAAATGCTAAGTTTTATGATGACAGCATTTTGGGGGTGACTAATTGTGCTAAGAGATGTTCAACCCCTGATGAAATAAAAGTCCCCCACGAGGAGAGATACTTTAATTTAATGATGGTCGTAATGCCAATTTTCAAAGCTATAAAAGTCACAGATTCTCTGTCTTTAGCCTTAGGCTGAATCTTTTATTCTGCACGTGCTTTCCATCAAAACCATTTCATGTTTTTCTCATAAGGGCAGAGTATGTGTGGTTTTGCCTTTTCTCACTCTTTAGAACAAAACATAGAAGTTTTTTGGCAAGGACCCATGAAAGCACTTAGAAATCTATGGCAGGAGTGCATTTGTAATAATAAGTCGATATTTACCTGTGCTCCAGAGGTGCTGGGGCCACAGCCCCTTTGCAGCACCGTGGCAGCGCGAAGGCACAGCTGGTCCCTGGTTTGGCAGTGGCTGCCTGGGGTTGCAGAGTATCCAAATTACCCCATTCATTTCATCTGGCAACTGAAATATCCCCAGCCACTGGGGATATTTGCAATCCCACCCTCAATGACTTTGTTGCTGACTTAAGCATGGCAAGGAGCAGCAGCTCAGAGATTTCCAGGACAGGGTCTGTGTTCAGGGAGTCTGTGGACATCTGCTGGCAAAGCCCTTCTAAATCTCTGGTAGAAATCACCCCCGTAAAAAAAACACCGAAAGGAAGGGTCGTGTACTGACAGATACCAGGGGGTGGGGCTGAGGGAAGCACAGGAATCCAAATCAACTTCCCTGGGCTGGGGTTTAAGCTGATAAAGAGGAGGATTAGATTTTCCTGGTGAGATAACCATCTCCCTGCCCTCCTCAGCCGCAATAATTAAATGAGTTTCAATAAGTGTGACATAAGATCAGATCCCAGGAGCTCCTGCCAAAGAGCACTTATAAGGCATGAATTAAATAAAGGTTGAAGTACTTTTAACCAATCAGCCGGTTTCTCATGGAGAGCCAGGAGCTTCTTCATTTAGGAACCTGACATTTTGTTCAGGTTCTGCTGAGCAGAACAGATCACACCAGTTAACGTGGTAATGAAGAAGTGATGGTGGTATTTGCACTTGACTCGAACGTCAGCATAAATTCTGTTCCTCGTCCAGATCAGTACGACTTCCCTGAAATAAAGCATATTTCAGCCTCATTAACCAATTTAAGATCTCAAATGAAATGAGATCAATTTAACTTAAATCCATTGTAACCAGGCTGGCTTAAAGAATTAGTTTCTCTGGGTCCATAAGGATACTCCCAGTAACTGTTTCTGCAAGGTCGTCTATTCTGAGCTTTTTAGGGCATCCAGATACACACAAAATTTTAATTGTAAATACTAAAATTATATATAGAAATTTCTGCTTTCTTTAGTGCTACTGCCCCCATGAAAACTTGCTCTATTCCTGCATTAGAGTTCAGGTAATAAATGAATTTTATCATTTAACCACCAACACAGAATTAGAACAATAAACGGTTTTAGAAATAATTACTGCACTTTAGAATAGCCTTTATCTCAAACTATAAATTCCAGTTCTGTTCATACTGCACAGTTAAACTACGCTTAAATATTTTAACTTTTCAACAAGGTGGCCACCCAAAATGGACATCTGAGAAATAAAATATTGTAATTAAAACCTTGGAAGGAGGCTACGTTTGCTAAGTTACTGGTTGTGAGAAATGTGACGTGGTTTCCAAAGTTCAGCCTGTTTGGCTTAGCCAAATAGGTGTAGTTTCTTCATAAATTAATTAATTTTCTCTCAGCACTAGTGTAGTCAAATGTTAAATTCAAAATAACCTGTCTCTGAGGGGTCACCTTTATGTGACACCACTGTACTGATGCCATCAAAATTAATAGGAAAAATTGCCTTAAGCTTAATTGGTATTTTAATGCCTACACTTTTAAATTACTTGAACAATTTTTTAATTAAACTGGAGCATTAAAAATGAAGCTGCTCTTTATTTTTTGCTGTTTTCTTAATTTTAAAATATTGCAAAGATAATTGCAATCCACATGGAAGAGTGTTTTTTTGTAAAATAAAAATAAAAAATCTTGTACTCAATGCTAGATGTTAATTATAAGAAGGAAACAACTAGGAGGGGAAAAAATGTGATGGGAAGTCCAAACGCCAGCCATGATTTCACCTGAATGATTGAACATACCAATTGTTTCCCAGATGTTTAGATTGTAATCTCGGGGTGGATTTGTATTGCTTTCATTGACTATATCTTTAATATCTACCTGGACCAATACTGTTCTGGTTGTTAAAACATTTTAGGAAACTTGCATCTTCCATCACCATTGTCACAAGTTAAAGGTCCAGAGACCTTAAGCTGATGGTTCAAACTCATCTTGCCAAAGCAACAGAGTGAAAAAATATGTCTGGCTTTTTACTGCTCATTTTAAAGAAAATAAAGTCAATGATGAGATTTTTAAACATCAATAAAATCATTCTTTCCCTCAGCTTGCAACGTTTGTGGACCTCTATTTAACAGATAACTTCTGACAACTTTCTAATCTATGGATCATTTATTGTGTAGATGTATTTTAGCATCTACCCTGTTCTTGCATCCTCACTCAGCACCCTGAAATTAGATAAAGAGTTGTGTTCACCGAGCAGTTTCACAGCTAGGGATGGAAGTGTGTCATTGAGCCTAAATTAATGTACCAATTCATTAAACACTTTCAAGCTGTATGCCCACATTTGTTGGGGACAAGATGCTCAATGATCGCAGTAAAACGCCTTTTGGGCTCCAATATAACCAACCTCAGCTCCCAGCTCACTCAAACTCGACCCACGCCAAGCTGTGGTCACTGGAAATTAGAAAACTTTCCACTGGTTGCTTTAATTTGGTCTCATTTTCTTTCAGGTGCCCCAGTGCCAGTTCAGAGTGACTCCACCTTGGCCTGTGGTTCTTTCAGCTTTGTGTCAGCAAAAGCACGGCCAGAGTCAGACCCTGCCTTCCCTCCGATGTGTTGAACCACTTTTGGCACCGTGCAGCTCTTCACACGAAGAGCCAGTGGCTCACAGCAGAGTACCAAGGCTGCAGGAGGTTTGCCCATTTTTAATTCTGACTCCTTTTAAACTTGGTGTTTGCTTAAAGAGAAATACGCTGCTAGTGCCAATTAGATAACTGGATCGTTCTTCTTCTGTCAGAAATTTCTTTTTCTTTTACTTCCAAGGGCCCAGCTTCTAAAGCACAACAGCACACATCTAATTAAGTGGGTTGCTTGTGAGAATGAGCTCTGAAATTATGGACACCCTCTGAGTTTGTAAGCAAGTAAGATTCTTCAGAGAAATTTCCACTCCTCCATTTTTAAAAATCATCTGTCCAGTGATGCAGCACATGCCACACCAGTGCCTGCAGGGAAAATCCTCTGGGGCAGATTGTCCCATCCTTCACACCCTGGAGCCAGGCCACTGTCCCCTCCCTGCACAGGGGACACAAACCAGAGCCACTTGCTGCTCTTATATTTTCAGAAATGGGAGAAATTCTGCTGCCTTCGTTACTGTGGCAGACACAGCAATGGTTGTTTTGCTGGTTCGTGCTGCTATTTGTTTTTTCCTCCCTGTTCTTTACCCAACAAAACAACCTGGGCAGCTGGAGCCCACAGGAAGGGCCTTTCTTTTCTTCCCAATTAATCACACAGCAAGTCCATGGTCTCTGAAGCTGTTGCTGTGAACACTGATAAAACTTGAAGAGCTTCAGAACATGTAACTTGCTGCAACCACTTTTTCTGGCTGTTCAGGTGTGAATACTCTATCGAGTCAGCAATTACCTTAAATTACCTTTGTTGTGAGTCAATGCAAAATTAAGGGAGTATTTTTCCACAATTATTTTTTATAAGACCCTGCCGCAAGATCCCGCTCTACGTGCAAATTCACCCATGCTTGCTGGGTTTTATAGCATTCCTGGAAGTGTTGCTCCACATGTTTCTACCATATTTAAGATGCTTATTTAAGGTTGGGATTTGGGAGGGAAGGGCACATCCACCAGAGATGCTCCTGCCCAAGCAGTGCCTGGTGGTACTGGCAGAATTTACCTTTCTGCACTATATTACCTTTTTTTTGCATTTGTAATAATATGGCTCTTTAACATGCTGGAAAAAAGGCTCTGCACTTAAAAATGCCACAGGAGTGGAGATTAAGAGAGCAAGTGCAGACACCCAGCTGTTGAAAGCACAAGCAGTATGAAATTGGGGGTGGGGGACAAAATTAGCATTCTCCTCACGCGCTCACCGCCTGCTCTAATCACAATGCAGGCATTATCAGCCAGCACTGAATCTTTGTATTATTTCCAAGTTTCCCCTATTGTCAGTCATTGTGACAAAGTGCAGGACAATCTGACACAATGATGAATCACTCCAGACATTGAGTTTTCACATGGCTGTCAGATGATCTCAGTAGGCTGTGTCACCTGAAAATGCCACAAGACTAAACCCGCGCTGTACTTCAGAACACAAACGGAGTTTGGTATAAACTCCACTGATTCAGGGCATAAACATGGGAGCCTGGAGGGCTGGCTCAGCTTTCTCTTGTGCAGGAAATCTCAGCATTTTCATCCAGAGTGAACGAAACCAGAATCAGGGCTCAGGATGTGTTAACATCTCTTGCATGCAAACCAGGAAGATACGCTGTTTTAAAGTAAATTCCTGCGTGGATGGATCTGTACTGTGTGTTTGTTTAAAATACTTGTTCAATACGTAATGCCCATCAAAGTAGAGGGCATTTATCCTAGCAGTTTCAGGTGCATACATAAAAATGAGTCCCTTGCAGTTTTTTTTCCTGCATGGCAAAGTTATCTAGCAGGCTTTTTATTTTCTCTGTGGGCCAGGCAAGATGCGGCTGCACTGATAACTGATTGATATATAGTCAAATGCAAATTTGCTTGTTTAAGTACATGCCTTGCCTTCATGTATATTTGCTTGTCGGTGCTATTGTGAGCCTAGCCCAGAAGAACATCGCTCTTTCCCACATTATTATTCACAAAGGCAGCTTTCTGAGTTATTTCTGCTCCTGCACAATATTCATGATAGCAATTGGATACCTTAGCAGTTTCAAGGTTATCAAGTGATTGAAAATCCTGCTGCTTACTTCAAGG
The DNA here is from genome assembly GCA_013397115.1 of Edolisoma coerulescens. Lineage (NCBI taxonomy): Eukaryota > Metazoa > Chordata > Aves > Passeriformes > Campephagidae > Edolisoma > Edolisoma coerulescens. The sequence continues at coordinate 2,883,032 of VWZW01004119.1, forward strand.
TGTAACATATAAACTGTACCGCCATCCATTCTAGTAATATAATAGTTTTTCTTAATGCCTTTCATGAACTCCTGATTTAAAGTGTAAGCTGACTTCAGAAAGGGCTTATCAGCCCCAGACTTCGCGGGTGCTGCTGGGCTGCTGAATTCAGCCCTGCGAGTTTGTATCTCTGCATGTAGCACTTAAGCAGGCAATATTTAATCTCTGGCGGAGATATTGATACATCAGCTCCGGCGCGAGGACGCTGAACCGCAGCCATAATGAGAAACAAAGAAGTGGTTATTTATCCCGCGCGTCGCAGGGCTGGCGCTCCGTGGAGATGAATCTGGCGGGCAGGAATTGCAGATTGTAGATCACAGGGATTGGCTTTGTCCCGAAGAGCAGCCACGGAGCCGCGTGGTACGGCAGCATTTGTTAATGACAGACAAATAAGTGCCACTGGATGCGCAATGAGGACGCTGAAGAAAAGCCCATCGTTTCTCAACCTGTTTTGGAGGCTCCCAGCCACCCACTGAATTTTGGCTGCAGATGCAGTTTGGGTGGTTTCTGATTGGTGGGTTGTGCTGCTTGATGGAGTTTACATGGTGGCATCTGCTTAAGTAACAGATGTCTGTGCCACTAAGGTGCTATGTTCTCACTTTTTATACAGAAAGAAATTGCTTCTCAAAGAGTTTTTATTGTCTTTATGCAAATTAAAATACAAAATTCCTCTCCTTAAAGGGTCCTCATTATAACAAGAACCTTAAATAATCATAAATACGTATGCAGCCTCATAAAATCTTTTGCTCTTTGGATATCAAGGAATTTCCTTCTGCGCTGCCAATTGTGCATGAAATTAATTCTTATTTCAACTACCAGTATGAAGACGCTAACTTTTATGCAGTGAAGCCCCCCTGGATTTCTAAACAAATAGTGCAGAATAGTTGTTTGTGCCAAAATATTTCAAGGAGGAAATTTTGCATTCTGTATCTTATGCGGTGCTGAAGAGTAAGATAGTGCTCCGTACTTATTCCCTAGGAGGCTGGTGATAGAAATATATAAGTTTTTTATCTTTCCTTTGTCAATTTCCTTTAGTAGGCAAACGCGTGACATCTTTACGGATTCTTTGTTTTTAACCAGGGATGGAAATCTGTGAAGGGCCTAGAAAAATGTCCACATATTCCAGCCTGCTGCGAGCTCAGTGTTAAAGTCCTTACATTTCTGGTTCATCTCACCTTATAACTTTGTGTCAGCTATGACTTAGTGCCTTGCACAGCACTGGATTCCACACCTTTCCTGTTTATTTCCAATGACAGAGAGGGATGAAGGACCTTTATCTTTTGCTTTACCTATGTGTGGATCAAGCAAGATGCACCTTCAGGCAGGGTGAAAGGAGTGGCTGCTCAGGCAGTGAGGCCATGGCCCCAACCCGTTGGCACAGGAGTGAAACCAGTCCCTGAGGGAGGCAAGACTGGGTGGTTGGAGATTTTCTCCTGTGGGCTGCACAGTTCAGGACAAAAGGAAGGCAAGGTGAATGTGATAACACTGGAGCATCTACCAGCCTCTTCCAGGTCCTCTACAAAAAAAGCCTGTATGCAGTGCAGTCAGCTTTGAAAAGCACCTGCCTGTCACCTCATGACCCTCAGGCAAAACAAATCGCCCCTCAAGGACTCCTGAGGTCAGCCTTGGCTGCCAACCCAGAGATGATGTGGCTGCCCCCACCCTTCCCTGCCACCCACAGAAGTGGGCACAGGGTGCTGCCCAGGAGAGCGTGTAGCCACACGCCTTTTCTTCTCTCCTCTGGGCTCAGCAGTCACCAAACCTGTGGTAAAAAATTATCGCAGAGGGCAGCCTGCATCATGCCTGGTCTCATCATGTGCTTGTGCTTTTATAACATGCTGTTTTGAGGGAAAATAAATTGAAAAAGAAAGTGAAGGGATCAGAGAGATGATTCTTGTTTTTTACTGACCTGTGGGATTTGATGCTGTAGGAGCCAGAAGACTGTGTTCCGTGTTTCAGTGGGTAAACCTAATTTAAAATAGATATTTCTGATATGACCTTTTCCTAGTGATATTTTTTTCACATGGCTAGCCAGTAGACTGAGTAAGGGGGTGGTGGATGTGCAGTGGATTATTAACCTGGTGGCAACAGCATTAGTAACAGAGAAGGGTGCTTTATTCTACTGCATCTGTTTCACAAACATTACCAAGATAATCACATTCTTCCTGCATCTGCTTTGCTTTAGCTCACACAGATAATTCAAGGGTAATGCACCTTGTCTAAGCTAATTCTAAATACAGGCCTCAAACACAAAAAAAAAGTGCTTGGTGGGTGTTTTGACCCAATGCACTACATCAAAGTAACCAAATAAGCTGTAAATGCTTTGAATAAAATTGGACAGAAATTGGCATTTTTCCAGCTATGTTTCTGGCTGGCAGTTACTTGAGTTTTAAACTTTCTCTGTATGTGAATTTATGTGAAATGACAGTGCAACCTGTAAGTTATTCAGGTGCTCCAGTGAGAGCTGTGCTGAAAGATAAAATATACCATGAACAGTGTGCTCTCAGGTCTAAGATGAGTCATGGAACTGAGATCTGACCTTTCCAGATAACTTGCAGGCTAACAAAATTGCCAATATGGGATGACACCTTTGAAATGATGCACCTGATGTCGAGGAACTCGGAGCCCTGTGGGTCCAACTCACTGGGACTTTGCCCTGTGGATCCAGACACTAAATCTTGAAAACTGGAATCATGCAGATGATTGTTGAAAGTGAGGTTAAATGAAATGAAGCAAAATTATAAATTTAGTAAATGTTGTACTTAATAAAAGCAGAATGTTAGAATCACAGAATCACAGAAAGGTTTGGGTTGGAAGAGACCTCAAAGCTCGTCTTGTTCCACCTCCTGCCACAGGCAGGGACACACCTTTCACCAGACCAGTTGCTCCAAGCTCCATCCAGTCTGACCTTGGACACTTCCAGGTTGAACAGCCCCAACTCTCTCAGCTTGACTGAAAATCAGCCAGAGGTCAGAACCCTGGAGGAAGCCTCACCTCCTGGCTGAAGCTGTGCTTGTCACACGCTGCAGATATCAAATCCTGGTTTGTACAGTTAAGAAATATCAGTGACCATCAGTGTCAGCAGCTCCTGTGAGGTTCTGTGGCCAGGTAATAATCTGAGGTGTCAGAAGCTGGAAATGACTCCATTAGAGCCAGGAAAGAAGATCATTCATGAAGGCATCGTTAGCATTTCCTTTTCCAACTTCACGCAGATTTCTTGGAGGGACATATGCTGAATGTCCTCCCTTAGCACTTGGAACTGAGTGGAGTCTCTTTCTCAGCTCTGGCTACCACCTGACATCCCCTAAACACTGAGCCAGGTGGCTTCAGAGGGCTGATGCTACATTGGACACCACTCATAACCTTGCTTTCTTCTAATCATAGCCCATTATTAAATGCTACTACTCCCAGTGATCAGTTTGACAAATCCATTTTAAAAATAGATTATTAGCACTATTCCTGTTTGCCAATACATTTGTAACAGATGTGATTGGTGAAGTTTAACTTGTGTTTGACTCATGTTACATTAAAGTGCTCATCAACATCTAAGGACGGATAAAAACGAGGATTTTTTAACCAACACCTGAGGTTGTACAGACAGCAGAGACAACTCTGAGTCCCTCCTAAACCCAAACAAACTTGTATGTAGAAAATTAACTTTTGGAAACACAAGATGGCAAAGAGGGATCTGAAACACATCTTTATTCCTCACCTTTCAATGCTAAAATACAGAACTGGGCAGTTGAAAGTAAAGGCAACAGAAAATGAGTAGAGAAAAAAAGCAAGTTTATCTCCAATAGAAAAATTATTTAGTGATATATAAGGTGATTATGAGCTATCTTCCTGTTGCACTAACCAACAGTCACAAGCCTGTTACACAAATTTGACCTGAAAAGGGTCCCTGCTTGACCTTGGGGGACTGCACCAAATGCAGGGTGCTTGTCCCAGGGCTGAGAACTGCTGCAGCAGTAAAAACACATCCTAGATTTGGTCGTTTGTCTCACAAACATTGTAACAGTGAGTTTCGTGGACTAATTTCTATTTTAGCCCGGTACAAGTGCGACTTAATTTATGCCTATTTTATTTTCCACTGTTCTCACTTGTTCATTTCACTGATTTTGTTTTCCTGCCTTTCTCTGTTGCCCTTGTTTTGCTGTGTATTTTTTAACTCGAGATTTTTATAACTTTATAACTACTGTAATTCCTCACAAAAATTCAATAGAATCCCACCAGTATTAAATAATTTAAATTAAAAGCAATATGTGATAGGAAAACTCAAGAAATTCTTGAGCATGCTTAGTGGCATTCAGAAATTTTAACCAAATGTAATCTTGCCTGCAACCCCCGGTGCCTTATGTGGGAATTCCTCCTGGCCCCAGGAACAAGGAGCAAACCAGGACAAAAAGCTGGATGCTTCTGCAGCTCCTAGGAAAGAGTTTTTAAAATGGCTTGTGGAAACACTCACAAAAAACACTGCCCTGTCATTGGGAATAATGGGCAACAAATTGATACAGTCATTGGGGAACTGAAAATGAGAAGTATAGGAAACAGCAATTAAGCAATTTCAAGCCTGAATCATAACAGCGCAAGAGAAACTCCCCAGATGCCTTTGCAGCCTTTCAAATAATCGCTGGATAAGTTTTGCCAGGGAAAAAAATAAAACGGAGTATACAAAAAAAAGGAAAAGGAAAAAAAAAAAGAAGAAGGAAAAATCAGTGCATATGCTCAGGAAAACACAGAACTGCAAAATCAAATTAACGAGGGAAAGCTCGCAATGGATGGAAGAGGAAAAGACATGTGAGGAGTGCACAGTCCCCCAGGACAGTGGCACAGGACATGGCTTTGCAGGGAGCAGCCATGCAGGAGCTCTGTGGCCACCAGTCCTGTCCCCAGGCCCTGCTCAGCCCCCCTAGGGACCTCCTCACTTTAGTGTGGGATTTCTGTAGCTGTGTCCATGGTGGAGGAGATTCACCTTCACTGGGTGATCCAGGGGCCAGGAGGGATCTCCTCTGGGAAGCTCCACCAGGATCCTGCTGTCCCCCTGATCCCTGCAGCCTCTCCCCAGGCTTATGCTCCATCTATCTTCATGTCAAAACACAGCTGGGCAGCCCGAGCACCCTGAAAAACCCACAGCTGCACAGTCCAAACCGGCTGCTCTGGGCAGCCTGGCAGCCAGGGAATCATCCTGAGGGGAAATTTAGCAGCACTGACTCCCCTTGTCTGCCTCTCTGCTGGTGAGTTCATGTTTTGGGCACCATAAGCAGTAGTTTCTGCTCCCCAGCCCTCTAAATCTCTGCAATTACTCAGATTCATCCTTCTAAGCAGTCGTGCAAGGGAAGTAATTTGGTTGTCCTTGATGAATCCTCCAGGACAGTTGAGTATGGAAGCTCTGAATCTCATTGTCTGATGGTGAAGAAAACCCTGGGGTTTAACAGTCTTGGTAAGGTTTGTGGTTTTTCAGATGATGGCCTGAGCTGAAGCCCTCACACTGCTCTGTGTGTGTGAGCTTTCCTGGGCCCAGCCACATTTTCTGCCAAGCAACATCGTCCTCGTGTATCTTGTGAATTTGTGAGTTTCCTCTTGAAATCTTAAATGTGCTTCCAAACTAATTCCGTGACTCAGGAGGGCTCTAGCTGGGGCTTAGGGACTGCAAATACCTGTAACTGTTGGTGTAATGTCCAGCACGGTGACAAAATGATGTTTGTCCCTTATGAACTGCTAAGTTACTTGGTATATTCCCAGGAAGCACCGTGTTTTGGAGAAAAGCTGGATTTGCAGACACATGGCAGCAATCTGGGCAGTGTCCATGCAGGAGGTGCACACTTTCTGAAGGAATGGGACCCCTTACACACAGGCATATTGTTTTGTATTCAATGTGAAATAAGATTTGCCAGAAATGTGTCTTTTTAGGACCAGTAAGACAATGACACAGTGGAGGGATGGAGCATCTGTTTATCTTCAACAGCAAAAGCAGAAAGTCATGGAAATTATTAACAAAGACAAACGAAAGAACCAAATAAGAGAAAACTGACTATATGAAGTCCCAAATCTTTGCTCCAGGTACAGCAATCATCTGTATACCTATTTCTTCCCATTTGCATGATTAATTGACGTCTTGTTAACTGCTCATCAGGGACACTGCAAATCAGCATGGAACAAAACAAACACTTCACAACAGAGAAGAGGGTCTCTAATTGTGAGTTATATAGGAATCAAAACTGAGTTTTTGAAAATGTATTTAGGAGTCAGCCTGTGTTAGTGCAAGGTAAATTGGAGATTGGAAACTTTCTGATCTGCTGCTGGAGAGTGCAGCCCAAGCAATGCTTGAAATGCTTCTCTGACTGTGAAACCATAGGGGTGGTGTTGTGAGGACAGCTGTGATTAATGAATTGGTGGCTGTGGGAACTTCCTAACACCCAGGAGAGTTTGCAGCACAGTCCCAGGGCTCCCTGCACCCCTTGCAGAGGGCCTGGTGCCTTCCCATGCACGGTGCTTGGCCAGGAGATCAACACCCACTTCGTGCTCCTGCACATCGCAGCAGCGGTGCTACGAGATTTTTCTCCCTGTTGCAACCTGACAGTTCCAGTGGGAACTCTGGACTAAATGGCTTTTTATTTTTTTTCATGCACCAGAGAGTAATTTAATTTGTTTTCTCTCTTGCTTGTTTTGTGTTGCCACGGCAGAAAGGACAACGACTGATAAAGGGAGAGAGCGAGAGAGCTGCGGCAGTGATTTTCCATTTTATTTATGGTGACGCTGTGTAGCAAAATGTAAAAATAGATCTTGATGCTGACAATTTTGTCCCTTCTTGATCCCAGGCTGGCACTTTGGAGCTCTGTCCTCCACCCTCTGTGAGGAGCAGTGCCTGAGCAGAGGGATCAGGCAAAGGCCTGCATCCTAGGGGTGGGTGATGCTCAAGAAAGTGAAAACAAAAGAGTGAACAGTTTATTGTTCTTGGAGGAGACATCTTGGGCTAAATCTTGCTCTCCTGAAACTGAAGTCAAAGGAATGAGTGCTGTGTATGATGAGAGAGAGGGCTGGGAACTAGAGACATAGCAAAATCCTCCTGAAGGAGAGTATGAGAAATATCATTATAGCTGACAACAGAAATACCTGGCTTCTCTTGCAACCTTTTCCAACTTGTACCTAATTTGCATGACAGGTGAGCACTGAATCATGCTGTGTGAGACTTCTTGATCCATAAAAACCTTACTGAAGGAGGCAATGAACATTTCAAAATCAATGGCCTGAACAAGCAGCAAGGTATCAGTGGTGATGACTGCCCACCTGAAAAAAGGCAGAACATAGTGGGGTGGAACCTGAGCAAGTACAGACTCAGTGATACCATTAACTTTTCTTTTGAAAGACACTCTTGCAGAGATGCACCTCCTACTCACTGCCCTGCCTGGCCAGGCATCATATTTTATTAGAAGAAAACAAAATAATTTAAAGAGCATGTAAGTAAATATTGAATAAGAACAATCAAATGACAATGGAGACAGAGAAAGGCCATGATTTCTTTTTAACTGAGGGGAAGTGCTCCCAAACCACAGAGAGAAACAACATGTGGGTATCTTTTCAAAGGGCAACAGTATTTAATGGCATAAATATGTCAGCCTTGCTTTTAAAATTCTTTTTCAATTGTATTTTGTTGCAGGGAGCAGTGGCAACACCCACGTTCATTGATACAAAGGGTGCAGTGCAAGTATTGCCACGCTGGGCTAAACTTTTGATGTCCTCGAGGGACTGCACAGCCAAGTGACTTTGATGGATCACAGTTGCACTTGAAACCGAGCAGGGAAAGATTAGCGTGTCTCAGGCAGAGAGATTCCACTCACCTGATTTTTTTCTGTTCTGATGAGATAATTTTTCTAATTAACCTTGATAACACTTCCAGACACAAAGGCCTATCCACACATAGGTGGAAATACGTTTTCAAATGGACGTTTCACTCCCTACCTGTGCTTTCTAGTAGTGAACACAGAATTTTAACACCTTTGTTGCCAACTGATTTGTTTGGGAAACTAAAGCTGAGCCTCTTAAACAGAAGCAGAAGTTGCCCCCAAGAGCCTTTGGCAGAAATCCAGGCATCCATAGGCACCGAGGTGTCTTGTGTACACTGATGGAATAAAGGGAGCAGTGTGAATTTAGGAACACCCTCACAGTGTCAGGTGTCAATTTCTGTTTATTCCTCTCCTGATGCTTATTCAGGAAGTCAGTGATGCTGTCCTTTTCTGAGCAGGCTCTGAAAAACTGTAATAATATTTTCAAAGCCAAACATGGCAGAACGGGGTCCTTTGGAAATGTTCAGTGTCTGACCTTTATCCCTCACACCATCCCACTTAGGAAGAGGAAGAACCATCTCATAATCCCACTGAATTCACATGAAAATCAGCCTGGAAGCAAAATGAACCATTCTCACCTACTTTGTTCAGTTTCAAAAGCATCCAGCAAGAAGTTTTTCAAAGCTTTCCTGAGTCCCCTTGCTCTTGTCTGGCTTTACACCAGCACTGATTTTCTACTCTGTAGAGCTGTAAAAGCAGATCTCTGCTTCCCCAAAGGACCTGTGGCACCTGTGAGAAAGAGCAAGTGAACTCCCTGGCCATTCTTTCACAACTTTGAGCCTGCTGGAGGTGAGGTGAGGTGAGGGAAGTGCTGCTCTCAGAGGCTTTCCCAGGGCACTTGCTGCAGGTCAGGTGTTTCTCTGATACCTGAAAGATGCTAAAGCTTGCTGAGAATGCATTATAAAAAAAATCTAACATGTTATCTAGGCTCAAATGCAGTGGAACTGAATTTATTCCTAACTATTCATCATATTTCCAAGTGTCTGACAGTGGTGTTACCAACAGACCAGTGTTTAAAGGGGGCTGCAGCATTTCCTGAACCTTCATGCAGGCAGAGTAACAGAGAATCTCTAACACAGGTAAGAACCTGCATTTTCCCCAGGAGGTGGCAATTTAGATTTATGGAGAAGTTTTAGAAGGATATTTGGCACCAGCTAAACAGAGTTTAAGAGAGACCAAATGTTTATGTGGGGTTAAAGACAGGAATTTTAAGGATATCACAACTTTTGTCTCTCTTCAGAGGCTGTGCTTGTACCACATCACCACTCTTCCTTTCCCCTCCTCAGGGAGAGGTTGCTCCATTTTTTCCTGCAGCTGGGTTTATACAAAGCCAATACTTAACTGTCCAGTTTCAAGTCATTTTATAGATCTCTTAACATCTGGTAAAAAATGTAATTGCTGTGGATGAGCATGACTCTGTCGGGCAGAAATTATCCTTTGGTTGAATTTGATTTCTCTAGCTGTAGTAAGTTTTTTGTGTTTTTTCTTCTCAAAAAAGTCAACGACAATGCCCACTTCTGAGCCAAATTTACAGAAATTCTAAAATGGAAGTGTTTTGTAACTAAAACATGCCAATACTCCAAAATTACTTATTTAAACCCCAGCTGTGCCATTGGCCTGAACAGGTTGATGAGGAGGTGTCACGCAAATCCTCGAAGACAATATTCATGATGGTTCACAAAAGCAAAAATTTCCGACTTGATCCTATGTATAAATATATATATGTGTATATATATTATAGACACAGTTTGCTGAGGGGTTTGTGTCACTTTGTTTATTTCTGAGGCACGCAGTCTTTCCACCTCGTCAGCCTTTGCCGTAGCTTTTAAAGGACACAGGCAGAGAAAGAACAGATGGAAATAAGGATAATTGCTTGCTTTGAACACTGAGAGAAATGCACAATGCCTATAAGGTCTCATCCAAAGTTAATGGAAAGAGTATCAATTTATTGTACTTACACTGTGTCCACAGGCTCTGAGCAGCTTTCAGGAATGTAGCCTGAGGACTACAGGAGGTGAGGAAACACATTTTTCCCCACTTCACTGAGGCAGAGAAAGACTTTCTGTGCTTCCCAAGGTCACACACACCGATGGAGCAGGGATGGAAGCTGGGTATTTCAAGTTCTTGAGTTGCCTTATGGTGAGCAGATCCCTCCTCACCTGCACCCCAGCATCCCTGTAGCGTGGAGCAGTCCCAAAGCCCCCCTGGCATCCCCCAGCCCACACAGTGCTCTGCAGCACTTTGGTGTTGGTTATAAAGTTCCCTGTCTAGGAAAGGGAATTTTGCACATCAGCTTAGGATGTGGAGGGCTGGGATGGGATGAAGACCCTCCTGCTTTGTACAGGGTGTTTGGGCTAATCACAGCTAAATTTGGCTCTATCATTACCATGCAGTACGTGAGGAGTGTGATCCTGTGTGGGATACTTGTACAACAATAACATAAATGGTAATTCAAACTAAATATGTACTACATACTGTGCTCCTGTCATTCCCAGGAACTACATAGAGATAGCATGAAGGGCTTAGCTATGAGGATTGAAATAGGAGGGAGAATTCAGAAACCATAGTTAAAGAACTTAAAAAGAACATCTGAGAAGATGAACCTTTTGATAGGATTTAGGCTGCCTATGGGATTCTGGAGCTTTAATCAACAAAAGCAGCTTATTCTATCAGTGTCGTGAGCAAGAGCAGAAAAGGCATCAACAGTGAGGAACACTGCAGAAAACAATTTCTTTGGTTTAAAAACTTGTTTAGAGAAAGCTGAGGCTCCCCCCGTAGTCTGGTGACCATCTGGATGGATTTTGCCTTGGAAAGCCTGTTCTGAACTTGAAGCAAGCAAACATTTGTTCACATGGTGGGACAGAAAAGATTGAAGCGATGTGCCAGAACTGGAGAAGCCACCCATGCATATCAGTACATTTACCTAGAGCAAAATAAGCTCTTTGTTTTTGGGCCATTATCTTTAGTCCCCTTGTAAAGGTCTCCTTGACCATCCTGCACGGTGTGGAAAGTCAGGGAAAGAGACTGATTTTTCCTGTATGTGCCATCTATTTCTATGGCACACAAACGTGTTCAGATCTGTTACCACAAGGCTCTCACACGTTACAGGCTGTGGGGGGTAATTTTTACTTTCCCTAACGTTATTTTTAGTCACCCCAAAAGCAGTTTTCAGTGGGCAAATTCCCTGGGGAGGAGGTGGCCCCCTGGCTGCAGCCCAGCCCTGGAGCAGAGCATGGAGCACTCCAGGGGTTCTGGGGAGTTGTGCAGGAGCAGTGCCCAGCAAGGTGGCAGTGCCAGACCCTGTCACCTCTGCCTGGCTGGGGTGCCAGAGCCAGACCCAGACATCTTGGGCAGCTGCACCCAAAGCCCTCAGCTGGTGCTGGGGCCCTATCCAAGACCCATAAAGAGGGATAGACAGCAAAATCCATAATGGGAAGGCAGAAATGTTTATTTTCCTTTTCCTTTGTGGTTAGCTGTCATGAATTTGGGTGGCACTGCTTTTTGGATGGACCCCAGACAATTCTGTCTCTGTGCTGCAGCCATTCACTCAAACACTCATTAAATGAGCTGGCAGGTCAGGTGATGATTGTTTCCCATTTCAAGCTATTTAGCATCTCTGGCTGTTTCTTTGGTAACTGATAGCCTTCAACAACAACAAAAACCACCCATATCAGTGACTACTAATATACATATCCAACCCAGAGAGCAACTACACTTTTATGCTCTTTAGCATTCCCAGTTTTCAGCATTTACTAAACCTCTGAACCTGCCTCACCCCAAGCACAAAGGCAGGAGGAACTTTGAATTTCATGTTTCTTCTTTTTCACAGCTTTGGAAGTGGTGTAAGTAACCCTTCCCATAAAGTCAGCTACTGTGATCCTTCATCCTAGACATGTATAATTTACAAATCTAAAAGCAATGGGTTGTCACATTTGTACAAATCCACAAAGGGGGTGAAAAGTTTGAATATTTTGGAAGGAGCTGATACATGCCCCACAAAGGACATGGATAAATTTGCTTATTTGTGCACCATCATTGCCCTGGCCAAAAGACAGCTGTGTTGCCTGACATCAAGTAGTGTAAGGCTACTTTGCTAGTGTACATTTCCTAATGTTCATTTTTGCAAGTGCAAATACTTTTCCTTAAAGACAATATTTCTTTTTTTAAAAAATTACCTTGAAGCAATCTACCACTCACCCAGTGTTAAAATTAAAAGCAAAGGTTTAAAATAAATGTGTTAAAATGCTTTAAATTCCAGTAAAATCTTTCTGAAATTTTTCGAGCTAATTGAGGGCACCTATGCAGGCACGTACTGCCTTCCCACCAGCACTGCAGAGTCTGAGAGCTGAATTATTAAGAAAGCTCTTTTGCTGGATTTCTGACAAATCACTTTAATGTGCCAAAATTGATTTGGCATGAAATCGTCAATAGACCCTCCAGAATACTAATAGCATTACAGGCAGGGGCCAGGACTGACAAACTTGCTTGGCTGAAGCTGGGTTCATAAATTAGCAGTGAGGTGTCCTAATCAGAGTCTCCTGCTCCCAGCTGTGCTGTGTGTCTGTCGGTCCAGCTGAAGGGATTCAGCAACTGACAAACGGGGGAACTGGGAATACTGGGAATAAAGAAAAGAGTTTATTTAATGGCTTTGCTTCTCACCTCAAATCTTCGTCTGCAAGCCTCAGATGCTCTAGGTAACCACCCCAGATAGTAGCTAAATTACTATCGTTTTGTCCTTTTTTATTTTTTTCTTTGTTTTTGTGGCGAATCCGCAGATCTTGACTCTGAACCACACACCTTCCTTTCCATCCATTGAAAACACCAGCACAGCCCAGTGCTCAGGGCAGAGAGCACAGAGCTGACAGGTGAAGGTCACTGACCTCTTCTCCCAGCCCCACTCTGAACATTCCTCATGGCCTTGGATGAAACTTTCCCCAGCTTCCACTTTCTTGTCTGTAGGACAGCAGTGTCAATGCTTATTTTCCATGTACGCTGTGAACATCTCTTGTTATATTCACCTACTTGCCCTGAAGCACAAATTTACTGCAGGATCCTTGGTGTGGAAGTGTAGAACAATCTTCTTCCCTCAGCTAGTTGTGTTTATGGAATTGAGGAGTGCAAAGCAGCATTTGGACCAGGTCTTTAGGCAATAGGATACATATGTGCTGTCTCTGTAACACTTAGGGACAGAAGCCTCAGGTGACATAAATCTGCTTGCTTTGACTTTAATGAATTTGAAATAATTTCCTTTGGTGGGGGTATTGATTCAGTTCAGCTGAGGCCCAGGCCTATGCCATTTCAGCAGCAGCATTTCCTAAAACAATTGGGAAAATTACAGCTCAGGAGGAGCTCTGCAGCTAAGCAACAACTCAAGGGAGCTAAAACTGTCGTAGCTGATTAACAGAAATGAAAGCTGCTCAGAAACAAATCTGAGTATGAATTTGGAGCACAAGAATTAATTGAGAAGGGGATCCTCTTTGTACTTCTTTTAGTAGGTCAGGCAGTTTATCCACTAAGATGCCTTTGAAGCTGCCAGAGGAAAAGGCATCACTGGAAGATGAAACGAGCCAGTGAGTGAAGTCATCTGTGTGTCCTAAACCCTGCTATTCTGAGTGAATTAGTTGCACGGTGAGTAGCAGAAGCCTGAGCCAAAGATGGTCCATTCCCCTTTCCAAAGAGAGGCTGGGAAAGGGACAGCTCTAGGAAGGGATGAGTGAGGGTGACGTGCAGCTTTAGTGCAAGAGCGGGCGGGGTGCTGCAGGGCTGAGCTTCTGCCTCGCTCACACAGCTGTGCAAACACCTCTGCTCTGCTGCACAGACCACCAAGGCACTGAACACACACTCACAGCAAGGTGCTCCCATCCTGGGGTCACTCATTTAATGGTGGGGTGGGTCAGGTGAAAGTTTGTGGTCGTATCATGGTGCCTTAGTGGATGGCTGTTCACAGAGCCACGAATTCAGTGGGGGTTTTACATTGATTTTAATAGAATGTGGCTCAAAAGTGGAAAAAAAATCCAGATAAAGGCACAGGAACTGAGCAGTAGCATACAGGGAAAGGACTGCAACTCCTGCAGAAGTCAATGAGAGGAAAGGTTTTCCCTAATAACATACAGAAAGGTATTTGAGAAAAAGAAATGTGCATTCAGAGCAAAGGAAATGGAGTGTTTATTTTTTCTGGCCCCTGGCTGCTTGAAGATACTGACAGTAGAAAAATGCACTTTTTAAAGCTGTCTCTGTTTTTAGTGCAGAAGGGCAATGCAGGATTTTTATCCCAAAGAGAGCAGAAGCAAAAGAGATATTAAGATCCTGCAGTTCTGCTCTCGCTCATCAAAGAAGAGTTGTGGAAGATCACGCCATCCTCTGCCTCCAGCATCCAGCCCTGTACCTAAGGAATCATTCACCTTCACTGAGGATGGGTTAGACATAAGAAATGGAGGAGAAAAGAATGCAGTCACAGGATATGGCACGTTTTAGGAAGCTAAAGTGTGAAAATACTGCTAACTTTGCCCATAATTTTCCGTACCTATAGCTGGAAAACCAATAAAAGGAGCTTTTTGTCACAAGGCTGTATTATGTTGTATTTATTGTTTTTTCCAGCCTAAAGTGCTTTGTGCGTGAGATTAAAAAGCTGCAAGTCTCAGGCCATCTGGCCAACCAAATGGATTTAGTGTACAGGATCACTGCCAGATGTATGCCAGTTGTAAGTTTAATTTTTGAACACAGAAAGTGCCTGGGGCTCTGTGCCTGTTATTCAGAGGAAATCATGTTCCAGTTTTCCAAAACAATCCAGATACAGTTCAAGTCCAGGTGTATGGTCTATTCTCCTTCACCTGGTTTAAGGGCTTCTTCTTTGTTTCTCATGAAGAGAAAACGATGGCAGGAGAATTTTGAAGATATCTTATATGTTATGTACATTTGATCACATCTGTCTGGCCCATGGAATGGTAGGAAACACAGCAATAAGTTTTCTTAAGGATTTATACTGAAATTGTCTAATTGAAAGATAAAATTTCACAGCGTATTTTAGATTAATTTGCACTTATATTTATTTATGATCAACTTGGAGAATAAATGTTTGCAAGTATATAATAGTTTATAATATCTTAAAATTGATATTTAATTGATTTGATTTATTTTAAATGAGGAGCTAATGGAAAATGAGATCTATTTTTAGCTTTACAGACTCCAAGAAGGACAAAGGGAGTTTAATTTTTTATTTTGCAAATGTTCTCACATAAAAAGATCTGTAGCACGCCTGGGATAGATATTGTGAAAATGAGGAAAGGTGTGAGCGCAGATAGCTCTGGGCTTTGCAAAAGTTCTTGAGGATTTTGTTCAAAACACACCAATTGAAATCCAGGGTAGAGCAGGTTTTGGGTGATGTGAGACAGTGATTTGTGGGTCTGGCTCTCCTGCTGCCCACATAAGTGTATTTCTTCGCAGCTGAAATCCTGAGGTTGAATTACTTGCTCCTAAGCAGACCTGAAGGCCCAATGAATCAGAGATAAATGTTTGGAAAGGGAAGACTGACTTATTTGTCAGGGCACAGTTATTCCTTGCTGTGTGAAGGAGCTGCAGGGGAGGAGCTGCTGAAAGCCAGGCACCCACAGGGGCTCCTGCAGAGAGTCTCGGGGCCTTTGAGAGGCACCAAAATTGGGACA
The DNA here is from genome assembly GCA_013397115.1 of Edolisoma coerulescens. NCBI lineage: Eukaryota > Metazoa > Chordata > Aves > Passeriformes > Campephagidae > Edolisoma > Edolisoma coerulescens. The sequence continues at coordinate 2,898,576 of VWZW01004119.1, forward strand.
GTCCAGCCCACCACACTGGCTGGGTTTGGCAATTTCCATCACAGTCCAGACAAAATATGTGTAGGCAAAACCAGGTTCAAATGTTTTGGAAAGCAAGTGGCAACCACTTTGCTGGACAGTGCCAAGAAGCAGAGCCTACAACAGGAATATCTTTGCAAATGTCTCTAAACCTAAACCTAAATCTCAGTCTTCCCAAACAAGGGCTGCATTAGCTTTGAAATCAGCAGGTCTAATTGCAATCATGCTCCTGGAGATTGATGAGAAGTTTTGGTGAGCAGCTCAGGAGGTTACCCAGTGGAAAAGGCTCCATGTCTTTCTGTGTGCACCTTTCCAATGAGGGGCCATAAAAGAAAAACTGGTGCTGTTATTTGTAGCCTATTTTATTCCTGAAAGTCATTTTCCCTATGATATTAGCCCCTTTTTTTTCTCCCACAGGCTCATTTAGGGGGTGGGAAGCAGAGGAACCAAACAAATAGTAGATTTCATAAAGTAAGGAACAGCAAATTGAGCAAAAGCAGGATTATGAGGACTAAATCTTTTGTTCAAAGAGTGATTAAAAAGCATTAAGTTGGATGAAGTCAATCTAGAGCTTAACTGAATGAACCTTCTGCTCTGCTTTTCTTCTGTTTGGTTTTACATGTATTAAGAAATTAAAGGAGTGGGAGAGACCTCTTGAGGACTGCTGGGGCTGGGGCTTTTTAGAAAATAATAGTTGAGCAAAATTTGAGCAAATTCAGTCGGACATAAGCTCTGTTTCCTGGTTTCCAGGCAATGTAAATTGTCCTGGCCAGCTGTGTCCAAGAGCAGCAAGAATAAGTTCAGGCTCTTTTCCAGCACAGGACTCAATTCACACCCAAATGTGTGTGCTGTGGGGATTCCTCCAGGCAATGAAATTCTGGGATTTGTGTCCTCCTCTCCCCATGGCTTAAGTGAAAACAGTTCCCCTGGCCAAGAGCAAATACAGCTGCAGTTCATTGACATAGGGAAGTTGTCAGGGTAATCGCTATTTGCTTTGCATTCAGAATACATTTTTTAAAATTTTTTTGTGGGTTTAAGATTAAATCTGTACAAGATGAGGGCATCCAGCTCTCAGGGTGGTTTGCCTTAAAGGAAATTGTGTGTTTAGAGGAGCACAGCTCCTTTGCAGGAAAGAGCAGAAGCATGAAGGAGGAGTTGTCAGTGGATGCTGCACTGTAGCTGTGGATGTACATCAAGAGACTAAACCCAGCAAACAGTCAGATTTCTGCACTCTGCTTGTGTGTGGCCTTTGCAAAACTCTGAGCCTTTGTTTCCACACTGCTTGTACAGAAAGATCAAGGGTGGGGGACAGAGTGCAGCTGTAAACATAAGTGAAGTTGGTGTATTTTTTTTCCACAGTGTTTCTGTATTTACTGACTTAATTGTCTCCTGCTTAGTCTGGTTTTAAGAGAATTGCTAGTTTGATTTAAAGCTAATTGCTAATTTCAAAATCATCTGTCTCCAGCCATTTGCCATCATGGGTTCTTTGGTCTGTACATTTTTGTATCCTCCCAGTTTGGCCTGATAACATTTCCTTGATCTGAAATATTTTTATTTCTGGTCTTTGATGTCCCAATGAACATGGCAACTTCCATCTTCACTTCTGGAAAATGTTGCTCTTGGACAGCAGCTGTGTCCCATTGCTCTGCAATGTGGAGTGACAGCTCATAACAGAGCAATGCAAAACTCTCCCAGTGCCAGCAACATTAAACTGAGTTGTACTGGGCAGAAAAATTACCCTGAAGCCTTTTGCTCCCCTTGGATCTTACTTTCTCTCTTGATTCACACTTCTCTTTCTAATGAAGACCAGAAGAAGGACTGTCCCCCTCGAGGCACTTGAACAGAGGTTAGGAGGAAAGCTATTTTCCTTCCAATGGATTTTTTTGCTGTTCCACCACCTTTCTTATTCTCTGACTATGTGAAAACAGGTCCTTCCTCCCCAGAGAGAGCTCACAAGTGCTCTAGTGGCTATGGCACATGTCCAGGGCAGGAGGTACTGAATCCTCAGCCTGGTGCTTCCCAGAGACTGAGCTTAGTTCTTGCTCAGTGCAGGGCCTGGGGTGACTGATCGTCTTCTCTCCCTTCTTCTTCCCCTCTGACCATTCTCCGAACTCTCCCCCAAAATCACTGTTATTCCCATGGAAATTTGCTTAACCAGCCAGCCAACAAAAAGCTCCATGTGGCTCTAGCCAAGAAAGTCAAAAAACTGAAACAGGCCTTGAAGAAGCAGTTAACTCCAACCATAGGGGATACACATATTTATATAGGCTTCTTTTCTTTTCTCTCAAGTGCAGTGAATTATCATGGAATCATAATGTCCTCTCAGAATTGCTTTTCCAAGGGATGATGTTGTATAAATCATGAAAACTAGACATGGAAAATATTGAGCAGGTCTCCTGGTCCAGCCATCTGCCAGGAGAAGATTGTTCCCTGCAGAATTTTCCCCACTGCTCTGCTGTAGCAAAGTACCACAGAGATGCTTTATCTGCAAAACAGCTCCACGCCTGTTTACAGTCCTGCAGAACTCATTATCTTTAGTTACAGAGAAATGATTTTACTCCCCTGTTACAGAATAGGGTCCTTCTGTCCACAGCATTGCACGTTTGCCCACGTCCCCAAAACCACAAGTATAAAACTTCATTTGGGCTTGCAGCTCCATAACTAAATCAGAAAGGTATCTTATCCTCTGCCATCACTAAACTTCCCCTACAAAACACATCGGTAACCAACCAGCTACCACTTGATTACCCCCCTGTGAATAACAGGGGGACATTTGCAGCACAGCAAAATGTTCCTGCGAGTTTGAAGCAGAGAAGGAGCATTTCATTACCAGATCCTCTCCCTCTTTGCCAGAAGCTACCAAACTATAAAATGGAAAGGAGAGAGATAGCTTGTGGCATCTGTCAGTGCAAGTAGCCTTTGGTTCAACCTGGGCCGTTATAAATATTATATTTGAAGTATTAGCAAGAGCAGATTGGATTGCAGCGGGTCCAGAATGAGGCAGCCTGAAGGCTGGCAATAAAATTGGGAGAAATAAAATGGTTTGGCATAGGTATCTTCTGCTTTGCATTGTAAAAGGAATGAAGAGGGAAGAGGGAAACCTTTCAGTCTGATTCAGCTCATCTGGAGCATTTATTTAGAAGAGACATTTTTGCAGTTTGGCAGAGATGGACCATGCCTGCCCGGGCAAACGGTGTGACACAGGACAGCATCCTCACAACACCTATTTAATTACCCTCAGCACTCTTCTCTGCTTTTCTGGACCTGTTGCTCTTTGTTTAGCTGTGTTTGCATCATCACTGGATATGGACTCAGTCCTCACTTCGGGCCAGAGCTGGGAGTGCAGGTTCAACTTGCCCAGGCTTCATGGGTGAGCCCAGCCACACTCTGAGGGACAGTCTGGAGACATTCAGGTCCTGAAAGGTGAAAAAGTAGTTACTAACTCCTCTTGGTTTCACATAATGTGAGCTCCTGAACTGCCATTTAGTTTTTGCTCTTATGTTTAAACATCACAATGATTTTAAAAATCTGGTTCAAGTCTTTGCATCTTGGTCCCCCCACCTGTATTATGGAGAGAAAATTATTTTCTAGCCTAAATTTTTTTCGAGAAGATAAGAAACTTCTGGCAGAGGCCACGAGTGCCACAGCTAAACAGGAAAATTCATTACTTACATTGAAATTCTTCAAGGGAACAAAGGAAATCAAGGGAGCATGAATATATCTCATATTCCATTCTGTTACTGCAATTTTAGGTGTTACTTGTAAACAAAAACTTTTTAGCAAAAAGTTTGATTTCTTAGGCTCGTGGTGTTATTAAAAAAAAAAAAGAGAGAGAGAGAAACAAAAATCCTTTAACATTTTTCCTCCAGCAATGAGACAACAGAGGAGGTAAAATTTATTGAAGTCATGGACATTTCCACACCACTAAATAAACCCTCTGCCTTGGTGTACATGGGGGATTAGCAAAGAGAGATGCCAGAAATTGGCCTAGACTATATTTCCCTAGAGGCATAGAGAGATACTAAGGGAAATCACAATCATTCCATTACATGTGATTAAGAAATTGGGATTTTTTTTTTCTTAAGAATGCAACAGACTGGATGGGAGCCACCAGAGAAAGCTGATGGCAGGAAGAGTGGAGAGAAATCATTCCAGTCAATACTTGAGAAGCGTGGACTTGCATTGTTTGCTCCACAGCATTTTTATTATAGCAGAAATGCTCATCTAAAGGGGAATTGCCTTGATCATCTCGGGTAGAAAGGTGTTACAAACAAGCATTGACTGATGAGAAGCTCAGCGTGACTCAGCAACGTGCACGTCCAGCCCAGGAAGCCAACAGAGGGAGGGGATTCTGCCCCTCTACCCTGCTCTCTTGAGACCCCATCTGGAGCTCTGCATCCAGTTCTGGAGACCCCAACACAAAAAGGATGTGGATCTGTTGGAACAAGTCCAGAGAAGAGCCAGGAAGATGCTCTGAGATCTGGAGCCCCTCTGCTCTGGAGACACACAGAGACTTGGGGTTGCTTAGCCTGGAGAAATGGCTCCAGGGAGACCTTAGAGCCCTTTCCAGCATCTAACAGGGCTCCAGGAGGGCTGGAGAAGGACTTTGGACAAGGTCATGGAGTGACAGGACAAGGGGCAATGTCTTTAAACTGACAGGGAGTAGGTTAAGATTGGATATTATGAAGAAATTCTTCCCTGTGAGGCTGGTGAGGTCCTGGCACAGGTTGCCCAGAGCAGCTGTGGCTGCCCCATCCCTGGAAGTGTCCAAGGCCAGGCTGGACAGGGATTTTTGCAAGGTGTCCCTGCCCATGGCAGAGGGGCTGGAACTGAACGATCTTTATGGTTCCTTTGAACCCAAACCATTCTACAACTCTGTGAAGTGTATATTTAATCGCCCTCTTGTTACTCTTTGGAAGGACTTTCCTCCCATTTCAAGCTGAAGATTGGTCTAAACTGAAGAGCACTTGGCACAAAAAGGCACTTGAAGCGTTCTGCTCAGGGACACGTGGTTGCACAGCCTCTTGGAGCAGCTTTAAATAGGTGCTGTGAAGGGCCACTCGAGAGGCTGCGTTACCATCAGCTCGCACCTGAGGGCAAACCGAAATACGCTGGCTGACCTCAGATGGGTCAGAAACACTGGCTATCAAACAGATGGCAGTAAAATATCCCTGACTGCTCTGCTGCTCTTAACCACTTCTGGTGCTGTGCCTGCCTTACAAAGCACACCAAGGCTAAGCTCTGCTGGCAGGCCTGCCTTTTCCACAAGGCAGGGCAAACCAGTCCCACGCCCTGCACTGCAGTTTTCGATGCCCATCCAAGGACTGGGAATGATTTTTCATCTCCACCCCTGACTCTCCTGGGCTGCCATTTAGCTGTTTTGAAACACCCAGCTACAGCTCGGTCATGACCCATGTGGGTGCCAGCAAATGACCCCCTCACAGGTGTGTCCTGCACCTCTGTAAGAGCAGCGTGTTTGTCCCATCTTCCCAGGTGACACAAAAGTGTGGTGTGACACGTCCCTGCCCTGCCTCCTGCTGTACCTGGATGGGTTCTAGCCCAAAAGGCAGGGCCATGAACAACCTGAACTCAGCACCATCCTGCTGGGATGGTGTCCTGTGCCAAGGCAACAGGTCTGGCCACACAGCCTCTTGCTGCCCCTTTGCTACAGACAGCTGCTATGTGGGGATGCATTTGTGTCCCCTGAGCAGCGTAGGGTATGCCCAGTCCTTTCCCTCCCCTGACTTCTCCTTTCACACTCTGCACTGCAATTTGTGCCTTGGCTCCCTTCCTAATGACTGTATTATTAGCTCTATTTTCATCTGCTCTCGGCTCTTTATTTCGCACAGAATTATTTTGGCTGCTCTACATGCCACAAATTGAGTAGCTGAACCAAGTCCACGAACCCTAACAGAGAAAGCACGTGGAGCAGGGCTCTGTACGACCACCATCATTGTCACCCTCAGATGTGCCACCTCTCCTGGCCCACGCCAGCACCCTGACTGCCACCCTGACTGCCACCCTGCCGCGCCTCCGAACGTGGCACAGCGAGGAGCAGGGTGGCCATATGGCCTGAGGCAGCTGGGCCATATGAGGCTCCATTTGTGACACCTAGTCTGTGCTTCCTAAGACACAGAAGGTGTTTAATATGTTATCTGTCACTTCATGGGTTATTCCAGCCTTAATTACCAAGCCGGAAATGGTGCACAAAAGCTGTCCTCCTGAATGTGCTCCCTGCAGGAACGGAGGTTTGTCCCTCAGTCAGAGTGCTTTTCCATTTGTGCCCAGGACATCTGAGCAAAGCAGCATTCCAGGTGGCTGGTCCTGCTGTTTGTCATCTCCCTATTGTCCCCTCTGCAGCATTCCAGGTGGCTGGTTTGACATCTACCCATTGTCCCCTCAGCAGCTCATCCGTGCTGTGGGGTTTGGGTACTGCTAATGGAAATGGGATTTGCAAAGGTGTGGGAGAGGTACACAGGGCTCTCGTTGGGTTTATGGATGGAAAAGGATCTGTGGGACTCCGGTTTTCTCCAGCTTCAGGCCACAGAGTTCTCCTATTGAGGTATGCAAGGGATGGAGTTCTCCTGAACTCACTTCTCACAGACTGGGGTTTTGGAAAGGCCACATTTATATCCACGGATTCCCGTCTCTGGAGGTCCCTCCCTGTGATCAGCATCAGGTATGAGCCCTGCAGCTGCACAGGAGCTCGCTGCTTCCCACAGCCCATCAGCAGCTACAGTGGGAATTTCCATCTGCACCATGCAGATTGCCTCTGGATGGAGGGAATGAACTGAGGAACAGGGAAGGAGCCCTCATCTTCTGCTATCCTGGAGCAAAGGCTTCCCAAAGGTTCTATTTCCTTCTGTCTTGCTGGAAAATTTTGAGGAAACAAGGGGAGGAAATATGTTAGGAGATTCCCTAAGAATAAACAAAACAGAAGCACCTCATTGCTTAGGGAAAAGCAGGGAGGGGCTGGGTGGATAGAAGCAGAAATTATCTCTATTTAGCTCTCCTTTTCCCACCAAATAAAGCCCAAAGCTGGAAAAATTAAACATCTGCCTGTGTCCGGGTTTTGGAAGGAGAAGGAGCACAGGGTGGGTGGGTGTGGGGGTGGGTGTGTGTGTGTTGTTATAAGAAAGTACCACCTTAAAAGAGTTTTCTATATAATTTTACCCCCCTCCCAGACAATCCATTGTTTCAGCAGCAAACTGGGATTGCTGCTAGAAAACAGCCCCCTTTCCAGCAGAAAGAACTCTATGAAAGCTGCACACAGTTTTTAATGTTTAATGACACAAAATCAATTGGAAGTGGTTGCTGGCTTCCACAATCAATTTTAGGAGATCTCTCAGAGAACAAGAGAAAGTGGGAGAGTTTCCATTAGCCCTGGAAATCTCATCAGTGATAGGAAAATGGTGATAAACAACCCTGCACTCCAATAAACGTATTAATAAACTTGTCCTCACTCATTTCTCTTGTCTCTGTAAGAGGATACAGTTTTGTCACCAGGAAGGTCGCATTTTGGTCTCAATTCCATCCTTTATTTGCACAAACACTCAAACATCCCTGTGGTTGTGAGTGCCTTGAGAGAGCCACAGCTCACATTTGCTTCCCCATGAGCTGTCCCTGGTGTAGGAATATCTGAGGGGCAGGAATCACAGAGGGTCAGTCCCTCTGCCTCTTGGCTCTGCCCCACAGTGAAAGGCACCTTTGCCAAAATAAAGGGTGAGAAGCTGTTCTGCCCTGTGTCGGTGTGGGAAGGGGCTCCACGGGGAAACGTGGAGGAATCCCTGTCCTGGATGAAGCCAAATTCACCCAAACACTCAGGGCTGGCCATACTCAAGGGTTGTTCAGTCAATGAGAAGGTTCCTGCTGATTTTGATGGGCTTTATGCCATTTTCCAAGCTTAATGCTGCATGGCATGAAGTGCCCTTTTTCTGCCCTTGTTTTGCTCAGACTGGGGGAGTGTGATGCCTTCTGCTAGCTGGAATCTAGAGGGGGGGGGAATAAAAGGGAAAAAAAAGGTTATTTTTTGTGTCTTTTAAAAACCCCAGGACTGAGCAGAGTTTGGAACAGCCCTGACTTCATCTCAATGCAAAACAAGAGGCTGTTTTCGAATGTTGCAGGTTTGCCCCAGGACTCCAGCTGAGTGAAGTCAAGGCAGGGTTTGTAATGCACAATTTAATCTGTGAATTTGTAGATCTCAAAAGGCGTGCTTAATTTAATATTGTTTCTAATGGCTATTGTCTTCATGCTTGCCTGTTTCCCCGGTGTTTTTCCCTTTTGTAATTACTTGAATGGGCAGTTCCAGGTGCACTGCATATATTAGCAAGCATTTTCATTTTAGTAATGAGTGAGATGCTTTCAGTGTTTATTTCTTCACTGCCCTAATACTTACTTTATTAAAGATCCTGATTCTTCTAAAGGAGAAAAATAAGCATTTACCACTCCTTTCTACCTCATTTACCTCTTCTACCTTATGATGCTCTCAATAAAAGAGGATTTGAATTACTTATTGGCCAGGGTTAGACCACATTTAAACTATCAGAGAAAAATAAAACAGAAAGGGGATGCTTGGTCAGTCATAGAATGGTTAGGGTTAGGAACCTTCAAGATCACCTCATTCCAACCCCCTGCCCTGGGCAAGGACACCTTCCCCTATCCCAGGTTGCTCAAGGCCCCGTCCAACCTGGTCTCAAACACTTAATGCCTCTCCATACCCCTTATCGGGATGACAACTGGGCACTTGTTGAACTCAGAGCCATTCCCCTGAATGTCAGGACCTCAGAGCTGTTTTAAGCTCCGTAAGGGACACCTTCAGTGCCCTTTTCCTGGCCTGGATACCATCCTTGAGGGTTAATGTGCATTGCTGCACTCCCTGTGTGCAGCCTGGGGACTGCGGGGCGCAGCCTGGCCACCCCAGGCTGCTGAGTAACGCTGCAGCAGGACTCCAGCATCAGCTGGCAGCCTTCACCCAGCACTGAGCAGCATTTATTACACATGCACAGCAGCCCCGTGCCACATGCTAGTCTCATTTTCAGATTAGCTGTTTATTAGCATTATTACAAACATGGCTCTTCATCTCCCATTAAACGGCGCCGCAGCCACCGCGTGAGGCCTGTGAGGAAGCACTTCCTTCACTAAATTACCCTGCAAATGTCAAACTTGCTCTGTGTCATTAGCTGTACGTCTTACATCCTCTTTATGAGGATTTCGTGTCTTGAGGGTGCCCTGTGGCGTATAGATTTTTTAAAATACAAACCAGTGTCATTTTGCTGTTTAAAAGAACATTTAATTAAACTGGATTCATTGCTTGTGTGGGGCAAGTTAAATGAAAACTAAATAGAAGGGATATGATTACATGTTATTAAGCAGAGTGACTGCTCCAGAGACCAAACTCTTTTAACACAACATTAAACTAAACTTATTTCATATGCACAGGTTAGCTCTGGCCTGCTAGGGCATCATATTTTGAGAGCAGCAGAATGGCTATGGGCACTAAACAGCTTTTAACAAAATGTGTGTTTCAGGGAAGAAACCTTGCCTAAGATAGACTTAAATATGCTAATGACAGAAATCAAAGCTTCGCACTGATTCTGGGTAACCTTTTAAAAATTACCATTTCTATAGTGTCAGATGCAAATGAGAAGATCGGCTTTGTTTGTTATTTCACTGGCTGTAAATTAACACGGGGCCCCAATGAGTGTAAAAAATAAAAATTGGAAGTATTTTTTGGGCTTGAGTCGTTGGTCACATCATGGCTTTTTAATGTTCTTCAGGAAAACAAAAGGAATTGTAATTAGAACTCCATTACACAATTTCCTAATCCCTACTCCTCTTATGTTAACACTGTTGGTGCAATCAGATTTTCTTAAGGCAAGCACTCACCAAGTTTCCTTTCCAGGCATTCTAGGCTTATTTTTGAACATCTACTGTTCTCCAACCCCATCCCTAAAACTCACCGTGACTGTGAGCCTACAGAGCCTTCAGCAGCCATCTCCCTGTACTCCTGGAGCTGCTTTGGTGGTCTCGCTCATCCTTTGGAGGAGGGACAAGTGCTCAGGTGTGCACAACTCCATGGCCCTGGCTGGGTATCCTGGCCCTCTCTCCACTGGCTGTGAAGATGTCCAATGACCAGAATAAACACCTAGGTCCTAAAAATGGTGAGGTTTAACCCCTCTGCTCAGTATTCCCCTGGCCGGGTGTGGGTGGCTCTGCTGGCTGCCCTCAGTGCTCCTGGCACAGCCCCAGGGCTCTTTGCTGACAGCAGCTGCAGCCTGAGCTCCCCGAGGGCTTGGGCTGCAAGTGCTGCCTCAGAGCATGTCCCTGGTAAATAAACAGAGCAATTTTTGCCTGTGCATTAGGCCAGACATTGTCCCCTACCTCTATCTAGGTCAGCAAAAGCCTTGGGAGCACTGGAAAAAAAAAAAAAAAAAAAAAAAAAAAAAGGAAAAAAAAGAGGAAGAGACCTTCCTATTATTAGGTTATTTTAATTGCTTTTCATGCTTTTCATAACAGCTGAGAGGAAACTCTTCCCTGGGAGTGCCACTTCCCCCCTCACACCTGTTCTGGGAAGATCTGGAATTCTCAGCCCCTCCTGCACCACAGCCCAGTCGCAGCATTGGCTTTGCTGCTCCTGTGGTTCCCTCTCAAACTCATCTTTCTTGTCTCCTCTGTGTGTTTCTTCCTATCTTTTTTGGCCTGCAAAAGAAACTGACCCCCTCCATGCATTGTTAGTGAGAGCATCCTGCCACTTGTCCATGAGAAACTGAATTATAGCAAACAAATTGAAAGCAATAAAGCAGTCTTTGAGCACAAATGGGAATGTGGCTGTCCAGGGGTTGAACTTAGAACTTCTGGGCTTTGAAACGGGCTCTTAAATGGAGATCCTGTGTTTGTTTTTGTTTATTAACACAATCCCCCCTTGGGGCACACCAGTATGGCCGTGGCTCTGGGGTGAGCTGTAGCCAGTATAATCAAGTGCAGGGATGTAATTAGCAGCGTTGGAAGGGCTGTAGAGGGCAGATGGGAGCCGAAAAGGCTGTGCCTGTTGTGAGACAGGCTTTTATATGTACTGGCCTGGGAGTCCAAAGCAATGTGTGATGAATGACCTTACACAGGGATAAGCCCTTGGATCACTAAACCATGGCATCTGTGGCCCTTGCTTGGATGCAAGGCAGTTGTACCCTCTCCATAAATCACCCCAGAATGAGGTTTCCCTCAGTAATCCGGGTTAACCTTTCCTGCTGGGTGGGTTAGCTACCCAAGAGTTCAAATCAGCAGCTCAGCTGCTTTGCCTGAGGCTCTCCTGCAAGGTGAGAAACTCCAAATTTCTTTGGCCACCATCCTTTGCCTTCCAGCAGACCCCAGGTTCTTCCTTAGGGCAAGTGCTGTCTTCAGGCACAGCCTCAGAACATCTGCAAGGCAAGAGGAAGAGTAGCCAGCACCTGTAGGACACAGAAATACCTCAAAGTCTGTGCTGAAAACCCAGTCTTCGGCAGAGTACAAGATTTTAGTGGTAATTTTTTCCAATCCTACTTTTTTATCCCCCCAGACCATTACCTGGAGCAGTGTTACAGCAGCCCATGGGTACCTGAGTATTTATCTCACTGTTTCCCCTCTGCCCTGGCAGTACACCCATCTGAGCAGCAGTTCACCTCACGTATTTCTGGAAAGATCCCAGTCCCAATAGTAGCTTCTGATGGAAATAATCTGTGTCCGCTGGCTCTCAAGATTTCTCAGGCTTTGTTTTCCAGAGAGCTGTAATTTCAGGTGCTCTTTGCATCTGGTCTAACATGGCAAAATCCAGGAGTGCCTGTTTTTTACACATGTGCAGCAAAAAGCCTTTTATTCAGAATTTGTTCGAGAGCATTACACTAATGCACCACTGCCTGTGTCTCCCCTGGGACTAAATGCAGGATGTCAGAGCCCGTGCTCCTGTGGGCTGTGCAAGCACTGCTTTCAGTGGCCTAATGCTGGTCCTGGGCTTAGATGTCAGTCACTGTTAGGGGAAGAGTGACATTCTGGAAGGGGTTTAGTGTGTCAAGTGGGTAACAACACTTCTGTGTCGCAATGTCTCGTTCAGTACCTCCAGTGATGGGTGTTTCAGCTTGGATTACAAGCTCTAAAAGGCTGGACTATTGTGATTATTTATTTAGTATTTCTCCAGCTGTGGTCATGGGTATGGACCCAGCAGTGACTATCCTGTGCATCTTCTCTGCACAGGGCAAGCACATGGGATAATTTGCCTCAGTATTTTTGCACCTATTTCAGCTCAGGGATGTGCTGCACTGGACACTGGGTGATCCTCCTCAAAACGCTTCTCATGCACCACATTCTTGTCTTCTCTTGAACCCATGTAAAAGTTTAACATCTGTTCCTCTTCCAGGAGAAGTCCCAGAGGTCACCCAGCTGCCATGGGTCAACTCTTTCAGGATTTGTAGATCTGAGCAACAGCATCCATGGGGCAATTGCTGTCAGCAAACTCATCTGTGATCACTGATCCAAATTTGGATCAAATCCTTACAGCCCTCTTCTCTAAATAATGCTCTGTTCTTCACATTAAAAAAAAAATTGTTATTTATACAACAGATGCACCTAAAACACCAAGATGAAAGCTCAGCTGTGGTAGGCACTTTAAAAACAAGCAGTAATCCCCTAAAGAGCTGTTTAAGTAAGGGACTGATATTTTAGCTCTCCTGGGATGACTGGTCACACATTCCTATGTAGGGAAAGTTGTTAGACTTTCACTCCTTGCAGTTCCTGGTAGCACACATAAAGCACTAAACACAAAAGCTGCTTGTGACTTTGCAGCTCCAGCCTCAGGTAGAAAACATGTGCAGGTCCTGGCAGACACGTCCATGGACTCCCAAGCAGTAATTTCAGCCTGAATCAGGAAAATGATGAGCTGGGCATTGCCCCTCACTTAAAACACCAGCCCACAGTGGCAACATGATCACAACAGGCTCCATAGAGAGGAGCCATCCCAAACCCTTGCCAGAAAAGCATATTTCTGACTGCCTGCTGTTGCACTGTCTTCATGGATGTGCCCAAAACAATGGTTTTTAGGGCAGTTCGAGTCCCAGGCTTGCCTCGGTGCACTTTGAAGCAGTTTGTTCTAAGCCAGTCATGTTCACTATCCTAATCTGACATGAAGCCTGATGGAAAAATCTGTGATCGATTATAGCAGCAGGACAAAGAGATATGAGAGGAAAGCAATGCAAAAGAACAGATATCAATCACTGGCTCGCAACGAGCCTAAGGAAGGTAGCTGGTGATATTCCTGAATTTGAAGGCAGTGTAGCACATCTTTCTGCTGTTGTAGGTAAACACTCCCAGCTGCAGCCTGTTTGTCTTACAGACAGACCGATTTGGTAAGAAAAGTGGATTTTGAAGTATGGATTTTGTTGGAAGGGGACAAAATAAACTATTGGTTTGTTACCTTGAAAACGGTGTAGCACGTAATGAGTGTTTGCAGCAGTTTCACAGCTGCTTATTACTCTTCTTTTTAAGCTTCTGAGTGTTGAGGGGTTTTTTGTTTAGATTTACACTTTTTAATTGATTGAATGTGAAATATATGATGGAACAAATTTGTATTGAATAAGAAATAGCAGACACAATCAACAAACTTTAATGTTGAGTTAGCTTTTTTCTCGTTGCTGGACAAGATCATACTTCAAAGCAAATTAAAAATGTGAAGCCAAATCCTGACTGCAATGCAAGCAACAGAAATCTTCCTGTCAGCCTCAATAAAAGCAAGTGTAAGTTTTCAGTATTAGTCCAGTCCATCCAATTCACATGTCTTTCTGTCTTTATCTAATCTAATACATGGTCGTGAGATAAATTACAGAAGGGTATGATAAATTGCATTGCTATTCATTTTTGGCAAGATCACCTATACACTGGCCACTAATTCATCTCCGCCAGGATCCATTGTAACACACAGGATCCTTGAAACAGCCTCCAAATACTGTCATTTCATTTTCTTTTAAGAAAACAAAGAGATTATATCTGCTGGCAAATAGCCTACTTACCCTCACCAAAATAAATGGTACCTCACTGTGACCTCTGTAAAATCATGGTTATAAAAGTATCAAAGTGTATTTATAGCATTAATAGTCACAAAGATACTAGGTCCTCATATTCTGGAAAATTATTATATGTTTTAGATTGAGCGATTTCAAAGTGGAAAAGGAAGATGTGGTTTAGGTTTAGGGATTTCAAAGAGTATTTAATTTGTTTAATTCTGTGTTCGTTGAGTTTTGGTGTTCTTCACCCAGATACTACAGATAAAATACACAAAACTGGGTAAGAAATCTGCAGTACATTGTAATAATTTTTTTCTGGTCCTTTTTTAGAGAGTTCACCACTCGTGAACAAAGCACCATCCTGATTCTTACCAGTACCACACACTCACACACCTCTGTTGGCTACCATTCACATCCATCTGTGAGTGCAAAGAGCAATTTGCTTCCCATTAAAGCAAAAAGAGGACACAACTTCTTTCCCCTTGCACCCATCAGATTCCATCCCCGCCTTCCACAGGAACTCTGCTGGGCAGCACCAGGACACTGCCACACAAAGCTGCTGCCAAGCCCATTCATGGTAGACACCCTTGGTCCCACCACAAGCGTGGGCTGATGGATGTGCCAGGGCTTCACCCTGAGCCGACCCCATGTCCCAGCCCCACGTCCCACTGCTCTCCTGCCAAGGAAGAAGGGAAGCTGATTGCAATTTTGGCTGGAGGTATGTCAGTGCCCATGCCCCTTCCTGACCATCCCAAGAAATTTCTTTCTGCTCCTCAGCATTCAACTGTGAACTTCTTCCTCCTCCTCATCCCACCATGATTCGCTGGGAAACGGTGCCATGGTCCATCCAACAGCTGCTGAATTTCACCCAGGAGATCACTTACCATTGAGGCGCAGCAAAGCAATTTTGCATATCAAGATTTTAAAGAAATTTGGGGCATTGTGAGATGAAGGACATTATTGATGTGAAAAGACAATTACTGTATTTACTTCAGAATCCATTATCCACACCTGGAAACAGTACTTGAAAACAGAGCACGTATTGCAGGATGGTGTGAAAACCTGGCCTGGTGAGAGGTAAAATTTTCTTGATGATTTCAGGGAGATGAAGGCTTCATCCTGCACTATTTAGGAGCTGTTGAGGCATAATGGTTACGTCCAGCTAATTGGATGCATTGCTATAGGCACTTGAGAAATGTGATGGACAGATGCATTCAGCTAGAGAGTTATCCCTTGGTGCAGAGAGCTGAAGTCAATTAGGGAGTTAAATTGTGAAAGATTTGACCTGATATCATTTATATCTCGAGTCATAATTAACACCTAAAGTTCAACTCTCTAGAAATTTCCTTTTAATGACACTTAAAACCTATATAGAGCTGAAAGAATTGCACAGACATGATGAAGGATGACTTGAGTGCATGCCTGAGTTTCAGCATTTGTAATTAATCCTCAAAACACCTTTGTGAGGCCTACAGGGAGCATCATTTCTCTCCAGTTTCTCCTTTGAAGAGAAGCAGGGTTTATCCAATGGCTCCCCAAAGTCTCTGGCACCTGGAGATAAGGACAGAAGCTCTTTCAGGTGCTAAAGCAGCGAACACTCAGCTCAGCCCAGCTCCCATCTTTTTGTCTTGATGAAATTTTTTAATTTCACCACCATCTTTAGAAATACGATGGACAAATTACTTGTCAAATGGCCTGGGCTTTCCAATTAAAATCTGTGCAAATGCAGAACCTAAAAATCTGTCACAAACACAGCTTCTGCCTCAAAGGTTTTCATATGGATGAAACATGAATGTCACTGGGGGAAGAAACACTCTCTGAGAGTGAGACCTTGTAAGATGGGATTCAGCTCTCTGCAGATTTTTATGGTCAAGTTATAACTGCCCGTAAAGCAGGGGTAAAATGGAAGTGCTGACAAAACTTTTAAACTACAACAGTGGAAATGGCGCCGCAATAATTTATAATCTACAGGCAGCTTTGGATTTATTATCACAATGACAAATGCACTGTCATTGTTAATAGGATATTTCCCAGCAAGGACTTCTTGTTATGCAAGCCAGGTTCACTATGTCATGCAGCATGATAGCAATAAAGTCTACAAGAATTTGTAATGAACTTCAATTACTAATAGATTATGGTTAATGGGAAATATGTGCAGTAAAGATATGGGTTTTTATATGCGCCTTCTGGTACTCTACAAGGCAATGATTTATGCTACAATTTCTGTTAACATTCTCCAGTATGGAAAAAAAAAAAAAAAGCCTAAATTGGTGGAAAGCCACTCCATCCATAACAAATATTTAAGATAATTTTGCACATCATGTAAATGAAGATGTAAAATTAGATATTAATCCATTTCATTTTAGCGTTTGTATTTTTATTAAAAATGAAGACTTTGCCCTACTGTGTAATGACATTAAAAATCCTATCATGGGCTGCAAGCATGAATTACCCCAACACAGGAATGGTGACAGCAGCCGAGCTGTGAGTGCATTTGTTCAATTTGCTGTGGTAATTAACGGAGCAGTGAGAATATTTTCCTACATATGATTTAAAGTAACAGCCCTGAAGCTGCTCAGGCAGATGTGTTTGATGTGGAGGGAAATATGCATGAAGTCTGGGCTCTTTGGAGGGGGTCAGCCTTTTCCTCCCCCATTGTGGTTCCCCCCCCAAGCCTTTGAGGCATCGCTCCAAAGCCGTGCCTCGCTCATGGACATCGGGCTATTCCCTTCCCTGCACAGCCAACCTCCCACGGGAATTCCTTTGGGAAATAATCACCTGACACAGCATCAGAGCCACAAGCTCATGCTTACTTATCAGAGGGACACAGGCCCAGGTGTTTGCCTGTTGTTTCAAAAGACTCCCTCCTCTTCCTCCTCCCCCCTCCCTCCCTCCTTCCAGCTTTTTTCTCCTGTAACTGCATTAGAATCTGTGTGTTCCAGGTTTATGTGCTCAGAAACGAAAAGAAAAAGGAAAATGTCTCCCAATTTAAAAACAAGCACTGCTCAGAGCCAGCTTTGAGAAAAACATCGAGATGCAGTATTAAGGATTGCATTTACCCAGAGTCACATTTCACATCAAAAATGTGTATTTAGCCAGAAAGGGGCACCCATGCATGAAGAGCTTTCAGGATCACTTCTGGTATATTTTTACTACAGGTATCCTGAAGCCCAACTTGATCCAATCAGTGTGGTGCTGGTTTAATACGACTGCTCTCAATGAACCTCTGTAGAAAGCCTACAAGTTAATTTTTTTAGGGGTGCAAGCCAGGAAAATATGGAATTGGGGTTTGACCTTTTTACAAGGATTTTAGTGACAGGACAAACAGAACGGCTTCAAACTGACAGAGGGCAGGTTTAGATTAGAGATTAGGAAGAAATTCCTGAGGGTGATGAGGCCCTGGCACAGACTGCTGTGCAAATCCCAGTCCATGGACAAACTGTACTTCCCAACCCTGCTGTGGAATAGCAGTATTTCACTGTACAATTAAGAGTGATTCTCACATGAAAATGTGGTTCTCCACTCTATTAGGAAGTTGTTTGAGAGATTTACCAAATGTCCTTCAGTTTTTATGGTAAAATGAGCATAAAATTGTGCTTCCCCACATTCATTTCCTACTAAATAATAGTTAAAGTACTTGCTTCTTGAAAATGTGTGAGTGTTACAAATTTAAAATTAAAACTAATTTATCCCTTAAGGGTGCTCTGCTGATTCAGTTTTTCCCCAGCCCCTTAACTCAAGCTGTTGCAAGATACAGAATGGAGTTTTACTGTAATTTTTCCCCCCAGTTTTTAATGAAATTCTCCTCAGAAGCAAAACAGGGGAAGAAGCTCTCTAGTGTGTTCACATTGAATATCTTTTTTGCATGTGTGTGGTCAAATCCTCCTCTGTTCTCTCCAGATCAGCTCTGCTGCTTCTCGTCTTTACAGCTCTTTCCCACATTTCCAGAACAAGCCTCCTCCAAAACCCCAAAAACCCCTTTTTCTCATTTTGTTGTTTGGTTTTTTTTTTAAGTCTGATAAACAATAAAACAGCAGGATCTGCAAAGGCATCTTATTGCTGGGTTTTGTTGCTGGGTTAGTGGTTTTTTGGTTTTATTCTGGCATTTCTGTGGCTCCCTGAGATATCTCACCCCTGACAGGGTTGATGTGGCAATATTCAGCGGTCACCTGCTTTGCAAGCACCATTTAGAAAAGGTCACTGACAGCCCAAAAGAGCCACGACAATAAATGTAACTTTAATTTGTTTCCCATTAGAAATGCGTGCAGCAATCTGTTCTAATGAGAGATTTTCTTTCTTTCCTGCTCTGGCATGTGACCACAGCAGCTCACAGATATACTGAGGTCTTCTAATGCAGGAGCCTGTGCACAGAACTGTGTAAAGTGGTAATAGATCTTGTTCTGCTCAACAGAGGATTATCATGGAAACATTCTAAAATCCACCAGAATTAATAATTGAGCACCAGGAGAAGTCTGTGTTTCAAATAACTTGCCGTAAAATAAACATAAACAGCTATTATGCCCAATATGATCTCTTGAAATCACTTGAAATCATTAATAATCTATATTGTATCACAAATGTGTGTGCAAAAACAAAACATCATTCCTTGCAGCTAAAGTATTACCTAAAGTAAACCATTTCATCGCTGAATCAAATTATTTCAATGGCAGAAATCACACCTGTCTCAGGGGATAAATTGAGTATTCAGGCTATTAAATCCATTCAAGTGACTCTATCATATCCCACTATGTATTGTGCCTTGTAGAGGGAAAAGAGTTCTGAAAACTATAAAATCATTTAGCAAAACAAATGCATCAACCACAACAGCCTCACATGGAGAAGGGGCTGAGGACGTGAAACCCCTTCTTGCTGAATACCCTGTGCAGGGAACAGACTGATCTGACATGATGCCATCGAAAATGAACAAAAAAAAACCCCTACTGGAACCAGTCATTTTGGTATCAGAGTTTATTTTTACATTTTGTTTGTTACAAAGCTCACAGGCCACTTATGGCCCTGGCTGCCAGGCCAGGGGAAGGCTGGGACCAGAAGCTTTGTGTGGTTAATTAAAAATACAAAAGAAGATCTGTGTGACTACAGCAGCTGATTCCGAGCAAAAACTCTGCATCAGGGCTCACCACTGAAACCCACCTCTCCAGGGCAGCTGTTCCCAACCCTGTGCCTCAACCATCTTCCCTTGCTTCCCTCCTGTAGAGCCACTATGGACCTGGCACCCAGATTGCTCTGCAGATACGTCATCACAAAGTAAAAATACAGGAAAGGGGAAGCAGTGCCATTAAATGGAGACGCCTGCAGAGGCAGGAGCAGGCAACCATTGAACATGCAGGTGTGAGGCCACTTCCACAGCAGCTGCAGGTATGAGATCTTGAAGTCACAAGCTCAAGAAATCCCATCAAAGATTCACCCAAAGCTTGGCCGTTCTGAGCCTGTGCTCCTGCCTCACCAAGAAATTGCAATTTGCTTATTTGGTCTGTTGAGAGTTTTTAAATGAAGATGGTGGAACCACATGTAGTTCTGGGTTATTCTGTAGGAAAAGGTTGAGTTTCTGCAGTGCCTGAGTGGATGGTCTGAGCTATTGCTGATTGCACATCATCTGTACGATAAAGCACAATTTACTGCCTAGTGAGTTACACATTCATAGATTAGTGTAGAATTAATCAAGTATTAAAGCTCACTTATAACAACAGATGTTAATACTGATTTCTTAAAAAACTCCAAAAATTATTAGCAGTGCTGAAGTAAATTAAGCCATTTATCATTCTTAAAAGAAGAAAAAAATACATTTCAGCTGTTAACAGTCTGTATCTGACTTTTTGCCTTGGATCAAGAAGAAGAGGTTGACTCACGGCTCAATCACTATTACACCCAGGTTGTTATTGAAAAACACCTTCCCATCTCTGTTTTCACTGCATCCAGGCTTTCTTAACTCTTCCATTAGCTGACGCTTTAGTTCAGGAGGGGCAGTTTTAGCAAAGTCAAGTGTTTCTGTCAGGAAATCTAGCAACAGCTCCCCATCTTCATCCCCTTCCGTAAAGCAGCTCGTTATGTCCATGTGGGATGGCAGCTCGTAGAGCTGGTACTTCAGCCCAGCTGAGTCCAGCATCCTTGGCAAATCAGCAGAGGAAACATAAAGGCAAAGATCTCCCAAAGGGAGAGAAGACCCATACTTCTTCCACAGCGTTTCCCAGCCGCTCTTTCCTAAGAAATAAATCACCAGAAAAACACTCAGAGTTAAGGAAAAACCCTATTTGAAAGCAGTTTTGATTGTCTGAGTTTTTTAGCAGCTGCCATCATTGCAAGTGGGATCTTTCCAGAGCTGGGATGTGTCCTGGGGCATGGTGGAGTTGGTTGCCTCCCTGCTTCTGTTCCTCAGGTTTGGGGGCTGCAGGAGCAGGTGGACACCCACCCTGGAGCTCCAGCACCTCTCCTCGAGCCTCCAGCTGAGGCCAGAGCAGTTCACACTTGTGTACCTCTTCTCAAGAGACATTTTATAAAGCAAGCCAGCTGGGTAAGTTGAGAAGTCCCCACATACGTCTTCACATCTTTATTTTCCCTTAGCCTGGATCTCTGATTCTGTATTTCTGCTGTAAATCATTTTTAAAAGCATCACTCAGAGTGACTGGATCGGATGAAAATAACTTTGAGCCTAATGAGCAGCTCTTGAAACTTACAACAATAATCCTCCCTAGGTACTAAAACCAGTTACTCGTGGTTTTGCAGTTGCTTTATCTGCAAACAGTTATTTGTAGTCAAATAAAGAGTTTGGTGTTTAGAAGAGAGGCTACAATATTTTCTTTCACCTGGTGGAAATTGAGCGCCGAGCACTAATTGCAGGGAATCTGCTGGTGTCAGTGTTGTGTGACTCAGTGCCATCTCTGAGCCGAGCAATTATCCCCTACCTGAACGCAGCGTTATTAGAACGGCTCTTGGAAGGCTCAGCATATGGCACTGCTTTTGTTTGCAAGGCCGTGCCAACAGACCCGCAGCCCCTGCAAGCCCTGCTCTGCTGGCAGGGTGGGAGCAGGAGGGATTGCAACCTCTACCCACCCACCCCAGCCCTCTCCTCCCAGCCCTGCTCCCAGGCTGGCTTTTAATTAACGCACCCTGATGTGTTTGTGCTGGAGATGACATTACCTTTTGTGAAATGAGCTTGGTTCTGACCATCCTTCAGTAACTCCTCTTGCTTCAGTGCTCATTTTCATGGCACTTCTTCCTCCCCCTCTCTATTCTCGTTTCCCCCATGGTTTTCTCCTTCCTTTCCTCTCTGCTCTTCTGAGTCCTGCTCCTCTCTCCCACGTTTTTGTTGCCCCCAGCAATTTCTGCTGCATCAGGAAACACAGAGTCATCTGGCCCAGGGACGACTTCAAATACTTTTCATGAACTCAGAACTTTAATCATTTTAATTTTGAATAGGCACACATTATTTTCTGTATTCACATTTTATGAATATCCAAAGGGACGGGTTAGGCAACTGGAAAAGAGTTTTAATTAACTATATGCAGGTAATCAGCAATAGCCTGATATTACCATCTATTCTTGTTCAGCCAAAGAACATGAACAGGTTTTTTAAACTAATTTTAAATACAGATTTCTTGTTGTGAACTGCTTGAAAACACTTCAAACCAAAAACATTGGGGAAAAAAAAAGTAGTTTGAATAAATTCAGGTCAGAAGTGTCACTTCGTAGCGGACTCTTCATGAACAAAATAAAAGGAACTTCATCAGTTTGCAGACGTGGCCAAATTCTATGAGAAATTAGGCTTAAACCTCTGAACAAATAATGCTTAACATCCCTTTCAGAGTTGTTAGATGTGACTGTTTACACAGCTAAAATTTCCATAGCTTTTGAGGCAAATTAAGGGCTTTCTAGAGTCAAATTAGACTCCACCATCGCACTATCTCTGGCATACCTTGCCCACAGTATTAAAATATGTCGTTTACTCTGCTCCAACACTCTCCTGCTGGACTGACCACAGAGCATCTCTATGAGATCTGAAACAGCCTAAGAACGCTGTTTTGTACCCAAAATGAGGATATTAAGGAAATGGGCAGTTTGAGAAGAAAATGAACCATATGTGCTCCAACACCTGCTGTATGGCACAGCCGAGCCCCGCCGTAGCCGTTTGCTTAATGCCACAAGGCTCTGGGAGAGAGAAAATGCAGTGCCCAGCCTGGAAAGCCTTTTACAGCCAACTGCAGAGGCTGAAGGGCTCCTGTGAGTGAGAGCTGCGGGATGGAGCCTCTCCTGCTGCGGGATGGAGCCTCTCCTGCTGCGGGGCCTCTGCTGCCATCCCGCACTGGACAGGCTGTAGGACGGGGAAGGGCAGAGAAAGATGTTTTGTGCCCATGATAGGGGGGTTTTTGGCTCAGAAAACCTTGGTCTTTACGACCCACGCAGATACAGACAGTGTGCAGGTTTCAGGGGGTGTCTGTTCACCTCTCTGGCCTGCGCTAAACACAGGAGCCCCAGAGGTCCTCACGGCCCTCCCCTGACTGAGCAGCGCTGGTGGAGCAGCTCTCACCTGACACCAGGATAATGAGGAGCTTCGCCTGCGATTCCAGGAGGCTGTGGAAATACCGGATAGTTGCTGCGACATCTTTCACATAATAGAGCATCTGGAAAAAGCAGAGATGCTTATGGATTACAGAGCCATCCTGGTGATTGTTAGAACTGGTACCACTCTTAAGAGAAACGAAACGGGGGCAATCCTGACAGAAAAGCAGGGACAGTGAGGCACCTTAGGGAGGTGTGGGCAGCGGGCTCACGCTGCAGGCTCAGGGCTGTCCTGCCCTGCCTGCTCTCTGGCACGCCCAGGACCTGGCTCATGTTCATTCATTAACCTGAGATAAAGTGATTTGCCTTTCTTCAGCGAAGGCTTCAGTGAACTTGGAAACACAAAGGCAATTTCATGGAGAGGACAAGGAGCTTTTGAAGACACTTGCTAAAATGTATTCTTAGTTGACTGCCACCCACAGCCTGGTTAATAGGACTACTGCGCTCAAAGCTGCTTTTCATTTTTGCAGTTCACTTATGCTAAAGCACTTCAAATTACTGGGAAGTAAACGCACCTTTCTTCCCAACTACGAGTGGATAATGAGGTCACATACTTCTGCATACTTTTAACAGCCTAGTCTTTGACAATATTTACTCTGCAGAGACTCTTACCTGGATCATGTGAATGAAGTCCCATTTTTTAGTCTTCTTTTCTGCATTCATTCGACTTTCATATTCATAAGCTGTCTCCTTGTGCCAGGTAAACTTTATGTTCTCGAGGTTTGATGCCTGAGCCACACGCTCTGAAACAGAGGAGAAGGCAGGACAGTTATCTCAATTGCAAATATGGGGCTGATTTCCACTCAGAGCTTTAATACATCCGAAAGCCATGTTTAGGTAGAGAGTTTTGGTACCAGTTTAACACAACAGTGGAATATCTAAAACCTTGAACCCATATGTGAGGAGAAGGCTGTAGAGGGCTTTACAGGATGAAATCTTAAGTGGGTCTGATGCTTTTCCCTTTGCTTCCTCATGTGGGCTCCTCTGGTGTTTACCTGATTTAAAAAAAAAAAGTAAATTCTTCCCCATGCCTGGCTCAAGCAGAATTAAATGATGCTGGCTGGGATGAACAGTTTTGAGGCCATTTCATGTTGAATAGAAGAAGGACTGATGGCTCCAGCACTTACATGCCACACAAAACCCACGTGGCTGAACAGAAGGCAGGCCATGGTGGATGACTTTCCCCAAATACAAACAGGTGCTCAAGGATGGATCAAGGCAGGGGTTTCTTGAAGAGAAGCACAATTAAAAGGTTGAGAGAGGCAGAGAAAGCAAATGTCTTCTTCTAAATTTGTGTGACTGGGATGGTGGGAGAGGGAAGGAGCTTTGTTCCATAGGCAAGGACCCATCTCTTGACATTCAGCTGCTTCTGTGTTGGAACAATATTTCAGAAGCCCACAGTTCTGACCAACTGCTTCAGGCAAAAGGGATGACAGTGTTTAAAAGCAAAGAGCTTTAAGGAGTGACACATGGCGTGTCTTCAGACCTCAACACAATGCACATCAGCAACTGAGGAAAGCAGAAATTTGGAGAAGTGGATTCAAAGAATAAGATACACTGAGGGCCTGGCTCATCACTGCACTTCTTTGGTTTTTATGGGAGCAAAACTGAGAGAAAATTTCATAACGTAGGGGATGCTGGAACACTAATGTCCATCTGCTGGCATGTGGTGCTCATCTCACTGCGTTGCTGCCTGGCAGTCGGGATTGCTCCAGGACAAAGCAGGCCCTGATTCAGTTCCTGTGCTTGGCTGGAGTTAGCATCAATTTCAAACTTCCATGGCCCAAAGGCAGGCTGAGCCTTAGCTACAGAACACATGTTCAGAACAACACGATCTGCTAGGCCCAGTGCCTTTACACCACTAAGGACAACGTTCCTCCTTTTGGGCTCTGATTAGGACACATCCCCATCAGCCAGATGAGAAATGCTCCATCAGTGCTTATCTCCTCTCCTCTGTGGCTGGAAATGGGCCACCCTATTCAGATGCTGCCACTGTTACTCTGCTAGCTTCCATTTATCAGTCATTGGCCCCAGCACTGGCAGTTCAGATTTAATTTGCTGTTCTAAACTCAGGCGTTTAGCAGCAGCTCCTTTTCCCTCACCAATAATCTGGGGTAATCTGGTTCCGTTTAATTGCTGGTCTGTCTGCAAGGAGGAGCTGGGAAGAAAACTGAATTGCTTTCCAGGCTGGGCCTTCGAAGTCCAGATTCTAGGAAGTGCAAACTCCAGATCGGATTATGGTAAATTTCTGCCTGAATATTCATCTGAAGCCATTATGAAAAGTTTTCTTACATTTTCCCCTGGCTTCACCCCAGATTCTTTTCCCAGTCAGAAGCCGGTTGTAACCTGATGGGTGCCATCAAAACTGGGCTGCCTGCAGTTGTGCACTGGTGATTCATCTCAGCTGTGGGGCCACCACCACTCCAACCACGGCCACCAAGGGATTCCACCAGGAATGAAGGAAAGCCACAGCCTGTCCATGAGGCTTTGAGGAAAGCCTCCATCACATGCCACAGCCTAAGAGAAACCTGAGTTTGTCATCACTGCACGTCTCAGTAGGAAGTTTCTCTCGTGAGCTTGGCTTTTCCTTCCCAAGGAGAAAGCATTTGGTGGGGCAGAAAACAGAACTACTGAATCCTCAGAGGTGCGGATAATGTTTCTAATTCTCCGCGGAAAATCTAAGGCCTCAGAAACCTAATTAATGGTAGCTACTGGGGACATGATTAATTACCAAATAAGAGAGTTTGAAGAAAGAAATTCAGATGAATATTTAATTTCTAGTTTAGCATAAAACTTAAAATAAGGGCAACATTTTATATTTTCTTTAACTTTCTTCTGGAAAGAAACTCACTGCAGTAGGATAGGACTGCCAGTTAATTGGTGGTAGGTGGTGGGACCACTGGGAAGATTCAGAGCAAATCCAGTCCAGTGTAGCCCAGACAGGACAGAAATTCTTTGTTCAAGTGCACAAACTGTCTCATAAACAGAAAAGATGCTGTGTTGCCCATCCTTCACCATTTCAGCCTGGAGCAAAAGCTCCGGGGATTTTGCACAAGCCATCTTTTAAAAGATCAGGTTTGTGTTATATAGAGAAAGATATAAAAAACCTAGGTTTTTCCTGGGAGCCTTTGGTGCTTCCAGTGACTCTGAGCTAGCTCACTGCAGGGAGAAAGGGATTGTTGCTTTTTTTTCCTTTGACTTCCACAAGCTGATTCACACTGGGAATGCTTTATTTTTAAGGACTTGAGCAAGACCAAGATTGGAGATTTACCTTGTGGTTTTACAGCCTGGTATTTACTATGGTTTGGAGCGTTTCCAGCAAGAGAGCCAGCTGATGAGGTTCATTCATGACTGTCACATCCATTCAGCAGCTCCTCTCTGGCCAGGTGCGCCCTGCTCAGGGCTGGTGTCACCTCCACACAACACCACAATCACTGAATCCTGGTAGGTGCTGATCCAGTGATAATCAAACTGTGCATTGCTATTTAATGCTCACTTTGTAGGGAAATTCGATCAAAGTACCCTTGTTAACACTCAATCCTCCTCGGAATATGCTTCGCTTTCCTTCATGAATGCTGCTTAGACCTTTGGGCTGGGGGAAGGAAAGAAGCTCTGAGCCCCAGAGCACACGGCAAAAGTCTTTCCTATCACTCCTGCTTTCCTTTCCATGTTTTCTAATTCAAAGCTTGGTAACTAATTTAGTGCCCCACTGTGAGGTTTAGTTATTTGTTGGAAACGATTTTTAAGATGTGAGAGAATTACCATGAGACACTAAAATTTTCCCTTTGATGCTGAGGAAGGATCCTGATTCAATGCAAGTTGAAAGTAGAAAAACTTTCTGAAATGCAGGGATTTCACTCCATTCCCATACAATCACCCATCACTTCCCACCTCGTTTAGCTTTTAAAGTCTGTCTAGCCAAGCATTGTCATGCAGAGTTCTTTGCAGTGTGAGAGACTAAGATTTTGGCGAGAGTGAACATTGCTGAGAAGCAATGATGGCAAAAAGCCATGAAATTGTGAATTTTTTAATTTTTAAGAGACAGTTCTGACAAGAAGGCATTTGAACATGGGGTCATCCACCTTTCGACACTTTTTAATGCATGTAAAATAACTGATGTAAATTTAATTTGTTTAATGTAAAAATACCTTTGTACTTGGAGATTTGGTCAGCACTTGGCTCTATCACTTCATTGTTGATGGTGGCCCCGGGATATCTGGCTCGTATTTTTGAGAGGATCTGCAAGTCCATCTCACCTAAAGAAGCAGAAGACACAAAACAGAGAATGAAAACAAGCCTCAGGTAAAGGTGATCTCCACCACCATGACATCCCCAGTTTGGCAGACTGATTTCTGCCATTTATGTGCAGATGTACCGCACAGGTCCATGCAGCTGCTTTGTATTCTCAGTAGGTTGTCACTGAAGACTGAGCTCTAGGATGTGAGAAAAATTTAAATATCAGTCCCAACTCTCTTCATTTCTCTTCTCTGGCTGGCACCATCAGGGCCAAGGGAAAACCAGACAAAGTCGTGCCTGTGGCTTGACCTCATATTTTCTGGACATGGTCTAACCTCGAGGGGGAGATCCTACACGACTCTCACGGTGCCAGCTCTGATGGCTCCAAGTCACCAGCAAACTTGGCAGGATTTCTTAGGAGTCAGTAGGAGCATTTTCAGCCAGGCACCTCACCGGTTACAAGGTCATGTGGGGGAGGGCAAAGGGAATATGTGTTTACACTGGAATCAGAGACAATATTCATATCTGTTTGTCGTTAGTGTCCTGTGACTTTTCCAAAAGAAATTACGAATAGAGCACATACCATTTGTGTTTAGCTAACCCTTGTTTACAGAATATCCCAGAGATAACTGTGTTCTATGTTTTTGTTGAGGAAGAGTTCTCTCTAAATGCTGCTCAGGCCAGATGTAATTATTTTATTGATGGATCTACTGGTAGACCCAAAACTTCAGAATTTAAAAATAGCTCTATCATTCTCTGCCATCTCACCCCCTCTGCAATATAGGAAACTCAGGGGGATGGTATTTCTCACTGAGGCATGGGTCCAGGGACAATATCCTGCTGGCTTGGTCAACTTTCCCCAACATCACTTCTGCTTATTGTGCTTGGATAGATTTTAGGTGGAAAAAACAACAGCAGAGTAAATTAAGATAAGAAAGAGTGAAACAGAGGGTGGTGACAGTGAATAATAGATCCAGGGGTCGTGTTACAAGCAAATATTGAGCTTTGTCCTGGAAGATTTACTTGTGCTTGCACAAAACTCCATGTTACAAAATTCCCTACAAATGAACAAAGTTTTGTACTGAATGGAAGGCCACCCAGCAGCGTTATGGAATGGAAGGCCACCCAGCAAGCCCTGATGGCCAGACAGGCCCTTGCTGAGGGACTTTGGAGGGAGAACCTGCCCAGCCTCTGCCCACCCTCATCATTTTCAGTGCCCCTGGACTCCCACCACCTCAGCATTAGCTCCATCATGCAGAATATTGAGGTACAAAAGGAAAACACTGGGCATTAAATGGCTCATTAGTGCCCAGAGGACATAATACACGAAGTGAAAAGAGTTGCATTTTTTCAGATTTACATGTCTTTCTTAAAGCAACCAGCAATGCCAACATTTACATGGCATCTCTGGAAGCACGTTCTTTGAGGGAGGGAAATTGAATTTCTGAGGCAGCAGAAATAGCTGCAGCTTTGCTATCAGTGCAAGCCCTGTATTCTGTTGAAAAATCAGAGCAAAGCCAGTGGTCTGCAGGCTGCTGTGGTAAAGTTCGGGAGCACAGAATTCATAATAAACTACTGCAATAGTTTGATTTTTAGTTGCTTTACCAACTTTCCATTAAATGATCTAGCCCTTTGAAAAGGCTGTGCAGGTCCTAATTAAAAAAAAAAAAAAATTGAATTTTGTATTTTCCTGTGCAGATAGGTTAATATATTCCCTTCCAGTCTTGTGTGGCCAAATCACCCTTGTGCTGTTTTTAACCAAAAAAACCCCACCCCTTTGATTCATAATTTAATCCTCAGCCTTAACTGAATTCACTTATCTCTTTTATATGCAAACAAGTGTCCCGAGGCATTTTACAGTCAGCTCTGTGGCAGCTTGCATTATCAACAATTTGGCAATTAGGCTACCCGAATTATTTAAACTCTCCAACACAATTACCTTTTAAAGGCTACCACTATGTTCGCCATTAAGTTTCTAATTAAACATTTTACGTAACGGGATAGTTTATAGCCCAGTTGCTACTTTATAGCAGCGTTGATGACTTTTATGGTTTTAAAAGGTACAGAGTGCGGCGCGCTGGAGTGTGAACTCAATAAGGCAGCGGAGGCAGGCGCCGTGCTCGGGCGGGTGTCAGGGATGGGATGCTGCAGGAAATGGGTTCTTGTCTCCCGAGGAGGAAAAGCAGAGAGGAAACGCTTTCCTTCCGTGCTCCCTCCCTGTGAAGCGCAGGGGCGGGTGGGGTCGGGGCGGCAGCTCCATCACTGCCCTGCCACATCAGCCAGGACCGGCTGGGGGCATTTGGGAATGGGCTCCCTCCTGACCTCACCAGGACCCGTGATGGGAACAAACCAGTGAGCAGATGGGGTCGGTGATTTGGGGATTTTTACATCACAGAGTGAGCTTTGCCCGCACATTACTGATTGATGGCAAGCTGGACTGACCCTGGCCAGGGAGTGACGTACCTCACTAAGGAAAGCATTCTTTTTGCAGAAGAATGGTTTCCTTTGGAGAGCAATGTTCCTGCTCTGCCACGCTGTCTGTTTTATAACTAATGCCCACCATTTACATACAATTATTGTGTGGAGGAGAGACTGACAAAACTGAGGTTCGTCTTTGGTGATGGTATGACTACAGCGTTTAAACTAGATTAACTGTTCATATAAAATTTAAGTGTGGTGACTTAATGGGCAGAGAAGGAAACATAGGTTTTAATTATGGGGGCACTTAAGCAAGAATTTAATGAAAAGAAGCCACTTGATCTTACTGGTGTTTTTCCTCTCAGTGAACTGAAGATAAAAGACTTATTATTTCTGATTTCTTCTGGATTTCTTCGGGAGCTTATGTTCAGCTCCAGTGTTTTGGGGGACAGTAGCTCCAGGAGGAGCTTGTACACTGATGGTGGTCAGCAAATCCAGGCAAAGCAGAGCTCAGCCGTGGCTCTCACATAGCAGTGATAGGAGTTACCACCTCAATAAATAGTTACAGGCAAAAATAGTTGCAATGCAGGTGAAAATGCAATACTCTGAGGAATCTAAGACATTAATTTGTTTGGGGTTTGGATTTGGTTTTGGGAGGTTTTTTTTGTTTGTTTGGTTGGGGGGGTTTTGTTTATTTTGGGGGGGATTTTTTGTGTAGAAACCCTACGGAGCAGTTCAAGCTTCTCTCTGCCTTTGAGGAGTGATGGTGTAGAAGGAGGGTTTTTTGTGGAGGATATAGAAGAATCAGAGTGGGGAGGCACAAGCTCTTTTCAGATGATGTGGTCACACACCAATTAACACCACCTGTCCCCTGGAGCTGACTTTTCAAGGAAAGACTTACTTCCCATTCTGCTCCATTTGCAATTTTTAATCCTCTATTCTTTAAAAAATAAAGGGAAAAAACACATCCATATTGAAGTCCATACATACCTGCTCCACCACCAACGCTTAGAACATTGATTGTAGACTTCCCATTTCCGATACTGAAACACATTATTTATGCATTTTAGGAGAGCTGCCCAGTAGAGAGGGTTCCGCACATGGTGTGAGACACTGGAGATCCCACCAAGACTAAAATTTGCAGGACAAACCCCAAATGTAATGTGTGTGTACACAGGCATGCCTGCGAGTGGGCAGGAGGGATCAGATTCAGAACTCTGCCCTTTGGATATTCACGATTTCCAATTATTTTGGCAATTTGTGGAGGTGGCATTTTGCTTTTATTAAGAGTGCATACAAGCAGAAGCAGGAACTCATCTTCCCCGTGCCTGTGCTCCGAGGAACAGAGAACCCTCTGGGTCTGGACCAGCAGCTTAAAAATTATTTGTGGAAGTTTTGCATTATGCAAAATGGGGAGGGAGAGGGAAGAGTGTAATGCTCTTAAAATCCCTGAGTGAGGCTCTGGCAGAGCCACGAAGCCCTGAGCCCTGAGAAGAGCCTCCCCAGGGCCAGGATTTGATGCTGGCTGCCTGCTCCCAAGCCAGCCTGCAAAGCGAGGGGTCCAGCAAAGGACAGACGCTGGCAGGCAAAGCAGGAGCATTATCCAGCCATCCTAGAGAAACCCTAAATATTACCTGGAAAGATTACTTTTGAAAAGCCGCTTTCAATCAAGTTTGATGCTAGAATGTAGTATCTGTTGGTGCATTTCAGAGCTGATTCAGGGCAAGCTGTGTTTGTGTGCAAGGAAACAATGCAGCCTTATCTCCTCCTGGCTGGGCAGCCTCAGCCTCCATCCCGGAGAGCCGTGTGTGCTAATGGAATCTCCAGCCAAGCCCTATCAGAGGCCGACAGACGGGGCAGGGAACAGCAATCTGTGTCTCACAGGCAGCCCCCCGAGCCCGGCAGCACCGAGGGACCGTGCCCCTGGCTGTCCTTCAGCCCGGGGTGGTCACCCTGGCGTTACCTCGCTATCACCTCCGGCAGCTGCCTCTCCACGAACTCCTGCATGCACTGGTGCTCCGTCGACCTCTCCAGGAAGAGGCGGAATGACCGGAGGTATCTGTCAGGATCAGCAAGCAAACTCCGCATGGGTGATGCCATGCTGGGGGTCGGGAGGCTGCAGGAGGGGACGGGCTGCTCCCTGCAGCTCTTCTCTCAGGCCTAGAGAAGGAATGAAGAGTGCTGGAGGGCAAAATCCAGCCTGCACCCGAACTTTGCTCCACGTCCCCGGCCCTGCTGCTGCCTTGGAGTGTTATGCAATCTTGCAATGGAAGCCGTAAATGGGGTCCAAGCAGCAAATGGTCATATATCATCTTCAGTCTGGGCAGAGCAAGCGCCAGCATTTTTTAACTCTGCTGACACAGGACTCTGTTAAAACACAGCAAAAGGGTCTTTAGATGGTTTTAAATACAAGAAAAATTCCTGTGTTTTGTGAAGGCATGGAGAGGCTCCAAAGGCTGGGCCTGGATTAGAAGAAAATGCAACACTCATCTCCAGAGACGCTGGCAGATGTCTCTAGCTGTTTTTTTTAATCCTTTGATGTTCTTAAAGGGAATGCTGATGGTGGGGTGAAAACAATAAAAACCTTATAAATGCACTTTATTTTTCTAGTTCTTCTGAAGATAATGGTACAATTCCCATGGGTTAAGTAGTTAATTCACCAAAGCCACGTGAGTTACTGGAATAGATGTTGTGCTAAACCAGGCTTACAGGCAATCAGGAGTGGGGAAGGCAAAGTGTGTTACCAGGGAAGTGTCAGACTGTCCCTTGAAAAGTGCACAAAGATGTCTTTATCCTCTCTTAAACTGCAGTTTAACTTCAAGACATCTTGTCCTAATTGGCAAGGAGAAAGAGGAGCCCTCTCCCTCCTCACGGGCCCCATGTTTAAGGACGCACTGCATTTCCTCAGTGTCTCTTCCCATCCCCTCTGGCTTTCCTGCAGAGGTTACATCCCAGCCCCCTCTCGTAATTTTCATAGTTCCCTTTGGACTGGCTCCAGCCAAACCCCATTGATGCTGAAGTGCAGCAGCCAAGGACAAAACCCTCCTACCCCCTGATTTCCCTGGCTCCCAGCACAGCTGGGATGGCCTCCCTGGCCCCACTGAGACCCACTGCCTTCACTCACCAGCATAACCACTGGATACAAACCAGGGGCTTTTTCCAGACTACTTCTCTTGTCCCTTTGAATTGTAGTTCTGGCCTCTGTTGTGCTCAAGTCCCTCCCAGCTGCCCATCAAATAACACAGTCTCATCCCTCCTTCAAACCATAGACAGAAACACAAATAACATGCTCAGGTTCATATTTGCCATTACCTTCCGTTTCTGGCAGCGAACTTCTGACAAGTTTTCTAACTGTGCAACCAGCCTTCCACCCACCCAATACCTGTGCCATCAAGGCCACATCTTCCTCACTTGTTTATGGGACTGTCATACACAACGGTGCCATGTCCTTCTCCCCTGTACACCGGCAGAAAGTTGGGCTTGGAACAATTTTTTCCTGATATATCCACATTGCCTGACCATCATCTTATTCTCCTTCTGCTGCTTGAAGGACTATTTCTAGGGGTATTTCTAGGGACAGCCATCATGCTGAGCAGCAGCCCAGCTCCCTGTCCTGCCCCCTCTCCAATGACAACATCACCTGCCTGGCTTTGCCCATTTTCCTTCACGGCCTGTGACAAAGGTAACATCCAGGTCGTGACATGTTTTGGTTTTGCAGCCCATGGGCCACATCTCCTCACATCCCAAAGGTTCCTGCAGGAAGGAGTGTGATGAAGGTTGGTGACAATTCACCTCCTCCAGCGTGTGCTGCTGCCAGAGCCATTGGCAGTGGCTGAGAATTCATAATCAATTAGCAACACCTGATAATTGCTCTCCTTGGGGCAATCTCAAAGACCTCTGGAGCAGGTCCCAAGGTTGATTTTCCACCCATATTGCCTCCAAGGCAGACTGGCTTTGGCACACTCCCTGCTCCCCACCTTCTCAGGCAGCAAGGATGTTTTCAAGCGAAAAAACAGAAAAACGGAGCATTTTAAAGAGCACTAATGAAAAACAAGCTGGTACAACACTGGTGACAGGTAGATGAGAGAGCTTTAAAAACTTTGTCAGCCTCTGACTGACAGCCTGTCCTTGACCCAGATGAGCAGCACTCAAACCCCCAACAACATCTGAATTAACTTGGGGAGTACAAGCAGGAATTTTTCCGGAGAGAGTAAGGAAGAAAACTCTTGGATGTACCTCGGATGAGAATTACTCACTGCTACCCCACCCTGAAAACACGGTGGTGTATTCTTTGTTTACCCACTCCTTTGCTATGCCTGACTCTCTGCTTTTTATTTTAAGTGCATAAAGAGGCTTTGCCCTTTGCCACTTTTCTATTTTTACTGCTTTCAATCTTGAAAAAATACTTTGCAGTTTATAAGAGAAGATTTAGATAATCGACCCTTTTTTCTATGCCTCCCTCTACTTCCCATGATTTAATTTGCCAACATCCCCTGCTCAGCAGTCTCTAATGAGCAGCCGAGATTCATTTTCATGTTAGGTGCAGTTCAAGGAATTTGTCTCATTTCTTTCATTACACTTTTGGCTGTTGGAATTTGCCCCATTTATTTCATTCTGTGGTTTTTGCTGTTTGAATTGCAGCCGGTTAACTCTAAAAATGAGCAAAGAGATGGAAGGAAAGGATTTTTTTTCTGAATTAGGCTGATAGAAACTTTGGGTAATAATGTTCACTCGGGCATGTTCCCTTCAGTGACAATCCAAACTTAAACGTGGCTCCCTAAAAAGATCGAGGAGTTTTGAAAGCAGACACTGTTTATGCTGTGGTCACTCGATCCGTCCCCGCTTTGCGCCGGCGTGAGCAGAGTGAAACCTGCTTTAAACTCACCACAAAACCCTTTAAACCCTCCCCGTGAAGCCAGCAAACAAAGTGAGCGTGCCCTAAGGTGTAACCTGTCTGCAGTGGGAGTTTGGGTTTATCAGCACAGGATTCGGTGTGTCACCGAACGCCAGCGAGAGCGGGATCCCTCTCGAAGGGAATCTGCTCCCTCGGCACTTGCTCCCAGGAGGCCGTACTTACGTGGGGTGTCTGTGCCCCTCAGGGATGTGGGAGTGATGCTGCTGAGCTCCTGGGATGTGCTCCCAGCTGGCCACCTTTGTGTCCAGCCACCTTCCCATCCATCCACACTGCCAGCGGCCGCTGCCGTCCCACCCCCGGGGCCGCGTCACGGGGGGAGGTTTTGCTGCCTGAGGAAGGAGCAGAGTTAAAACCTCGTGTGGCAGCAGCTACCTGCAGAGGCCGAGGGGCAGCTCCAGCCGTGCCGTATCCACTGGTGCTCTCTGCGTGGTCCCCACCAGCAGTCCCCAGGACACACCTGGCACGGCCACCCTGCCGTGGGAACATCCAGACACAGCGCTCTGTCCCTGTGTTAATTAGAGAACGGATGACAAATGAAGCCCTGCCAGTGGTATATAGAAAATGCAGCTCCTGACAAATTGGAAATAGTTGTCTCAGCGTGTGGCGAGTGGCGATGGGCAGCATCATTTGCAGTTTGCCTATAGAACCCTTAGATTATATATTATAGATTACTTCACTTTTTTAGCTGGTTTTCTTGCCAGCAGATATTCTTCTTATCCCTTACTTTCCAGAGATTAAACAATGGGAAGCATTTTCCAAGTTGTGTGCACCCTCTGCAGCCCTGTGAGGAGCAGTTTTATCCCAAGGAACATAAGCATGGATAAAACCACTGACCTGTGTCTGCTATCACATTGTGATTTGGTCTTCAGGGCTCTAATAAAATATTTGCCCTATGTGTGCCTCAAATTATTCTTTGTTTCTCCATGTTTAGCAAGAAGGAGTTTTCTTAAGTTAAATGAAGAAGTTTTCCTCCTGGACTTAGATAGAGAAATGAACTGTTCAAGGAGAAATGAGCTGTTCACATGACAAAAGTTATAAAAAATAATATCAGTAATATTAATAACGATGCTTTCAAAGGCACAGTTACAGGAAGAATGGCTGCAGTTTGACATTTAGCTGAGAGTTTACTCAAATGAAGATTTCATATCAACAGTTAAAACTGTTCAACCAGAACGTCGAGTGTGTGTGAAGGCAACACCCACTGCAATTGTTTCTCTCTCTGTTCACAGCACCATTTCCTCACCAGTTTGAGGGAATGAGATACAAAGCCCTTTACCAAGGATCTCACCAGGAGCAGCAATGCCACAGTGTTTAGTACCTACCATATTTGATGATTCTGTGCTTCAAAGAGTGATGCCAAATACACACAGGCAGAATGAGGAGACCAGCAAGAATTTTGCTCTTTCAAATCAACAATCATGACTTCCTTGCCCACGGCAAGGAGCTGAGAACTGGGTGTTCTTTAAAGTCCTTTTGAACCCAAACCATTCTGTGGTTCTCTAATTCTGTGACTTTATTTTCACAGGGCGTTTTGAGGAAAATGAAACCCCAAGTACCCTGTCAGCCACAAATCAAAGCAGCTTCTACTGGCTTGCAGTGTCCCAGCAAATGTCCCTTCTGCAGCCACGGCTCCCACCCAGGAAACCCCATCCTGGCTCTGTCTTGGTGATAAGCACTGCTGTTCAAACATAGCTGAACAGCAAGATCAGTGGTGTTTTGTTTTCTGTGCAGTTCTAGAAATCTGTATTAATTGGTATCACCAAAGCTGTGCAAGCTGGTCTAAAGAAAATAAACTCAGTGCATCTGGCCCACACTTTTCTCCCTCTGTAGAGCATTAAATATGAGTTTTCCAAGTGCCAGTTGCTGTTTAATATGAAAGCCTAAGTTTAGAGAGCCAAAAATAAAGATTGTGTGCATCTGGTGCTTTTAAGTGCTTTATGAAAATAAAAGATGCTGCTGTAATTGGCTCCTTTAATTTCCCCTGGGGACGTGTTCTGTGAGCTTTAAGTGAAATCCCAGCCTTTTCAGTGTGATGTGTGCTCAGTGCTGCCCTGGTGCAGGGACATGGGGGAGGTGAGGATGCTGCCCCTCTGCCTAGACCTGTGCCCAGGGCAGGGCCGTGCTGAGCCAGAGGCTGTGACCCAGCAGAGAAGGACAAGGGCCAGGATGGAGGCCAGAATCGTTCTGTAAAGCGACACCCCGCAGAGAAGCTGGCCACACACAGACCTGGCAGCTCTAAAGGTTTGCTCACTAAGGTGGTTGTACAGTATTTAGTATCATAGAACCATCACAGAATCATAGAAAGGGTTGTGTTGGGAGGGACCTTAAAGATCATTTCATTCCAAACCCTGCCACGGGCAGGGACACTTCCCATTAGACCAGGTTGTTCCAAGCCCCATCCAACCTGGCCTCGAGCCCTTCCAGGGATGGGGCAGCCACAGCTTCTTAATATTTATTTGTGAAAAATCACCTTCTTGTCCCATTCTACCATGTGTCCTCCTACATACAGCACTGTCCTAGATAGCAGGAGGCTGAGTTATTGCAAGGAAATCC
Source organism: Edolisoma coerulescens (assembly GCA_013397115.1). Lineage (NCBI taxonomy): Eukaryota > Metazoa > Chordata > Aves > Passeriformes > Campephagidae > Edolisoma > Edolisoma coerulescens. The sequence goes on from VWZW01004119.1 coordinate 2,935,314, forward strand.
TACAAGCCCCGAGAGCATTAATATTTGGGAAATAATCACTATTGCAGATTAAACATCTCTCTGTCATGACAGCTCAAGGGACAATTCACAGCTCTGTAGATACCTGGCCAGCTGTGAGGTGGAATAATGCTAAAATACAAAGTTGTGAGTAAGACAAGTCCCCCTGGAAACCTGGCAAGGACACAAGAAGTTGTCACTGGCCCTTAGGTGAGTCAAGAGCTGGGAACAGCCAACATGTGCAGATTATTTCCTTCTCTGGAGTACATCTGCATGGGTTTGGGCTGAAAATTTATACTCTGGGAAGAAGGAGAAAAGTTAAAGGTCATGGTACAAATGAATAATTGAAATCTTTTCCCCCAGGTATGCTCCAAGTGATGCTGGGAGACAGCCCTTGTTGGAGGAAAGGGGGAGGAGATCATGTCCTTCTCCAGGCTCCCAGGATGCCCACCAGCCATGCCCAGCAGCAGCACAGGATTTCCCACAGGCTGTGCTGATCCAAAAGCTCCAACAGCCTCATCAGTCCCATGGCAGAAGTGGAAATAGCAGAAAAAAATTATCCACTGAGGATTTAGAAGAGCTGTGGTAACTGGTGAATCAGTCGATGCCTTCAGAGATGAAAAGTCCTATCTAAGTTATCAAAACCAGGGTGCAAGCAGGGCACTGGGACTGGCTGCTGCCTACAAGACAGGAGATTAAAGCTGTGCAATGTTGATTTCATCTCAGAAGGGATGGGTGTGCCGGAACGGACCATCCCTCACATGAATGGCTGCAGTGACCCTCCCCTGGGTGAAAATCCATCCCTTTGGAGCAGCTGGAGTCACAGCTGAGAAAAGCTAAGCTTGGGAACAGGCAGGGGGTGTATCCACATCCCCCCTGCCTCTATATAACACAGGACTACAGAGTGTGTGGGTCAGATCTAGGAAACTGGAAAGAGGCAGAAGGAGCAGGAAAGGCTGCGCAGGAACTGCCTAATTTCTACCCTGTAACCAAATTTCAAAGCATTTGTAAATGGACCAAATATCTGAGCCCAAAGATCCAGGAGTTTATTGGGCTTACCTCGGGATCTGATGTAATCACACACGGCCAGCCTGATAAAAGCAGAAGCGAGACGTTGCTTAATGTCTGAAGAATTATTTCTGCTGTCTGCTAATAAAGCACGCTGATGTAAGCTGGGGATGATAACAAGAGCGCAGCGCCGGGCTAGCAAAATCTCATTTTTCAGGACAACTGAACTGTCAGTGCCAAAGAACAGACAGGTTATTGCTCACGCTCCTCCAAGGTTACTTTTATTAAAATGGAAATTTCCAAAGCTTTGCATGCACACATACGTGGCCACGGGTGCAGACTTCCCTGCGAGGGGGAGAGGGGCCTTGCCCCAGCCAGCCCTCCCTCCTGCAGCTCTTTAGTGCAGCCCTTACAAATGGGGTGCCCTGGGGGAGCTGAGCAGGGCTGTCCCTGCCCCGGGTCTGTGTCTGAACAGCCCCATCCTCACCATGGCTTTGGGCTGGGCTTGGCTCGGGCGCAGGGCACAGCCTGGGGTGGGTGCAGGGCACAGCCTGGGGTGGGCGCAGGGCACAGCNACAGCCCCATCCTCACCATGGCTTTGGGCTGGGCTTGGCTCGGGCGCAGGGCACAGCCTGGGCTGGGTGCAGGGCACAGCCTGGGGTGGGCACAGGGCACAGCCTGGGGTGGGTGCAGGGCACAGCCTGGGGTGGGTGCAGTGCTCCCCCCACAGCTGCACCCCGCGACTTTCCCCTGCGATCTGGGTGGGGATTTGCTGTCCCTCCTCAAACCCAGCACAGGCATCATCACCTTAAAACTGGGCCTTTCACATTTTGGGCTGGCACAGGTCTTCACACAAGAGGGATGCAGCTTCCCAACCCGCGAGGAGAGGAGAGGAGAGGAGAGGAGAGGAGAGGAGAGGAGAGGAGAGGAGAGGAGAGGAGAGGAGAGGAGAGGAGAGGAGAGGAATGTTTCATTTGGAAGGACCCTACAATGATGATCAAATTCAACTTCCTGACCACTTCAGGGCTGGCTGTAAGTTAAAGCATCTTATTAAGGACATTATCCAAATGCTTTTTAAACAGATGATAATAAAAGAAAAATAGAATTAAAAAATCAAAAATTAATACCTGGCTGTATTTCACTTTTTGTTGTCATAATACACTGAGAAACTACAACAGGCAAGACCTGAATTTGGCTGCTGAGAAACAATTTGTTCAACAAATGCATCTTTTTATTTTCCCCAGTACATCTGAGGAACAGATTAAATTTTTACAAATATGTGCCTTAGTTAAAATAATTTTGTTTTTCCTCCTTCCTGAAGTTAATTGAATCAAAGATTGTTTGTGAAATATCTCATTATGGAGCACTCCAAATTTCTGGCTTGCAATTAGTGAAACAAATCACTGCTCTATTCCCAGACTGAAAAAACCCCAAAATATTAGAGCATTTCAATTAGCAATTTGAAACTGAAATTCTTAATTGAATTGATCTCAGAAAGAAATTCAATGTGGAAAAAAAAAAAACATTGGTAAGGGGATTTCATTACTGTGCCTGGTTTTGGAGGTGGTCAAGGATGGTCACATGTTCACCAAGTGGCGCTCCACACCAGGAGCTGGTAGAAGGGGATGCTGCTACAAATCATCCAGAGTGTGCAGCTCCTGTCCTGTGAAGCCATGAGCAGCCATGGACCAGACACAAGACCCCCAGCCTCTTGCTAGCCCTGAGTGCAGCTCATTTTGTCCTGAGGACTTCAATCTCTGCCAAGAAACTTTCTTCTGTGCTGGAGAAGCATGAAGGACTCAGCAAAGACCAGGCTTGGGTTATTGATGTTATGGGAAAGCAGAGTTATGCCAAGGAAGAGGAGATGGCTTTTTGTGTGCACCACTTTTGCTGCTGATTTAGGTTTTCTACACATTTTAGGAAGCAATAGTCATTCATTATGAAAAAAAACCCAATTCTTAGGGCATTTTATCCATACATGGGAAAATTATTTTCTCTTTTGAAGATGAAGTGATATGAGGAGAGAACTGACAGAAATATCCAACCACCTATAAATGAAAAATAACAACTTGGGCTTTTTTTTTCAGAGGGGCTGCCCCTGGTACCAGGCTGACTCAGTGGAGCTTCAGACCCGCGGATGATAAAAGCATGAAGTGAGACAGAAGTCATGCAGCTCTTAACACCTGCTCATGTTTTAATTAATTTTCACTTGTAACAGCAATAGTTGTTTTTTCCAAAACAAATATTCCTGGCTCAGAAGATCACTGTCTTTCCTATATTTGTGCAATATCCACTCCCCATTGGCGCCTTCCCCACGTCACTAATTTCCCCTTTCCTCCTCCTCCTCTAGCTGTTCCCTAAGGAGCTGGTGTGACAAAGAAGATCTGAACAAGCCACATTTGAAAAGCAATCAACCAAAATTAGAAGGGCTTTCTTCTAGGCTGTGTTTGGAAAGGCATCATCCCCCTGAGCACACGGCACTGCTGTCTGCCCGTGCCCTGCTCTGACAGGGCAGCGCAGGGGGAGCGGCGCCCGCCGTCACAGCAGGATTTGACAACTGAACATTCCGCTTGGAACTCCTTGGCGTGGCTCACATGCCTCCTAAATCTCTCTGCTTGAAGTGCAGCGTTTTCATGCCCTCCATAGCTCTTCCTGTGGGAACTTGTGTTAAGCTTTGGAAAGGGTTTAGGCACACTCACTCCCCTCCAATGGCAGCAGCTGCTTACAGCTCTCAGAATCAAAATCTTTGCGTGAAGTTGTCTGTGTTAGGAACGCTTGAGATGTTTGTAAGCCACCACTCATGCCAAAACCCCACATGTAAATTACCCTGACCTGGTGAAGAGTATCCTTTAGACAAAATTTATTATCTCAGGGCTGTGGGCTCCTGGGCTGGATGGCAGCTGGCAGTGCCAGCACAGGGGTGGCATTCCCCTGGTATCTGTACAGTGCAGAGCCCGTGCACCACTTTGGGCATTAAATTGCCATGGCAACCTTTATATCTGAAGTGCTCCATATATCTTTCTGAAGAGATTCTGCTCCCTGGCACAGATGACAGCATCCTGAAAATGGGGCTTTGCACCCAGCAACCCCAGCAGCTCCACACCAGTCACTTGCCTTTCCCTTTTCTTCTTTGCCCTTTTTTCTTCTTTTTTCCCTTACAACCCACAAGTTTTTGCTCCTTCGGCCCACTTAATGACAATGGTGGGATGTTCTCACAGGTGACTGATGAGAATCTGTGCAGAAAGAGAGGGCCAGTGAGCTTCAGGAGTGCCTGGGTGGGAAGAGGGCTCAGCAGCACTGGATGTTCTCAGGGGAACCGTGTGGCCCCAGGCCTCCCGCTGGGGCACACATGGGAGGTGAAGCTCAGCTCATGCTGGTTTTGTTTCTCCCAGGCCTAACAATGGGTCGGAGGGGGAGGAATAAGAAAAATAAAGATCAAGTGTTCCTGCAAGCAGCATGGCTGGCCACGGAGGGCTGCTCTGTGGTGACCTTGGCCTGTGCAGCCCTTCATTCCCAGCAAGCACACCCAGCAGAGCAAGCTTTAATGGCACTGTGCTGCCCACAGCCACAAACAAACTGGTGCAGGACCACAGACACGGACTGACAGTTTTGCAAACTGCTGTTAACAATGATTTCACTTGGTTTTTTTTAAATGCCAGATGTTACAAGCAGCTACTGTCACGTGCAATTAGACCTTGGGACTCTGCTAGTCAGGGTGGAGAGTGAGATGGTCTGCAACCCATCAGGGTGTGGTATGGCCAGAGAATCACAGAATGGGCTGAGTTAGAAGAGACCGTAAAGACCATCTCGTTCCAACCCCCTGCCACGGGCAGGGACACCTTCCACTATCCCAGGTTTCTCCAGGCCCCACCCAGCCTGGCCTTGGACATTTCCAGGGATGGGGCAGCCACAGCTTCTCCGGGCAACCTGTGCCAGGGCCTCACCACCCTCACAGAAAATAATTTCTTCCTGATACCTAAACTAAACCTGCCCTCTTTTAGTTTAAAACCATTCCCCCTTGTTCTATCACCACCTGCCTATGCAAAAACTTGCTCTCCAAAGCCATGTTGTAGCTTGGCTTTGAAAATAGCCATGCCTTAATTTATACTACTTTTTTTTACTACAGTTTGAACTCATATATTAATTTTGGAGCTGAGCGTACCACCTACTGCCAAAAGATATTGCCAATGTGGGATTTCACAGTGAAATATCAGTACAAAAGCACTGCTTCCTTGCTAGCACTTATCAGTGCGAGGTACATGGATCATGCAAAAGCCCTTGACACAGTGCTATAGCATTGCTCAGGTGAAAATGTACGAGAGCTTTTCATGGATAGTGCTGTCATTTAATTTTTTTTTAATTACAACTTAATTTGGAGCCAACGGGAGCCTTGACTGGAAGCTCCTCCCTGCAGAGTCCATTCACACTTCAACAAGAGATGCTGAAAAGGCCATCTTAAAGCTTCCCTAGAAGTAAAAGTACTGTGGATTTCCCTCCCTCTGTGAAAAGCCATTCCCAAAGAAATGACAGTCATCTCCTCAAGCCTTAAACTGAAGGTGTATTTATTTGCACTAAAGCCAGATGTGAAGAACTGTGTCTGAAAAGGAATTTTTCAGAAGGTCGTGCGTGGGATGGAAGGGGCGGTGAGGGATGCCTGCAGGGAGCCTGGCTGTCAGCTTGCACAGGGCAGACCTGGGAGGAGGCAGCTCAGTCCCTGATTGCATCCTTTGAGCTCCTTCTCCTGTTACAGCCCAAGCAATTGCCATTCCTGCCGTGGTGTCCTCACTCTTCACTTGCCCTCCTTATCTCTTTCCATGATCCCTGCTCTCACTTCCCTTTTTGCCCTGCAGGCCTGCAACCGTTGCTGGAAATAATATTTTTTTAATACCATTTCTATCTCTCCCCTCAATCCAGCTGGTGCCATTGCAGGCAGTTTCCAAGTGTCACTGCTTCTTTCAAACTCACATCCTCCTGCAAGACACGGACACATCAGAGCCAGCCTGCTCACTCTCTCCTTTGTGCAGACTTCATATTGCAAGTTATTTAAACTCCCAGCTATTTTCCTGATTAAATAAACCCGGGACCAGTTACTCTAAAGGCATCAGGCTTTTATTAGAAAGCTACATTGCCCTCTTGTTATTTTGATCCCTACTCACCTCTCGTCTTCCCACAGACAAAAGCCTCTGAGTTTCTTTATATATAGGTGCATTCATGGTTTTATTGAGCAGGAATCCTCTTTGCAATCTCCATCCTGGGATGAGCCTGCTCTGCAGATCATATTTGGTGTTTCACTTGGGCTTGATTTTCTCTCTGCTCTGACAAACCCTTGGCAAAATTAATGAGGACAAAAGAAGCACTTCAGAATTTGCTCCTGATTTCAGTGATAGGAGTCACCTCCTGGCCATGCTCTGGGTGCTTGTCTTCCTGTTGCAGTCACATCCAGATTCCAAGGCAACTGGGAAGAGTGGGGGAAGGCAGCAGGGAATATCTTTCAAATTAGAATACACAAGGACGGGTACAGCACATGAAAATGCAAAGAGAACTGAAATTGGTTACAGTGTACCAGTTATGGCAAAGATAATTGAAAAAACACAGTCTTGCTATAATTAATGAGTTTTACAACTCATAGCCCAGTGGAGAGACCTGGGCTGTGGATGTACCCCCTGGCTCTGGAATGCTGCTGGTGACAAAGGGTTAAAGGTCCAGCCTCCAGCCTTCAGGCACGAAAATGCAAATGTGGTCCACTTTTGGCTTCCCAGAGGCAAACATCTGCTTTAAAGGGAGCTTAGTATAAAATTTTGGAGGCACCTTTTTTCCAGACAGAGAGTTTACAACATGGGAACAAGTTGTGAAGAAGATTATTATTATTGTTGTTGTTGTTTACTATTAACATTAATTACTATTACTATTACCTGTGGGCTTTTCACACCCTTGGTGTTACTTGTTGCAATTTTCATCAAGGATTTTCTCACTCCAGGGCAAGGGAGTGGGATCTTTCTCAGTCATTCAAAACCAGGGGCACATCTGTCTCAGGTCCCTGCAGCTGAGGCCAGCACCACAAAGTGCAGCTGGGGAGATGCAGCTGTGCCATCCAAAACACATCCTGAGCTGCTGGGGTGATAGTGACACGATAACATCATGAAAAACCTTGATAAAAATGTGCCTTTTTTCTTCCATTAATCAGCTCTGTTTAAGTTGGATATGCCAGCTTTGCTGAGAGAAGTAACCTGCCAGACACCCAAATATTGGCTGTTTAATTTTCCTGAAGTTAATGGAGAGAGTGCCCGTAATTACACGGGGCCTCCTGTAAGTTTTCAGCTTTTGTGATGAAGTAGGAGACAGCATTATGGCACTTACAGCTATTGATTAGTTAAGCTAATGGACTGAGACTGATTGGATCTATTGCCACAGCCGGGGGATTCTGTGTGGTGTTTCCTTTATGAACTCAATAGAAAACACCTCTCAAACTGCAGGGTGGAGAGCTGGGGGGACCAGGGAGGGCCCAGGCTGCTCCCACCACACAGTGAGTTCTTCAGCTCCATGTGGCACCGCATCCAAATGTCTTGAGACCAAAGCTGCTGTGTTAATCCTTGTCCCACTGGTGTACTTCTCATGTGGGATCTAATACAGAATTTTCATGGGCCTTGCGATCATCTGCAAGAGATGGAAAATTTAAGAAAGCACAGAAATGTATGAGATATAATAAATGCCTGAGGGGCTCTGAGGGAATGGCAATAAGAGTTCATTCACCTGACAGAGTTCAGTCCCGGGCTCCCTAGGCAGCTTCCCTTGAACAATCCCACAAAGCCTCTCGCATCACTCATGTTTTTGGGGTGATTTCATGTTGATCTTCAATTTGATAGCCAGTGCTGAAAGCCAAGCTCACCACTGCACCTACATTTCCTTGTCATTACCAGGATATACCAAATCCAGCCTTCAAACTGTTTTTGTTAGGCATTCAGCCCGAATTGATCTCCTAAAATTCTGTACCTCCTGGAGGGCAAGGGGGAAGACAGAAGCCATTTCCCTCAACCCAGACGGTGGGCTGATCAGCACCTCGTCCATCCATGGAGACGTCTGGGGACAGCTTTGCTCTGTGCCATCCCTCTGCTCCAAGTGGAGGCACACAATGAGTGCCAGACAGCATGTCTGATGGAAACTACTCCTGTCAATAACTTCTAGGGTTTGTTATGAGATTGGGATTTTGGCTGACAACAGCACTGAGGCAACCAGTTAGACTTGCACAGCTGCTGCCTCGCTGGTGTGCAATATTTTCATTACGTGTCAAGAGTGGTGTAACTTCAGCATGGTGCAGAACATATGGATTGGAAACTGCCTGGCTGAATCACTCAAAATGTAGGTAAAAACCCCAAAGGCTTCAAAAGAAAGACTACTCCTAGTCAGAAAGATGAATTTCCCAGCTCAGGAAAAAATATTAGGGACATAGCACAGCAATTAGGCATTAGATAGGTACCTGGAGGATTGGCTCACACTTTTATTTCCTCTCCTGGACCCACCTTGTGTCAAAAGTACTTTTATAAAGAATGAGCAGTTATTTAATGGACTGACCAGGGTGTCCAACACGTTGTTTAGAAGTGCTGTAATTATCTATATGTGATAACAGCTGAGTCATGTCCTTATAACATCCCTCAGCCATTCAACAAGACACAAATCAGTCAGACAAAATAAGACCCTGATACAAACAGGACTGGGGGAACATCACCTCCACGGCCAAGACCCCGAGGTCCCATTGCCTGTCCGTGTTAGGGAATGTTTGTGGTGCTGGGGGTATCAACCTCTCTCCTGCTGCAACTCTAGGTGGACAAAGGTGTCCCACAGGTGTCCCACAGGTGTCCCACAGGTCCCATGGCAGCACCCTGAGCACATCTCTGCTGTCCCCAGGCACCTTGAACAGCCCATGGCATGTGCAAGGCCACCTCACAGCCTCCCTTGTCACCTCCCTTGGGACACAGCTGGTGACTTGGTCACCTGCCCCTCCAGGAGCTGCTGGAGCTCAGACACAATCCATCACAATAAAAGAACAAGGACTAACAAAACCTGATTTAGTGATGTTCTGCTGTTCCCTGCAGGTGGGAATGTGGCCATCCATCAGCAGGGCAACGCTGACCTCTGCTGCTGGAAACCAAAATTATGGAAAACTGCCGGCGACAGCACAAACGTGGCCAGGAGGCTCTGATGGAGTGGGTACAACCCCACCCAGGTGTAACATCATTTCTGTGTCACCTAGCCTGGCTGAGCCCGGGTTTGTACCTCCAGGCCTGCAAACAGAGCTGGATGAGGTGCTATAAAATCCAACCGAGTTCAGAGCTGGGGTCAAACCTTTTCCTGATGGCTTGGCAGAGACAGGAGCGGTGTCCCCACACCTGGAAGCCAGAGCTGGTGTGTCCACCCCAACCAGCCCAGGGGTTTTACGAGTCTGGCTGCAGAAACTTCATCAGTACTTTGCTCTGCTGGCTGGGAAACGGGTGAGGAGAGGATGTCACAGGGACAGAAGTGGTGCTTCAGTTTCTCAGGCAGCAATTGGGATTTTCACATTTAGAAAATATCAGCTTGCTAAAACATAGTTATAAAAATACAGGTTATTGCTCTTAATTATACTCCAGCAATGAGGAGTGCTCAGAGGAGCACCACACCTGGAGGCATTTTCTACGGTCGTCCTCAAGGGTCAGTCACATGGCTTAATATCTCCATTAATGATCTCTCCAGAAAAGGAAGATTGTGGTGATAAAAATGTGCTGATGCCCCAAACCCAGGGGGTGCCTTCAGTACAGAGGAGAACTGGGATATGATACTGGGAGGAATGGATGTCTTTGAGAGCTGAGAGAACAATTTGGGATGGCACAGGGGAACAGGTGAGGGACTGCTCTGCTCCAGCATGAGATGGGTCTGTGGTGCCCCAGTGATGCAACCAGGTGAGAAGGGCAAGGGGAAGGCTAAGATATATCAGCTGGCAGATGTACTTCCCATGGAGACAGGGAAGAGTGTACTCATTTCTGAGTTATTTGAGGGCAATTTAGTCAACCTGGGTGACAGAGGAGCTTTCCTGCAGATGTTGATGCCAGCATTACCCTCCCCCAGGCACTGTGAATATTCCCAAGGTTTCCCCACTCAAGTTATTCCTCCTGCAGTCCTACAGGTCTCCCCTGAGCTTGTTATGATGGACACAGTGAGCCGGGTTGAATCCATTGTGGCATTGTACACAATTCACAGCATGGGCAGTGCCCAGCCTGGCAAGATCTTTTCAAAGGACTTGGGGCACAAAGTTAATGGAAGCAGCTCACTCCTGCTTTCCTTGCAGGGAAAACTGAGAGGAGCTCTGCAGCCTCCCAGGCACTCCCAGAGATCCATCCTCAGTCCCTCAGCTCCAGTTGGAGAATAAGGGAGTAAGATGGGGTAGATGTTTTTGGATTCAAATCCACCAAATTTGGCAGGAAGACAGAAGTAAAAGGTCCAGGGGAGATATAACTGAAGCAGTGGCATTACAAACCTATTGCAATTCTGACGAGCTCTCATTTGCTGATTACAGCTGCCATGAGAATCACCGAGGGCCTTTAGCTAGAAAAACTCTTTGTAATCACACCCAAAGTGGAAAACTTTCAGTTTGCTGCTGACTGCTGCACAGGTGACACAGAGAAAGGCATTTGCAGTTCCTGGGCAGCCAAGGTGTAAAGGCAGAGCTCATAAGCTCATGTGTTAACTCAAAACCCTTGGGGAGAGCTTGCCATCAGTCAGGTCTGCTGGTATCTGCATAAGGTGTTTTATTTATTGCTGCTGCTAATCCACAGCTGGACACACAGAGACACAGGAGTCAAGTGAGTGACTCCTGGAGGGAAAAGGAAGAGTCAGGGGCTCAGCAAATGGTCACCAGCTCTCCAGCAGCAGCTCTCCACCCCGAGCCGTGTCACCCTCTGCTGCTCCTCGTCAGAGGCAGAATTATGTGTGTTTGTGGTCAAGGTGGTCTATCCTGGGATGTGTATTTCTTAGTCATTGTCACAAGGGCTAATTTATCTTTAGTAATTAGTTTCTGTGCCTCGGAGCAGTGAAGCACAAATAAGCATTTAACATTGATCTATGGCAGCACTTCCCTGGGTAAATAGATGGCTCTGGCGTTGGCTGGTGCTGATGCATCAGTGTCTTTTACGATCAGAGGAGTCACTCAAGCATCAGCTCAGCCACGAGCCAAAAAGCCTGTCCAAGCTTTTAAACCCAGCTCAGGGAATGTGTCTTCTCTGACCTGCCCGTGCTCTGGAAGACAACAGCAGCACTTCCCCCCCTTCTCTGAGGGACAACCCAAAGTGCCCTAAAGGGGAGATCAAATGAAAAACTGAACAGAAAACTGGGGCCAGCAGAAATGTCCTTTTCTCTTTTGAATCTCATGATGGCTTAGGTTCAGGTCTCACAGCCACTACACCACCTGCATGTCCAGCTCAGGACCACAGTCTGCACTAATTAACCTGTTGCCAGTTTTCAGGCAATTACATGTGATTATATGGGTTTTCTTTTTAGATGAGCACCCACTCTAATCCAAGCTCATCCATGGGACCACCAGAGAAACAAAAATACATGTTGGCTGGTTTAGCCCCAGGGCTAAATGTCTGGCAAAAAAATGAGCAAAGGAAGTATGTTTTCATTACAAGAAATTATACCAAGACATTAACTGGAAAGAATGGATGTAGTAGTTTTTAGTCTACATGGAATAGAAACAGAAATAATAACTAAGAAAAGCATCACTATACACTAAATATACTTAATGGACAAGTGGACTACAAAATATTCATTAATCTAGAAATAAATTATAGACAATAAAATCTGTTAGAGCTAGTATAGTTTTTCACTCAATTAATTGTGTTATTATTATTTAATGGGGATATGCTCTATTCTGTGATACCTAATTATTTCTCTGGAAAAGTTGCATGTTCATCTTTATAACTGTGAAATTAAAAACAGGCCATAAAGTCTCATTTTGATTGAGACACTCTTCCAGAATATGGAAAGAAATATTAATTCAGTGCCCACCACCTGGATGCACTAGGCTGGATATGCTGGCTTTTCCACTACCACATTTAACAAAGTGCAAGTTAAAAACTATTCCTTCCTGCCACAAGCAGTAGGAGAAGTATGAGCAGCTTGCAGTGCTCAAAAATTATCCCAATTCTTTGTCTGAGGTGTGAAACCGGGCTGCACAACTTCAAAGTGGTTAATTTTATCATGACCCCAGAACCGTGTAGCAGCTGGAAAATAATTTCTCCCCAGCTATCAGCTCCATTGTCCTCATTAAAGATCTCTTTTTTGCTGGTTAAATTGGAGATAGGGAAGACTCAGAGCTGCTATTCATGATGACTTTACTGAATCATTTTATAGCAGTGGCCAAGTTGAAGTGGCCAACTTAAAATTTGGGAATTTCAGTTTATCAGCTTAACTCCTAATTTTCAGGCATGTTTTCTTTTTTCAAGGCTGCAAAAATACTCACTGGCATGTGTGAAAATCAGACCACTAATATGAGTTCCTAAAACAGAGGTAGGAGCTAGGCAGATAATTTTGGGTGCCCCCATGTGGAGATGGTCTCACACTTCAGAACCAGTTCTAATTGCAGATCAACAGGAGCTCCCAGTTTTATAAAAGAACCAACACATCATAAATATATGATTTAAAAATCTTCTTATCAATCCTTCTGACTTTTTTCCCTCCCCCTGGATTTGTTTTAGTCTGACAACTGCTGCTTTGGTTGAACTTTCACATATCTTTTCCCCTTTCTGTCACTTTCTTTCTTGAGATCTCCAAAGCACAGGAAAAAGCAGCAAAAAAATGTCACAGTTGGACTTCCAAGCCTGTGCTATAAAGAGAGTCACAATTAAACAAAACCAATTGAGGGCCTGGTGCATTGATGAATAAAACATGCTTTGATAAAAGAATGTGCCTAACTGCAAAGTATCATTATAACATAGTGGCAAAAGGATTCTTTCCCCAGCCCAAATTTTTTGAGAGCCAGAAGAGAATTTTTAGACTACAATTACTGAAATAACCATCAAGCTGTTCAGCAAGGTAGTTACCCACCTCAAAAATACAGGTTATCAAATAAAACTCCACTTCCAAGTGTTTCAAACATGGATTTTTCTCAGCTGCAATTTCAAAGGGAAGCGGGTGCCCAGGAGCTTTATTATAATTTGAGGAGTTAATAAAGAACGGGATCATCAGGAGAGAGCACAATGGCAGATCAGGCTGAAAACCACTTTTTTTTCTCTTCCCAACAAGTCAAATATCAAAATAAATTCACTTCAGGCACATTCACATCAGTTTTCATCGGCTTCCTCGCAAGACTTTTATTGGCACAAATGATCACAGGAAGCAAACTTCACGCTGAAACTGCTCTGCCCACCTCCGAAGGGTAAGTTCATTAGGAAGGCTTAATTGGATGAAGGCATTATCTCCTTTGAGAGGTCTTTTTCATGTCACCACTTAATAATGTTCACTCTATTCAAGCCAACTCAGGAGTGCAACTTTCCACTGTCACTCTGAATAGGCAAAACACCAGCCTTTCGTATCAACTATTTTTATTTCCATTGTAATGAAACAATGTTACTGAATGATCAAAATAAGATAAATGTTACAGCAGAGGACAGAAAATGAGGTGCAGGAGGTTTAAAGGACACATTAAATCTGCTGATGTGACCTGCTTTTGCTCAATGAACTCATCTGTGAGCATCTCAGCTCAGATGTACAAGGCAGCCTCGTGCAATGCTTTGTGCCAGAGCCCTGCAGCACCTGGCACCAACTTCTGCCTTTAACCAAGAGCTTTAGTCACTTTTGGGGCATTGTGAGGCCCTCTGCACATTCATCACTGGATAATGGCCTGCAGGAGAGATGCAGGAAATCACATCTTTTACAAGTGCCTAAAAGCATTGCCTCCTGTTGAAGTCATCTGACACCATCTCTGCTTAGGACTGAGATTTGGAGCATTTGCATTTGCTGTTGAAGAGGAAAAAAAGACAAGAAAGACCTCCCCTGCCTGTTAGAGAGGTGTCCCTCCATCTCTGCACCCCAGCAGGGACATCTGAGCCCTGGTGGGAGTGATGGGAGCTCACACAGGTGAGAGGTTTGTTGCAGGGTCAGTGCACCGAGGACGTTTCCGCTGAACAAAACCCATTTCTTCCCAAAGAGCAAAAATGCAAGCAAGAAAAGAACCTTTTGGTCTGTTCTGCATTCAATCCCAATCCACACACACTGCAAGAGCTTGAAATGCAATTAATAATGTCAGGCCCTTTCACACTTTTAGAGAAGTTATTTATTATTACTATTGTATTGGCATGACACTTATCACCTCAGTAATAAAACCTCTCACTAGCAGTAATGGATCCAGCCTCATGACCTGCTTGCAAGGAAAGGAGGGTTTTAAAGAGGGAAAATTCATTCCAAGCAGGATGAAGTGATCATGGCCAGCCTGGGAAAGCCCATGGCAGGGCCTTGTGCAAATACAGGTACCCTGAGAACAGGGGAGGCCCTTAATTACAAAAATGAACATTTCTTTGCATTCTCAGCTTTAAATGCTTCTCTGTTCAATAGCCAAATGAGAGATTTTGAACAGCACGTTCTCTCTGAAATAATTTCTAGCCTGATTTTGGAATCAGAAGGGGACAGAGGGTTTTGCAGTCAGGCTGTACACGAAAGTTGGCCAGATGGTCCTCACATTAGAGGAAATTATTAAAAAAAATAGATATCTTTCACCAAGATAAAAAGCGACTGTGCAGAGGCACTTGAAATGGATGTATTTGTTGGCTGTCTTGGCAAAACACATGGAAAGAAATTAGGGAAACGAATGAGAAAAGGCAAGGAGGAGTGAGGACTGCCTGGATGCAGCCATCAGCACAGGAGGTCCGTGACCGACAGGTTTCCAAAAGGCAGGGGAGGGTGGGGGAAGTACAAGAAAGATGTAGAATATTGACTATTTTCTATATCCCTTACATCCTCCCTTCCCTTGATAGTACAGGATTCTGGTCAAGAAGGAGTTTTTGTCTAAGCCTGAGTGAAATTTTATATATTCCTATACTTTCCAGGGACTGACACACAGATAAACAAGGCTCCAGTACCACTATAAAGGCTAATTATGTTCAGAAGCAATTTGTGGCTGAGAGATGGAACTGGAAGATTTATTCTAATTCCTACCAAAACAAGAATGAATTTGGGGACTGCATTTGCTAAGGGTTAGGGGGAGCAAAAATACAGCTCTCCCACACAGAGAACAAGAATTTCGTCTCCAATTAACCCTTTACCTGGCCTTGTACTGTAGGTTATGTTAATGCCCTCAGTTTAAAATTTCAAAGCATCAGAAATAATAAACATTAAGCAGTGGCCCAGGGATAATTTACACAAAGTGCAGAGAAGGCAGGCTCTGGCAGTGCTGGCTGTTTTAAGACATTGGTAATGGGGTGAGAGGCTCCCAGTAAAACACCCAGAAGAGCTCCGTGTCACCTGAGGCTCTGAAGCAAGAAATCTGCATTAACATTTGGCAGGAATTGCAAGTGAGCCAGGACCGAGGTCAGCTGTGACCCTGCATCCTCTGAGCAAAGGAGGAAAGTTTTCCTGAGTTTGGCTGCCTTGGGATAAGGCTGTGGTGGGGGATGCCCTGCCCAGGGAAGGGAGCGAGGAATGATGAGGCCTTGGAGACAAGCTGCAGGAATTAAATAAGCTCAGGAAGGATGTCTAGGCCAAAACTGGTATTTTTGACATTACTGTTTTTGTGTATAAAAACAAGTCCTAACACAAGGGGGTAAGTCTGGGTGAATAATTTTTAGCCTGAAGGTTACTCAGGGGTGAGTTGTTTGATTCTCTGGTGTTAATTCTGCTTCCTGTTGCATCATAGGGGTCACAAGGATTTCCTTGCGTCCCAAAGTGGATAACAAATACGTGGAATTGGAGAATGACCTCTAGCTGATAGGAAATAATGCAGAAAATGAGTTAAATTTATTAAACCTGTAGAATTTTTACCTAAATTTCCTCAAATAACATCCCCTTTCCCCAAAAAACAAGTGACATGATCTGCACAAGCATGAAAATCCAAAGTCAACATTTATCTACATGGAAACAGCTGTAAATCAGGATCTTGTGGACCCTTTGTTCAGCACTGAAGGTGTATTAGTCCTTCTTCCAGAAATAATAAAATCAAAACACTTCCCTTCTGGATGAGCATTTTTGATACTTTTTAAAGTAAACCCACTGGTAGTCAGGGAAGCACTGCAAAGTGTTTGCAAAAGCCAGGGGCTGGTTTTGTCAGAGGGAGGCCAGTGGTAAAGTTCCTGTGGAGTTAAATCCTAAAGAAAACAGCCACTGGAGCAATGAGCTGTAATCTTCCTTAATCCATAATATCAGCTGTTGACAGATACATACAGAGTGATTAATAGGATGCTAAAAAAATGTTAACAAAGCAATAGGGACTTAGAGACCGCTCTGAAAATTTCCTTATCACATTTATGAATTCACCAGTGGCACCACCATTACAATGTATGACTAAACATATGTTTTCTCCAGCAATTTGCTGGCAGGGCTAATCGAAAGTGTCATCAGACCATCGGGAAGTGGAGAATGGAAATGAAACTCCTGTTCTGCTCTTGCCTGTTCCTTCTCAGAGATGAGAAGAAAAGCCCCACTGGGATCCTGCCATCTCACATGTTCCACAAATCCTCCTCAGGCACGAGATCTTTCCAGCTGGAGCTCCTACTCCAAACATTCATCTCGGAGGGATTTGTTTCTTTCTTTATTTATTTGTTGTTAACAAGGAATTAAAGGAGAATGGGGGATGAACAACACATTTTCTGCCTAACAGGACTTTCACCATCTAGCAAGATTTATGTTTCTATTGATACTTCACTAAGGGAGTGGAGTCACTACAAGGAGCGATGCTCAATAATAAAGATATTTTTTAGACTTGGATTAGATATTCATCCGCAGTCTGGAGGATATGACCTTCAAAAAAAAAAATTCAGTTTAAAAAGCAGGATGAGAAACACCTTTTTAGAGCTACGACCAGGAGGTTATTATTCCTACAAAGGCCTCCTCTGTGAGCTCCAAAAAAGTGAGCACAATCCTACATGCTTGATATAAGCCTCAACAGATTTCTGTGGGAAAATATTGAAGGGGGAGGAAATAAAGTTCAGCCTCTTTATTTTTGCCCCCTATTGAGATTAAGCACAGTCTTTTCAGTATATGCTCCAGTATTTCACTGAGCTTGTTTTTTAATGAGATTATTCAGAAATCAGCTACAAGATTTTGCAGTTCCTATGCTACCTTCACTCCCCTGATGATATTCATGAGAAGAGAAGCCTTAACACTTCAAAGACGAACCATTCAGCCCCCAAGACTGTGTGCAGGCCCAGTAAAACTAAAATTATCCATCCCTGACATTATAAAGAGCTGCTCTCTGTAGCTCCTTTTTAGGGGACTGTAACACACAACCAGAGCTGTGCATTGAAATGAACTGGAAATGAGGATAAAATCTGCAACTGCTCCGTGTCAAACTGTACAGTTTGGGTTTTGCAGGCACTGATTGCACTGCAGAGAGCACAGGGCAGCTGATGACACGGTTATCCCCTAAAGCCTTCTCTTTGGGCTGGAGCAAACTCGTGGTGACAGAGCTGCTCGGCTCCCTCTGGGAGACAGGGAGCGGCTCCTCACCGACTGGGAACAGCCATGGAACTCAGTGTGGAGCAGGGCTCCCCCGAACTGAGCTCAGCAGGGCTAATTTGGCTCAAAGCTGAGGCAGGAGCAGCCTCTCACTCCTGCCATCCCCTTCGCTGTTTCCCTCCCTGTAGCTGGCACTCCTGGCTCGCTGCCCACAGGGCCCAGAGGCAGCCGAGCTGCGGCACTTCAGCCATCGAGCGGGACAAAAAATAAACAACCCCAAAGAAGACTTTGTGCATCCCTTGTGGCACCTGCGCTGTGCCATCGTGACTTTTCTACAAACCAGAGCCCAGAATCAGAGTCAGAGCCCATGACTGGAGTAGAAAAAAGTGTGGTCTCCAGCTGCTGGGATCAGGACGCGATGAGCCAGCACAGGAAGCCGAGCGCATTTGTCTGCCTGACTTTGGTTCTGCTGCTTCAGCTCAGCATTTCCAGGGTTTTGGGAGGCGGATTTATTCTGCTGGCTGCTGCAGCCCTCTCGTGGCCACACTCCTGCTGCTGGGGAAGCACAGTCTGAAGTTCTGCATGGGAGGAGAGCGTCTTTTAGAAAGCAAAACAAATGGTTATTAATGTTCACCCAAGAATAAATATACAAACAAAGGGGACACTTAGGATGCTGTTTATTCCAGGTGTACATGCAGAGTTGTTGATAAACTACTTGCTTTTGAAGAATCAAAGGAAAAATTACATATAAAGGATTAAGCAGCCGTGTTTTTAATGGGGTGCCCTGTTTCATCTCCCCAGCCTGTCACTGAACAGTCTGCTTTGAAGTGCTCCTTTTCTTCTGAGCATTTGCACATTGATTTACAACGGTGTGGGTAAATTTTGTGCTCACTGATGGGTCTCGCTGAGTATCTGCTTATTGGAAATGTGTCTATCTGCTCAGGAAAGTCCAAGGAGGGGTGGAAAACCTCTTGGGTTGGGGAAGATCTGGGCAAACCTGTATTGTGTCAAATTTCTGCAAAGACTAACAAGTAGATTTTTCTTCAAAGCTTGAAAAGCAAGCCTGGTTTTTGGTACCTTTTGTTTTCTCTCTTCATCTACCAGGTAGAGACAGAGACATTGCTACTGATGGGAAAAAGAACGTGGGAATTCATAGTGGAAGGAGAACACTGATGGGAGCAGTGCTGAGAGCCTGTCCAACAGCCCAGCTGTTCACTCCCTGCCCAGTGCTGGGAGCCAGCACCAGCAAAGGAGATGCCTATGGAATAAACAATAGGATGGATCAAAGGGAAAAGCTTGTGCATAGGTATGGGGTTCTCTGGAGGAGGTTGTCCAGTTTTGATTGATGTTTCTGCAACTGCCAGCAATAGTACTTTCAGGCCACAGTGCTTCAGTCCTGCCAGGGAGATGATATCATGCTACTGTTTTCCCATTATTTTGCTCATTTTCCCCCTTACAGTAGTTTCAGGAGAAATGGCTGCATTTCAAAAAGATATGATAAAAACCAAACTTAAAAAAAATACCTGAAAAAACCAAAGGACAGAGTGGCGCCCCAGTGACTCCATGGGCTTGTTACCTTTTCAGACAGGTGATTCTGCATTCAGGTGAGTGGGGTGGGAGAGCTTTAGCAGGATCAGCAGGACTCTGGGTGACAATGACATTGAAGGTCTTGCAAGCCAGTGTGACAACCTGCGTGTTCACGGTGCTGGAAGAAGCCATTTGATCCATCCCAGACCTCAACCTGAGCCCCTCCAGGTCCACCTGTGTCCTAGGGTGTGTCCTACCCAGTTTAAGCATGGAAAAATCAGGTATAGAGATGGCTTCCGAGCCTACAGGTATTTCCCATCTGAGCTGGTGTTTTCCCCCCTTGGAGCTGTTTGCAGTGAGGCTGCTGGCACTGCAGGCAGCTTCTCCCCATGTGCTCAGTCCAAGGTCTGCACAGCACCACGGTGCCAAATGCAGAGCCAAACCTCACAGGCATCCTGTGTGGCATCTCCCTTTGGAGTTGGCTGCCCTGGCAGCACCTCCTTTAGCCCTCTGAACAACTCAGGATCCTGTGGAAATAGTCTTAACTTACCTATATTGACATTTTAACCACAGACACCACATTCAAGCACCATTGGTGCTGTTTTGCAGTGCTGCAGTGATGCTGCTCCAAGACAGCCAAGCTGCCTCCCAGGGCTGCAGCACAAGGACAAGCTGCAGCTCACTCCCAGCTCTTCCACATCCTCAGGCTCATCTTTCTCACCTACAAGAAACCCTTAATGCTTCCATAAAATGGTACTTTGCATATTTTTTGGTTTTAACTATATGACCTCTTTGCTCTTCATTTTCTGTAAGCCCACGTGTGCAGAACCGGATGGGACTTTTTTGGTTTAAGATTGCTTTTATTTTATATGGAGACAAACAGTAGTAAGAAAGTAACAAAATTAATATCTGCCTGAAAGAGCACAGGGCAAGTACCATCCTGGGTTCCAAAATATTCTCCAAACAGAAAGGCTGATAAATTTTTAAGACATGTCTGTACTGCGAGATGCTGAGAGACTTGGGGCAGTAAATGCCTATGCTGATAAAACCACGTGAACTAGCCTAGTGCAGAGCCACGTACAGCTCAGGCCTGGGTGCAGTGACATGACCTGGGTGCAAAGCAGCAGGGACATCTCGCTGGTTTTGTCCCGGCACAGATGGAAGCAGTGCCTGGGTGGGTCTGTACACGGCCAGCACAGGGGCTGCCACCTCGTCCCAGCCGCAGAGGTCACGTCTGTGGGTGTGTAAACATGCTGGCTGCACAGAGCAGTGGAAGCCCCAGCGAAAGCACAGACAGGATGCATACTGTTAAAAACAAGTCCAGGTAGGCTTTTAGTGAGATGGAGCTCTTTGCTCTCTGGAAAATATTCTCCTGGGGATGGGCTAGAGAGCCCGGGTGCAATCTCGGCCCTGCTGAGCCCGCCGGCACAGAGAGCCCATCGCGGCCTGCCCCGGCGCCTCCCTCGCCTTTGGCCTGCGAGCCACCCTCTCCCTGTGCTCCCCCCTCCGTGCCCGCAGCTCGTCCGGCGGCCGCTCTAGGACTCCACGACGATCATGCTGAGGTTGTTGCTGAAGATGACCCTGCCGTCCCTGGTGCTGCTGCACTCGGGCTGGCACAGGGCCTCCTGCAGCCGCCGCCGCAGCGCCGGCGGGGCCGTGCCCAGGAAGTTTTTCGTCCCCGTCAGGAAATCCATCATGCGGCCGCCCACCGCGTCGCCCTCGACGAAGCACTCGGTGATGTCCCAGCCCGACGGGAACTCGTACACGCGGTGCTCCACCCCGAGCCTCTGCAGCACCTCGGTGATGCCGCTGGAGGTGATGTAGTGGCCGCTGTCTGTGGCGGGCAGGCAGTCTCTGTGCTTCTTCCACAGGCTGGCCCAGCCGCTGCTGTCTGAGGGGCACCGGGGAAGGTTACTTTGGCAAAGCCAAGGCAGTCAAACACCAGCTAATCAAACATGAAATGAGCTGGAAAAGCTCCCTCGCTGCCGGCCCAGACCTTGACAGGAGCAGGAGGAGAGTTTTCCTCTTCCGTGAGCCTGCTTACGAATATCTGTGCCTCATAAAATGCTGGTGTCCCTCAGCCCTCCCTCCGAAACTGTCCTGTTTAAAGGAAACTCCCAGGAGATGTCTCCGGCACTGAATTTGCCCAGAAGGAAGGGTACACACAGAGGTCCCAATGTGCTGAACCTGAACATCCGTGCAACCTCTTAACTGTCCCTTGGCCAAAACTGTGCAGTTTTCACACATCAAACCTCAATTATGAGTGCACATTGAAGAAACCTGGGAAAACAGCCCCAGAAAGCAAGGGAAACGACCTACAGGCAATGGGAGAGGCAGGTTTAGTGGGGAACATGGGAATTTGTGCTTTATCCGCCACACCATGAGCTGGGGATTCATGAATGGCACAAGGGATAAAACATTCTATTTTTTAAAGAAGTGCCATCACACTGTGGCTCTTTTTTCCTGTCCTACCATAAAGCCTGCAGCTCTTGGCAGCATCTGTTGTCCTGCTCGGGTCTGGGTCATTGCTATGCCAAGGTAAGAGCCCCAAAGATTGGTCCACCCAGAGCTCAGGTTGTGTTTTTACAATGCTGATTTCACCATGAGGAAGGATTGACCCTCATTCATGGACAGCCACACTTCTCTCTACTGCATAGATTTCATAAGCAGGGAAGCAAGAGCACAAAGGCTGTGCCTAAGTGGCCCCATCAGACACTGGGGCCCAAGGCTAAGACCAAGATTGCATGCTCCACATGAAATCCAGCATTTGTTTTAGTTGTTTACTATACAATAAGCACTACTGACACCCCCAGATAAATATTTGTGACTCTCAAACTTCAAAGCTCTTCAAAACTCCAGCAATGAAGCAAAAAATACAAGGTCTCCCTTACCTGATAAAATTATGATCAGGAGTTTGCCATGATGGTCAAGGCAGCTGTGGAAAAACTTGATAGTATTGGGAATATCCTCCACACGGTACAGCATCTAGGAGAGACAGTGACACACAGCCATTGTTCCTCCTCCATGGAAAAATGGCCCTCCAAAGGCTTAAACCCTTTCTTTAGAGGTGTTTTAAATTCTGTCCCAGTTGCTTCCCAGCCTTTCCTGATTCCGCATGCACATTTAGGGACACCTCACAGCACTGAGCGTTGCCAGCTTTGGTGTTTGTAGAGCTGCTGCAGAATTGCTATGGGAGAGTTGTGCTCGGCTCTGGTCCTAAATTCAAGCACACAGCAGCACTGAAGGGAGTAGTTAAAGCCAACAGTCCTGTGTTAAAGCAATGTCCATTACCTGGATCATATGGATGAAGTCGAATTTCTTATGTGTGCCTTTCTCCTTCACCTGCTGTTCATACTCCAAGGAAGTGAGCTGGTGCCAAATAAAAGAAACATTCTGCAGGTCTGGAGCTTGTTTCACCAACTCTGTTTCAAAAAGTGGAAGAAAACCATGAATTTCACAAAACAGCAGAAAAAACTCTTCATTCAAATGGATGGTCCTGGCTATAACCCAGGCAGCAGGTGTAGCCTTACCTTTGTAAGCTGCCACGTGCTGCGGGTTGGGCTCCACAATTTCATTGTCAATAAAGACCCCTGGGTGCACAGCCTGCAGTATCCTGATCATTTTCAAATCCTGCTCACCTGTTCAATAAACACAAATTCACTACTTTAGCAAGCAGGTAAATGTGATGGAAGGATGCCAGTGCACATGCCACTGCTCCTGCCAGGGAATCCCCCAGCAGACGGGAGGCACGTTCTGTTTTGTGGCTCATGCTGTGGCATAACCTGGTGATACTCTCACCATGGTACCGTACTGCTCGAGCTAACAGAGAGGTACAGAGGAGCCTGAGAACAAGGCAGAGACAAGCAGCAGCACAGAAACCTGCTGGTGGCAATACCCTGGGTCGTGGGACAGACAGGCCAAAAGAATCACAGCACACTGTTTAAAAAAATAACCACGAAAAGTTCGTTTTCAACAACCCCACCAAATTTTAATGGGTACAAGGAGGCAGCTGACACAGCTGTGTAACTCCAGCGTGCGTGGGGTGGCCCATGGCTTTGGGGCTGTCACAGGGACACAGTGGCTGCTGTGACACAGTCCCAAGACCTGGGGAACTGCATCACAAGAGAAAAGACCCATTGACATGCAGTATCCTGGATCCTCCCTCTTTGGGGATTGTCCACATGGTCTCAGCCCTGGGCATCAAAAAACTGATGGTTATCTTAGAAATACAAGTAGAGACTCACATATTTGTGTGGAGGTGCCCTGAAAATTTAGCTGTTGGTGCTCCTGTGTTGCTGTGTGAGCTCTGGAGGAGCAAGCAGCAGTCTGTCCTCCTGTTCTAGGAAATTTCCAGCCTCCTCTGAGGTGATATGGGTCACGCTGCTTATTTCCCAGAAATGCCATGACGTGCCAAGTGTCTGAGTGCCCCTGGTTCACTTGAAACTGTGTAAATAAACAGCAGATGCGACCACCTTGATGGGACCTCTGCAAGAATCCTGTCTGTAGCTGATGGTAGGGGTCTAAAAATAGTCCTGGCCTTGCAAATGTCACACAGAGAGGTCTTGATACGAGATACTGCATCCTCCCTGCTCTTTCTTCCCGTACCAGCCGCGGGAAGAGCCGTCATCTTTGGCAGGTGCTGCAGTAAGTAGAGTTCAAGGAGGGAAATATCAGCCATGCCAGCACTACAGGGACATCCGAGGAAGGAGGAGTCTTTTGAAATTAGAGCAAAAGTACCCCAGGCCCATGAGGAACGCAGTGGCAGCAGGGCAGGGCTGGCCAAAGGCTCAAGGGAAGAGGCAGCGGCTGCATCCATTGAAGGTGGGTGCAGGGACCAATATTGCTGACAGGAAGGCAGATCCCTATAGCGAGCAGCTGAATGATTTGTCTCAGTCCTAAATGCCAGTTTGTATGTGCCTGGTTTGGGGAGCACCATCCCTTAGAGCTCCCTGCAAGGCTTGGGGCAAGACCAGAGGCAGAGCGTCGCTGCCCCGTGCCCTGGAGCCGCTGGTGGAGGAAAATGGGTGCATCAACAGCATGGGGGTATCTTAAAAGCTGCTTAGGTTTGGAGGTTTTTTCACTCCACCTCTGTAAAATTCCTTTATCCAGTGTTTGCAGGAGCAAACCTCAACCAGGGTGTCTGTAAAAACAAGCAGCACTCTAGGGCAGGCATTTCTCTGCTGCAGCTTGCCCTGCCAGCAACAACCCTTCACCACTGACCACAGCAAGGCTGGGACAGGACTGGAACCTCTCTGCAACTGGGAAGTGCCAGCCCAGAGCTAAACCAGCCCTGAGAACATATGGGGTGAGTGAGCAAACATGATTTGGACCACAACAGGCTTCCAGGATGTGGAGTCGGCCGCTAATCCCTATTAATATTTTCATCAACTAAACTAAGTCTGGGGGCTCTGTGAAACCAGAGTCCACGTCTGAAAAGGTCAGGGATCAGATATAACCTTTTGCTCGGTGCCATCCCCGCTCACTCGCTGCCCAGCCCCAGAAGTTCAGCTCTGGCAGCCGTGGGCAAGCTGAGGGGGTGCAGGTCTGTACCCCTGTCCTGGCATCTGTGAGGGACACTCAGGAAACTCAGGAAATTTTAGAGGTTTTATTTTTCCATTGCAATCTCCTCTGAAGAGGACATAAGGAAAATTAAGGACGATGCTAAAAGTTCATTTCCCCCTTGTGCTTTCGTGGAGTCAGAATTTCTGGTTTGTATTACTTAATGAAAATAGAGGGTAATTGAGAACTGAATGATTTCTTCCTCCTAGGTTTCTCATATGCTCCAATATATTCCCAGCTGGGGAAAAAAATCAAATGCAAATTTTCTCTTACTCAGGAAAACAAAACCAAAAAAAGTGAGAAAAATACTTTCATTTGAAAGTACTAGCACTTAAAATTCAGCTGAAAATACTTTTCAAAGCAGAAATAAACTCTGACAAATCAAACCACCGCTTCTTTTCTCAACTCTTTATTTTCTCACAGTTTCCCTAGGAGCAAAGTTTCACCATTTTGTTTTGTTGTTTTGGGGTTTTTTTAAACACAAATGCATTTAGAACAGCTTTAAAGCTATTTTTCCAAAGGATGGGTTTCTCTCTGGGGAAAAATATAATTTGCAGTTAAACCCTACTTATCACTGGGTAAAAGCACAGCAGTAACAAAAAAAAAACATGTCTTGAAAAAGCTGATGCAGTCCATGCTAATGGTTGTGGCCAGGTGGTTTTGCAGTTCTGGGAGCAGGGCACTGCCCAGCCTTGGCCTCTGGGATCACTAAAAGCAAAGCAAAAGGAGATATCCCTTCAGGGGGGATAGTCTAAGGTAGGATTTGGGGTGTAAAGAACCTCTATGATGTCTCTAGGTTTGAAGGTTTGCAGATGCTCTTGTACCTAACCAGAAGGAGGAGTCCTTGCACTGAGGCAAATAAAGTCAGGTGAGAGTCACCAAGAGGCAGAAACTTAGCTAAAATCACACATATCTGACTGCCCAGAAAGATCTGAGCAGCAGTGTTTCAGCAGGGAGATGGAGAGGGAAGGAAGGGAAGGAGCGCTCCCCTTATCCCAGCTCCACTCTTCCTTCTGCCCTTCCGTGCTTCAGTGAGAAGTGCTGTCATTGATGCCTGAGTAGTTCTCCTCATTGCCCAATATTTCAGTATCTCCTTCTGCTCCCACAGGTACCCCCATCCCCCAGCACTCCTCACCTGTGCCACTCCCAACTCCCAGAACGTTGATGGTCGATTTTCCAGAGCCGACACTGAAAGGATAAACACACATTACTTAACCACACTGCATCACACGACTTCGTGGTTTCATTCTCACAGCTTGGATGACACTTTGGCCTGGAAATTTTCATGTTATGCACAGGAATTGGGATAGAAATTTGAGCATCCCTTTTGAGCCCAGTGATAACCAGCGTGGTGGGAGCCTGCCCAGATCGGCCAGCTCATATTTCAAAGTACAGTAGGCACCAGGGTGTAGAGTTTCTCATCCTTTGCCAAGGAGTTTTCTTCAGGCTGTGGCTGGCACTGTGCAAAAAGCCCTCTAGGAACCCCAGGGCAAAGGGGCTGTACCTGGCTGGGATGGCACTGCTGGGGAAGCAGGGACAAGGTGAGCTGGGGAAAACCTCAGCACCCTCAGGAGGGAATATTGGATATAAATACCCAGAAAAAGCAAAACCATCAGGCTATCCAGGTGATTGGAAATCATCTCTTACCAACATTAATCTTGGTTTGAAATTGGGAGGAGGGTCTGAATCTTCAATAATTTTTATCTTAGAAAAATTGCTTATTAAAAGACTCCAGTCACGAGGTTCCTGGGAGAATATTTAATAACAGCCATGCTCTGACATGATTTATGGCCTTACTCTGCTCTCAGGCATGGACTGTGCCAAGGGGTTGAGTTTCCCAAACACAGCTTTAGGAGACACCACAGCAATGATTCCACAAGAATGGGATGAGTAGGAAATCCTGAAGGGTGTAAGCAAGTCCAGGAGCTTTAGCCCTAATGAGGGTCAAGACCCTTTGACAAACCCAAAACCAGCATCATAGAAAGCAACAATGTTTTCCATGATTTAAATCCACAATTAAAATTCCTTAATATAATCTTTAATGGTTATTATTTTATTGCTTTATATATATATATATCTATATATATCTGAGCTGTAACAAAAAAAATTTCCTGCCTAAACTTTTTTTCTCAATGGAGAATGCAGTTCCTGTAACATCCAAAAATTACCCAGATTGGAAAGGGCTTTCTTGTGGTTTGGATCTAGGCTGTTCCAAAGCTATCTGCAGTTATCGAGCCTCAAGATATTACATCAATACTTTACAAAACTGATTATCATTTGCTACTTAAGCAATGCAAATCGACTTAGGATAGAAATAAGGAGGTCTTAGGGGATTGGGAAAACCACAAATTAGCCACTAGGAGAGAATTAGAGATGTGTTTCTGTTTGGATGGATGTGATGAAGTCCCAAAAGCAGGGAGAGAGAGAGCACAAGAGAGCTTTCTTTTGGAAAAAAACAAACAACCAGAAAAACCCCAACTTTAATCCTCAGAAAATCAGCTAATGAAAAGAGATGGAAATGAGAATGAGGCCTTGATTCTTTCCTTAACATAAGCTGAGAGGCAGCACAGTGTATTAATTGAAACAGCACTTACTCTGGAGTCATTAAACAGAATATCCTAAAAACCACTATTAGGGGACTTAAAAGTGAAAAGCATTAAAAGTTCGTTCCTGCCCCAAAAAATCCCTGACGGTTTTTGCTGGCTCCCAGGACAACAGATGGCTCTCCCAGCTCGGAGGAAGTGCTCCTTACCCAGCCATGATGCTGGGCATTTGCTCCTTGTTGAACTCGTCCATGCACTGGTGCTCTGTTGAGTGGTCCAAGAACGACTTAAAGGCCTCCACATACTCCTCAGCCGTGAGGCTTCTCATGGATGGGATCATGTAGAGCTCTTGAGAAACAAATACAGATTGCATGTTAGTGGCTTCGAGGCACGTGGAGGGTCAAAGCACTTACCTCGTGGGAGAAACCCAACCCAACCCAACAGGAGCCAGAGATTTGGGAAAACAAGGCAGAGCATGCACTTTCCAACCTGTTCACACTCAGGGCTCAAAAATTATTCTTTGGCACCCTTCGGCATCAGCATGTTTGTTAAGTGGCTCATCATTACAGGTCAGCCTGAGGAAAATGGCTCCAAAAGGTTTAAGCCAGATGTGGGGCACTCGGTTTGCAGGAAGGGACGGAACTGGAGGGGTTTTCTGGAGAGCTAAAGAAAAGGGGAAGGGAATCACGTGGCAGGTCCAGCCTGGGGGCTGTCACTCGTGCCCGTGCTGGACAGTGGGACTGAGATGGGCAGCTCCTGGCACACTTCCCAGGAGGGGGGCTGCAACACAAACACTGCCACCTGCAGCTGAAGCAAAAATAGTCAACCCTGTGCATCTCATTCGTGACTCTCACCAGCGTGGGACTGAAATGGGCTGCCAGGGAGCTGAATTCCCTGCTGGGAACTGCAGCTCGTGGCCAGAAGGGAAGCTGATGGCAAAACGTTTCACCTGAGTGGGCTCATGTTCAAATGTGGGTGGCTGACACCAAGATCTCTCTCTCTGAGCCGAAACCCAGGGATACTCAAAGGATTGCAAGCAATTATTGCAGTCTCCTGCTGTCCCATCCTGAAGACAGGGCTGTTGCCAGGGCACAGGCTCTGGCCAGCTGCTCAGGGCTGAGGAGCAGTGGCAGCACTAAGACTTGAGGCTCGTGAGAAGATGACCTGCAGTGCTGGGTCTGTCTCAGACAGAGGGCTGCAGTAGGAAGGCACTCGTAGTGCAGCCTCCACTTGCGAGATCAATGCTGAAAAGGCATCATTCAGTGGGAAAAAAATCAGCCATTCCTCCTAAATGAAATGAGGATGAAGGACAGGACTCGGCAGAACATCTTCATCCTCATTTTTGCCTTTCAAGGAGCTACTTTTTTATCACCTGCTTTTAGTCACCACTAATAATGAAACTATGTATGTCTCATCCAGGACAGTGCAATCTCAAATTGAATGTCTCTGCTGTTTCCAAAACCACATGTCCTTGGCAGCTGTGTTCCTGGTCCAGCCCTACTGGTGGTGAAGACATCAATGTCTATCCTCAACACTTTGAACTCTACCCTAACCTAGACCTGAAATCACCTGAATTGCAGTCAGTTTACCATCCTGATTCTTCATATATTTTTGTTTTAACAATCTCTAACTCCAAAAGAATTAAAACATGTTTGTAGGGATAGCAATCTGAGTGGGCATTTTACTTTAATCTCTTTTTTTCCTTTTGTCTCCCAAATACCTGAATTATCGTGTGGAGTTGTCAGAATCTCTGCTTCAAAGTTCATGCTGGGGAAACTATTCCTGTAAGGAAAGTATAGCACTTCAGTTATTTGAAGAACCTGTATGCTTTTTTGAAGCTGCATTGAAAATGCAGAACAAAGGGAAGATGCTCCAGGACAAACGTTCCTCTCCTGATAATCCAAAATTTATTTTGTTCTTTTTTTGCTAGAGAAAGCCAAAACTTCTTTGTAGCTGATCATAGTCATAGAATCCTAGAATCCTAGAGTCAATAGAACAGTTTGGGTTGGAAGGGACCTCAAAACTCATCTCGTTCCAGTCCCCTGCCGCGGGCAGGGACACCTTGCACTATCCCAGGTTGCTCCAAGCCCCATCCAACCTGTCCTTGGACACCTCCAGGGACGGGGCATCCACAACTGGCCGCTGCTCCAGTGTTTGTGCAAGATGTGTGGTGGAAGATTTCATGCTCCTGCAGAACCATTAACCAGTCAGTGCAGTTGCAGGCATTAGACCGACATTTTCCTTTCTTCATCTTCCTTTGACAACGTGCTTCATACATAAAACAGGGGTGAAGTGCCACTGGCAAAAGGAAGGGATGAATTTAAATAGGAGCAAGGGCCTCAATTCTGCAAAGACAGGCTTGGGATGAGGCTGTCTGTGCAAAGGGAACAGTCACCTCCTGGGTAACCACATTTCAGTATCGAGATGCACAGCAAGTCTTAGGGCTGATACCCTGTACAACTTGTGTTTGGGCACACCAAAGTTTTGCTGTTAGAAAATGCTTCAGGACAAGCAGTCTGAGGTAGCAGACCCCAGCCCAATAGTCTCCTCTGCCAAGGAAAAAAATCCCAAGTGAAGAAAAAACAAGGCAGGAGGTGGAAAAATAAAGAAGGGAGTCTCGTAGTGGGGCTTTGAGATACAAATGTGCAAGGACCGTGCTGGCCATGTGGCAAGGAAGTGGCCACATGCAAATACTGCACTGCTTCGGTCAATGGAGGCAAGAAAAGACTGAGATGTCCCAGAAGTCTTGGAGATGCTGGGGCACTGCCAGAGTCCTGCAAGAGCAGCTGATTTCATCTGAGATCAGTGCCAAAGTCATGTAACTCGCTTCCATGGGGTACGTCAAAGGTCTCTCTTCCAACACCTTGACCTCACCTCTCCCCGGGAAAGACCTCTCAGAAGTTCAGCAGGAAGAAGCCAGAGCTCAGCCCACTTCCATAATCTCCAGTTTGGCTGCAGGCCAGTCCCTCCAATTTCCACTCAGCCCTCTGACCTCTTCCATCTCTGCCCATCAGAGCAGAGGGCTGGTTTGTCCCCTCAGCTGGCTGAACCCAGCAAGATGGTTTTCAGAGTAAATCTCCCACTAAAATGCCGAAGGGTAGTGTGGCTTTTCCTGTGCAGGGAGGAAAAACTCTGGACATGAACTCCATTTCTGACCGGTCAAGTGTTTCCAGCCATGCCAGGAGACCTGCCAGGAGACCTGGACAGGCTTCAGCACAAGCATTCACCAGCATAGATGATGCCAAGATCTCTTCCACTGGCACTTTTGCCATTTCTCCCCAGGCAGGGGTTAGATTCTGGGACTGGTTAACACTTGTTGCTGGGAAGGTGAAACGGGAGCAAACGGACTTCCTCTAAAATCTGGCTTAAAATCCAGACCAGATCCTAAAGTTTGCAAATAATATTTTGGGCTGGGGCTGCCCACCCCAGGACCCCAATACCCAGCAGCAGGACCAAGGCAGGGACTGCTAGGGAGCAGGATGTCCACAGCAGCTGGTGCTGCCACGGCTCCCAGCTAAGACTGAGCTCTCAAGGTTAAACCTCTTCCCTCCATGAACAGAGCTGGGTGCAGGGAATTCACGGTATCACTTTGAGTGATGCAGCCCCTTTAAGTCGAAAAAGTTGTTTCTAGGAACACAAATTGCAAGGACATCCTCATAACTCATAAACTTCATTATTCCTAAACTTAGGCTGCGGAGGGGCTAAGGGTGGGGACCCCATCAGTCCCAGGACACGGGCACATCTGCTGTTACTCCCACCACACCCAACCACCTGTGACACAGAGACAGCAGGTGGAAACGCCGCCCCTCTCCCTGCCCAAACCCACATACCTCTTCACCTCGGGAGCCGGCTCCATCGCCGGGGTGGATGCTGTGCAGGGACTGATGATCCTCGTGGGTCCCTTCCAGCTCAGACCACGCTGCGATTCCGTGAGCCGGCAGCCGGGCGCGGGGCTGGGGGTCAGCCGGGCGCCCGTGCCCTAGGTCAGCATGTCCAGCTGCCGCCCCGCACGGCGCTCGGGCACCGCGGCGTGAGGCTCTGCCGGACCTGTCGGGACAGGCAGCGTCACTGGGGCAGGGACAGGGGGAAACCCGAGCCCCGCGGGGCAGGAGCGGGGCGCCGGGGCGGGCAGAGCGCGGGGCCGGCCGTCCGCAGCGGTGTCCTCATGGCGCTGCGTGCGGGGGAGAGAAACAGAAAGGGACACGTTGAGACTTCCGAACCTCCGGAGCCGCAGTGGCAGTGGTCGAGGAGTGCCGATCAGACCGGAGGAAGCTTCCGTCCGCTTTTTAATGTGCTCTGAACCCTGTCTCTCCTTTCTGCTCGCTGCCCTGGGCGGGAGGGAACGCTTTCCTGCATCCTTGCCGCGCTGCTGCCTGGTGGACGGGGGATGCGCTGGGAGATCCCTGCCTTCCCCAGGGAGAAGAGGAGCTCGTTGGCTACCCGGAGACCCGAGCAAGTGATTTTTCCGTCTGTGACTCAGGGGCATAGTGGCAGAACCTCTAGCGAGCACTGCAGCCCCCGGGCAGCCTGGCACCCCCTGTCCCGCCCCACCAAAGGGACGGGGGGGACGGGCAGCCAGGACGGGGGGCAGCGAGCCCAGCCTGCTCCCACTCTGCTTGCTAAGGCGCAGGAATTAGAAAGCAAGGAAACGTTTTTGGGGACAGCTATCCAGGGCAGAGATGGCTGGAGGTCCCCAGGAAGGGATAACACAGCCGAAGGTGCAGTGGTCACTGTTTCAATTACAAAAAGTCGTGGGTGCTCCCTGCAATTGCCTCTAGATTTTTCCCCTCCCCGCACCCACGGGACTGATGCTCCTTTTGCCTAAAATCTAGTAACACGAATATAAAAAAGAAAGGATTTAAAGACTTTATATTTCCAAGTGAGGACCACTGGTGGAAAGAACAGCATTAGGATCCTCACCATTCCCTTTCCTTGAAGACAACGGGTAGAACAGATTGAGCAGACGACAGATAAAACCTCCCCTCTTGCTGAAATCCCCAGAAAACTTCCTGCCCCTCACAGATCCCTGAGACCAGGAACCTCAGGTGGAGATGCTTCACCATCAAGTGACCTGCCTCGGTTTATACTAATTTGGCTTCCAGATGGATTTAAGTTATCCACCTCGAGGCAGGTCCACAGCAGCACGTTAAGCTGGAAACAACTGCATTGCTACTCTTCAACAAAATGTTCAAAATATTTTAAGTGAGGAAAGACCAGAACCTCTTTGCTAGGTCTAAAGTGCGGATTTGGCTCCTGGTGCCGTTTGACCACCTGGGCAGTGATTTTATTTTACATCAGTTAATTCAATCCCTCAGCATTCCCACCAGAGATGCCATCCCCTAGGCGCCGACCGTGCACCAGCGGATGCACCGGGAGTGTCCCAGCACCCGCAGCAGCCTCCTGCCCCCCGGCCACCTCTGCCTGGTCCCAGCTAAGCCACCCCTCACCCCCCCATGCCAAAACCAGGGATGGACACCCCGCAGCTCCCTGCGGGAAGCCAGCCATACCTCCCCGGAGCAGCAGGAGCTGTGGAGAAATGCCCAGCAGCCCTCGGGAACCTCCTTGTACATCCCCGGGCGCTGCTGCCCCTCCCTGCCGCCCTGGGCCGCCCCCCCGGCCGCAGCGCCCACGTCGGCGCCTGCCCCCCCTGAGCCGGCATTAGCCTCCAACAACAGCCTTTGTTCGGCGGGGCTGCGAACAACGGGACATTGTGGGCAGCTGCCCGCGCCGCCAGGGGCTGCCAGCAGGGTGGCTTTGGAGGATGTACCCTCTGCCAGCCGTGTTTTCGGCCGCTCTGGCGAGCTCGTGACTAAATCCGCTCTGAACTCTTGTTTTCCGCGCAAACCCAAGAAGCTGGGTTTTGATCAGAGATCAAAAGCGAGGTGATGGCTAAAGCCAGAGCTGGGCTGCAGGCAGAGGAAAACAGAATGAGTGTGTTTCCTCGCACGCTCTGCGGCCCCGGAGGTCAGTTTTGGGCTGATCCTGCAGAAATAGGACATTCACTCTCCCCCGGCCAAGCCTGTCTGAGGCCGGTATTGCCCACGGCCCCGAGCCCCCCTCAATGTTCCATCTCCATCAGCCCACCCCGACAAGCTTGGACCTGCATCTCCAGGCAGGGAAACCTGGGTATCGAATTTCAATAAATTCACCTTTTAAATAGCAATCAGCTTTTATGCTGATGATTGTCAGGAAGGTCCTTGGCATTTTTAGAGTGTTGATGGCAGAAGGTTTGGGATTAGATGGTTTCTAAAGTCCCTTCCAACCCAAACCAGTCTATGATCCCATGTTTACTGCTTTGTTTTTTGAGACCCTTCCAAACCCACCTAGAACAATCGATTAAAGCTCCCAAAATGTAACTCTTGATTTTCTTGTGAGCAAAGCTCTTCTGTAGCAGTTTCCTCTTTTAATGAAAATGTTTTCAGATAGATATTTTCAGTTTTCCAGACTAATCTTCTCAAGTACAGCAGTTTCTGTACTCTCCTAGGTGAAATATTTCATATAAACATGTTATTCTCTGTCAAGCAAGTTCTGGTAGAGAGAAGGATAACCAGCAATTCTGTAGCACCCATTTTCCTGATCGTTAACAACAAGATTTCTCATTAAAGGAAGAAATTTGTTTTTCTTTAATCCTTTAATCCTGGGAAGAAGTAGATCTTGGAGTTTGAGCAACAGTGTTTGTTTTTATATGTGTATGTAGAATATTTTCCTATGGGAAAAAAGAACATAATTTCTGATAAATACTGGGAAAAAAGGCACTGCAGAAGCAGACCTCATCCCTTCCTGGGGGCAGCAGCCCTCACTGCTGCTGGGTTCCAGGCAGGTTTCTGTTCAACCTCCCAAAAAACCTGAAGTATCTGTGTCTGGATTTTTTTTTTTTTTTTTTAAACACAGCCCTTCCTGCCTCTTTATTAAAGCCTGGATCCTGGTACAGCTCTTCCAGACCTTTCAAAATGATCCTTTTCAACCCGTTTGACTAGAGGTCATAACTCATGTAGTTGTAATTACAGAGCCAAGGTAAGGGCAGAGGGAAAGTCCGATGTGGCTGCCTGCAAAAAAGGCTCTTTGATTCAAGGTGAAGACCGGCTTTGCTCTACAACCCACCCAGTACTGAAAAAAGAATGTCTCTGAGAGCAAAGACAGATATGGTAAAATGTGCCTTTTACCCCTCAAAAACTCACATGTCTTCCTCCAGGAAAGCCCACTCAGAGTTTTAATTTCTCTGGCTGTACCTGTGCTGCTGCCAGCAGCATGTGCTGGGAGTCCAGCATCAGCAGGATTAAACACATCCCACAGGAACAGCGCTCCAAAACAGGGCTATTCGCAAACCCTGCTGTACCAAAACACGAGGAATTGCCAGCAAAAGAGATTTTGTCCCTAGCACAAAGTCAGCAGTGCAAGTAGTAAGGCCAGAGACTGGTGCCTGAGAGGTTTTTGTGGTTCAAGAGGATGAATTGAGGGGGATGGGAAATGGAGGATCAGAATTTAAATTAGTTTTACTTACCTGCTCTTAAAGCAAGGCTGAGCCCAGCCATCACACCACATCTGAAGGGAAGGAGCCTGAATGCTCCGAGCAGCTGAGGTATCCCAGGAAAAGCCACTCTGCCAGGCAGAAATCTGTTACAAAATTGGAATATCTCTTGGAATGTTCATAGGATGATGAGCCACCTTTTTCGTGGGTAAGCAGAGAGAAGAAACGGGGAGACTGGGCATGAGCCCAGTGGGGGATGCTCTCCTTTCACAGACGCTTTGGCTGCTCTTCTGTGGATCTTTCTGGTCTGTCCCACTCTTAAAAAGAGTAACCTCAGCTGAATTAACTCTTCTTTGAAAGCTGGGTCAAAGCTTCCTTCCCATTGTTGGTAAGTTCTGCCATCTCTCAGACCCTGAGGAGTATTTATAAAAATAGATCAAATCCAGCAGCTTTGGCTAATCAAACTAAGCAATGTGTGTCTCTACCATTGAGCAGATTGCAGTAACAGAGGGCAGCATGACCAAACCAAGGCACCACAGATTTATTTTACCAAAAGCCGCTAGATGGAGATGCAAGGACACTTTTCTGCTCTCTGCTGCGCTTTGATCCCATCACGTTAAGCTCGAGCTGGCCTTTCCCACTCACACGGGCTGCTGTTGTCTTTGCTTTTTCTCTTTAGGGGCTGACAGGGGTCATTTGGAAAGTTATCACTCGCTGAGTTCTCATCCTGTAGGGATCAGCCCTTAGGCAGCAGAAACGGTGCAATTGCCTCTTGCTGAATATTATTCTCTGCACCAAGACTCAGCAGAAGGAAGAGTGGAGAGTTTGCCTTTCAGTTTGTGGTTAGTCTTCCTTTATAGGCTGTGGAAAGGAAAAACACTTCAGATTGAACACGGGGTGGGGGGGAAATGGTGTTCAGCAAACTGGAAATCTCTGAAAATGTCCCTACTTCGGAGCAGTTACTGTGGGAAAAAGCCAGGAGAGTTCCTCAGGCTCAGTAGTCAAATCTCTGGGTAATTTGTTTTGTTTTGTTTTGTTTTGTTTTGTTTTGTTTTGTTTTGTTTTGTTTCTCCTCCTTTGAAATGCACAGTTCACCCATGAATAAGAGAGATGAAATCAGGAGAATTGGTTCTGCAGGGGCGCAGGCAGGATCAGCCCTGCTCTCTCGGGCAGGAGCACTCCGCAGAGGTGCCCCAGGAGCACACTTAGGCTGCAGGAGTCCGTGCAATGCATCAGCAATGCTACGGGAGCCAGGAGGGCTCCAGTCCTACAGTAATTGTCAGCTCTGACCTCCGGTAACCTCGGCCTTCTGCAGTGAGCACTCACTCTTCCCATTTTATCTCAAGCGTCAGGATATTTGGTGCTTATATTAATTCCCAGCTCCTGAAGTCGGGCGAAATGTGAAAAAAACCCTCTTCTAGCAAATATTTAACAGAAAAATTCCAGCTTCAGGAGTAAGTTAAGGTACCCAAAATGCACTCCAGGCTTCAAAAGGCAGAAAATGCTTTGAAAGAAATCCAAAAATTGATTAATTTCAGGGCAACTTCATGAACACTTTCCATGGTTGTCAGGGAGGGAGAGTGGGTGTCAGGGTGTCTTCAGGAGTCTGAGAAAAAAGGCTCTGGTGAATACCCTGAAAGCAAATCAATCTTATATCATAATGATCAATGCAGAAAAGCGGGAGAACAATTCAAATATTAACCATCCAAATATTATCAAAATAAATGTCTTTCCTACTCCATGTGCTCGAGACGTGGAGCCAATGCTGCCAGTTCCTGGCAATCTGTGTTTTAAGGGAGAACAGAAGCACTGGGGGCTGTTTGGTGTTTTCAGTTGCATCTCCACTAATTGCTAAAAACTGATTGTTCTGCTTCATTAAGCACGAACAGAAGGGCAGTTGCTTTTCCTGGGGGAGAGGGTGGAGAGGTTGCAGGGCGAGGGCTGGAGGAGCGCTGGGATGGCAGCAGGGGCCGTGTCCCTGCACTCTCTGGCTGGGGACACCACAGGCCTGGATCCACCATCCCTGCCAGGGCATTCCCAGCGGCTGCAGCAGGCACTGCAGATTCCAGCTATTCCTCCTCTGTGCTTTTTCCTCACTGCTTAGTAGTCTCCTCATGGTGACAACAAAATGTCTGTTT
Source organism: Edolisoma coerulescens (assembly GCA_013397115.1). Lineage (NCBI taxonomy): Eukaryota > Metazoa > Chordata > Aves > Passeriformes > Campephagidae > Edolisoma > Edolisoma coerulescens. The sequence continues at coordinate 2,972,189 of VWZW01004119.1, forward strand.
TCCAGGAGCCCATTTGAGCTTTATGGATTAGCCATGGAAGGCACTCGCAGCCCTCCATAAAGCACGCTGACACGCTCTCTGGTGTATTCCCAACTCGACTAAAAATTGATCAAAGCTGATAGAGTTACAGGGCCCTGTGTCCCTCTACAATCTGCTGTTGTGCTGCTCAGCCCTCGCAGAGCCAGCAAAGCCAAACCCTGCGAAAACCCTGTCTGAAAAATGCACCTCCACCCTGCCCTTGGCTTTGCACCCTGGCGAGGGCCACGTGCCCCAAGTGGATGTTGTGCAGGATGTGCCCCCCTCCTCCCCCAGTTGCTGCTGGTTCTCCTGGAGCCAAGCTCCCCCTGGCATTGTGGGTATCCCCAAAATGCAGCAGGGAGTGCCAGCAGGGTCCTGTGCTGCCACAGAGCACTGACACCATCTGCACTGTGCCCAGGGCTGGCACATTCTCACCCCAGTGAGGGCATGGCCTCCCTCGTGTGCCTCCTGCATCCCCTGTCCCATCTGCTCCAGCAGCAGTTCTTGGGAGACTGCTTAAATTACAGGAATTTTTAGCAAACTCATTAAATGTGGGCGTGGGTCTGCTGGAGAAGATGGTATGCCATGCGTGTTTCTACTGCAAGACCTCATCAAAGTCTTTTTCCCTTTCCTCCCTGTTTCCCAATAGCTCTTGTTTTTCCCACTGAGAATATCAGTCCCTTGGAGCAAAGTCTGTGCCTTATTTCGTCCCAAAATCTCCTGGTTTTTGGGAGGGCAGCCGGGTGTCGGGCATGCTGTCTCTCCCCAAGCATCCTCTAGAGCCCCCGTCCTACAGAAACTCTTCCTCTTTCTGCTTATTAATTGCAGTTTGATTTCTGCTGGAATGCCAAATGAACACTGAATAGCAAATCCAATACCTGATTCAAAGAGCTTCCAAATGAGGGGTCAGGTGGGATACAAAGGATATTAAGATAACTGACAAAGGAGCAGAACTGGATGAGATAACGGAGGAGATAAGGCACTTGCCTCCAGTCTGAAGTGTGCAACCAGAGCGAAAATGCTCTTCCCCATGCTGTGAATGATCCCCACTGTGGTACAGTGCCAGATTCAGTTTGATAAAGCTGATCAATAAACATGCACAGACGAATGCCAGGACAGGGCACGTGGGGGAAGGAGCACAAGGCTCTGTGCTGCCCTCAAGTCACACACAGCCAACAGCAAAAAGACAGTGAGGGACATGCTTGGCTTTTAAACTCTTTGGAGTCATAGTATCATTGCATTGTTTTGGTTGAAAAAAACCTTTAAGATCATCAAGTCCAACTGCTAACCCAGCACTGCCAAGCTCACCATTAAACCATGTCCCCAAGCACCACATCTCCAAGTCTTTTAAATGCCTCCAGGGATGGTGACTTACAGCCTCCAACAGCTTTATTTAAATATGGCTTTTAAATTATGCCAAAATGTTATCATATGGTTTTATCAGACAAAAACAAAAGTACAGCAATGAATAGTTTCAGCATAGGGAGCAAAGAGGTAATTTTTAAATTGTCTATATTCCCGTGGATAGATATACAGGATATTCAAGAAAAAAATGGGGTTATTTTACTGCAAGCATGAAGCACAGGCAACCTTCTGTCACCTTGCAAAGTGCTGGATGCTGTCTGGTTTCTAAGCTGTGTGCTGTTGTAACACACCTCAGCAGTTTATTTATGTTTACGTGAACACTGACAAAAATAAAAGGATCTTCTAAGTACTGTGTGCTCCCCTGCCATTCCCTCCAGCTATGACCAATTTCTGATGGGCTTCTCACTGTGTCCTGCAATCTGCACAGATCCAGAAGGGGTGGACAGCACACCTGCAGCACAGAGCAGAGCCATCCCTGCTGCTCCCTGTTGCTGTCGTGGGGTGACCTTGGCAATAGAGGGGTGCAGGATCAGCCCCAGCAGCACTTGGAGGCAGCTCCAGCTGCCTGCACAGGTAAAAGTGGGCAGCAAGAACCCTGGACAACATTAAAGTAGTTGATATCTTTTCAGACAAGGATGCTATTTAAGTCATCATTACAGCAACTGCAATTTTTATTGCACAAAGTCCTTCCTGGCCACCGAGGTGATGACAGGTCCTGCTGGCCCCAGCTGCCCCATCTATCCTTGCTCTCTCATGTGGCTGCAGAATCTCATTTCCTTTCCCTCCCAGCCAGATTTTAACCACTTACCCCTGAAAGGGCCCGACTGCTGAGCCAGGGGATGACCCACAGCTCCAGGCAGGTGTGAGGAGCCCGAAGGACCAGCACCGAGCATTTCATTAACCTCAATGTGTCACGACCACAACTGCTTCAAAAATCCCAGGAAACGAAAGCAAATGGAGCACCTCTGGTGAAAGCTGGACCTCTCTGAACGGAGCCACACTCCGTGGCTCGTGCCATCAGGCTCATGCTTGCCCAGCCCCTGCAGTCCACGCTGCAGATCTCGTGTTTGCCCCCCCCTGGAGTGGACATTTCCTTCAAAGCGAATGTCCCTGATTGCTTGCACTCACATATTCCCTGGGGTGTGTATCCTAAACATATACAGCATTGCAGGGGCTCCTGGAGGTACCTCCTGCAGCTTTTATGCTTTTCTGAGAGTGAGGAGGGAAGAGGCTCAGTCAGCTCTGACACATTCCCATCTGCAGGACTCAGTGGGATTCCGAGCTGTTAGCAAACCTAACCCAGACCTATGGTTTCCATCTCTTTTCCTTCCCCTCCTTGCATGGTACATAAGTGAGAGAACTTTCCTAAAGCAACAAAGATACTTTTGATCTTGATTACCAGCATCAGCTACAGGGAGAAAATTAGAATTCAGGATTTGTTACCAACACTTCAATTATTCAGTGTTATCAAGTTGTCGCCAGGCCTTTAATTATTTTTCAGTTTATATCTAATTTCCCACGCTGTGATTGCTTTAGCAATGTTAAGGTAGATCTGCAACTGTAATAGGAAATGTCCAAGTCCTTTATGATGCTGGGGACTGGAAATGACAACGTTAATAAAATTCACACATCTCCTGTGCCACAAACCCTCATCAATATAGTGTTGATCTGCAGCTGACATGCTATTTAATTATGCTCTTTTGGTACCAATAAACACTTAATAATATATTCAAAGTGAATAAACAGGATATAACACTGACTGTGATTCTGCATCTATTTAAAGATTGGGCACAAGACCATAAAATCTCATTTTCAAAGCCTTTCAGTATTTGACTTTGCTTTTTTGGACACTGGGAACATCATTCTGTACAGGGTATGTGCACACAAGCCATGGGTGTGTACAGCCAGGACAGGGGTTGTGTTACAGAGATTCACAGAGGATTCAGCAGTGATTAACACCAATTATGCAGATAGTTATCACTGTGTGCAGAGACCATTTGTTTTAACACACCAGGCAATTTTGACTCATCAAAACATTATGCAAAGAAGGAAGCTGATTACAATGATAGAACTGGCGCAGAAGCTCTCACAGACCTCAGCAGAGCCAGCAAAGAGGCAATTTGCCAATTTCCTACCCAGTCCAGGGCAGGAAAACAGTGGGATTATTACACCTGCTGTGGAGGCCCTGAGGAGCTCTTCCTGCTGCTGTGCAATCAGTAACACTGGATCTCTGAGGGAAAATACAAACCAGCCATTTTCTCCTTTTTTCCCCCAAAAGGCTGCTAGCAGTCAGGGCCCACTTTGTCTCTGATGCACAGGTGATGTCTGAGGACACAGCAGGTGAGCAGCCTGGTCGTTCAGGCAGCTCCTCAGACCAGTAGCCAAACCTCCCTTAGCACCCTTCCTCAGGCCCAGGGCTCCCAGAAAAATGGGCAAAGCCTGTGCACTGCTGTACACAATCCTGGTCCTTGAACCTGATGAACTGCAAAATTAGGAGCTTGTGTCCAACCCTGCCCCATTTTACACTGTGTTGGAGCATCCTGAAGCTAAAACACAATGAGAAAAGCCTTGAGCAGGTCAGCAAGTCCAGAATGGTGTCTCGCAGTCACCACCACGATTTTCCCTTCCAGGTGGTGTTTAGGTGTGTGTGAGGCTGGCAGGTGCCTGTCCGTGTGCCCACTGCTGCTCAAATACTCTGTTTGCCATGATTTGCTTTCTGTCTAATCACACTTCTTGCCCAGAACCAATGAGCAGATGTAGGAAATCACCTTTCTAACCAGCACCTCCATTCCCATCCTCTAGCACCTTCTGCAAATAAATTTTACATATTTGAGGTTTAAATCCAGGTTGGATCATTAGTGCTGATCTCCCCGAGAAGGGGAAGCAAGCGTTATGAACACGGTGCCCAAGTGCTCAAGATTGTTGCAGATTTTATACTGTTCCTCCCTCCACTAATTGAGTTAATGCCACACACAGCTGGGAGGGCATTTGCATCCCCAAAAGCACCAGGATGCTCTGAAGATGTGCCAATCTGGCAGCCTGACTCACCACTGGCTCCTCCCCCCAAAAAATACCTGTTCTGCACAGATGGGGATGATTAGCGCCTGAACCAGAACTAACTTCTCAGAAAATTGTACTTATTGCAGGACAAATTGAGTCTGCTCTGACAGAAGCCAGAATAATTGCTCAGGGGAGCATGGGGCTTATCCAGCAGTTAATTCATTATTTGTACCTGCCCAGAGCCAGGATGGAAACAGCAGGAAAGGCAGCAGCAAACAAGGTACAAACTCCAGTACCTCAAAACCAATTTGCTCGGTTAAAGGCTTATTGCCATCACGGCAAGGGGGCAAAACACCTTCACAAGCCCTCACGGGGGGCAAAATAGAGGAGGGACCAGCTTTACTGCTGTCCTGTAGTTCTGTGATAGGCTGCACAGACTTGGATGCAATTAATGCTGTGTTTTGGGCTTTGCCATATCTTTGTATGCACCGAAAAGTCAGTTAAGAGAGGAAATGCATTTTAAGTCGGGGCAGATCCCACCTTCACGACAATGCCAGGATAAGGCAGCCAGCACCCGCCAGCAGCAGCTGTGGCTGGGCTTGCCACGTGTCAGGACTGATGCTTTAGAAAGAAATAGAAGGTTGGAAAATGTGTTAAACCCACCAGCACTGCAAGTCGTGCACTGAGCTCTGCCATCGTTCTGCTGGTGCTGATCACAGCAGGGCTGACTTCCCTGCCTGCTCCAGAGGACACCACTTTTTGCTGCTCTCAATACAGCTCCTCGAGGGGCTGGGGCTCCTCCACAGCTGCTTGGGGTGACCCCACAGTGGCCTGTGTCCTCTGGCTGCTTTGTGATCACCTCTGTGCTTGTGAGCCCCAGGAGGCTGCTCTCACCCACCTCATCCCATAGCCACGTAATGATGAATTCTATGGTGCCAGGGCTTGACTTCTTCAAGGCTCTCTGGAAGACGTGGGAAGTCAATTTAAAAAAAAAAACAGCAACAAGCCATTCATCAGGGCACACAAACAAGCTCAGGCATGCAAGCCCTGTGTGAGTCCATCCTGGCCTCGAGGCAAAGCAAAGCCGCTCTTACCTTTAACAGCCCTGACAAATTGGAATAGGATGTGTCTCTATTGAGCATGGATATTTCCCCACTGCTTTTCCTTGTAGTCTTGACTGGCGCAGGGAATCACCATGAATCTTCATTTGCTTTGCTGCATTCACACTGGGTTTAAATTCTTAACACTAAATCCCCACGGCGGGGGGGCTGGAACTAGATGGTCGTTAAGGCCCCTTCCAACACAAACCATTCTGTGGTTCTATGATTCTGTGAAATAGACACCATTCTGGCTAATATTCCTCGAGATCTTAATACATTAGCTCTGTCAGATCTGTGATTGCTTAATACTTTTACGGAATTTAATTATTTATTAATGTGGAACAGTAAGAACGCTGCCAATTCTCTCACTCCCATGAAATGGAATGCAGAACTGCCAGGTGAGTGAGGCAATAGCCAGGGACAAGCACAGGGAGGTCTCAAGCAGATTAGGGCAGTGTGGTTGGGGCAGTCACATTTGCTCCCGTGGGTGGCCAAGGATCTTCCCTATGTGACAGTTTTCAATTTCAGTTGAGAGAATGTGTTAGTTAAAATAATCTTGGGCAGATTTAAGCTATTTGTTCTGTGCCATTACACAGCCATTTTTGCTAAAGCAAGTGATAATTAACCTGGCCACCCCCCTTGTGTTTGTGGGTAGTGCAGATATAGTCATTTTTCTATTCCTTAAAAATGAATGCTTCCCACACGGAAAAGCAGTTTTCATAACACGAGCATGTTTGACTCAGCACGGGCACTCGTGTTGCACCCTATTAGCACAGCCATCCTTCCACCAGTTCCCAATTGGAACAGAAGCAAAAGCAATGTGAATTCATGGAATGCAGCGTTCAGAGAAAAACCTGCAGAGAAAAGAATAACAAATGCAGCCATACAAACCACCCCATCGCCCTCAGCACCGGCTGCAGCACAGAAAGGCCACTCCAGGCAGCTCCAGCCAGCACTAGCATGAAGCGTGCAAGGAGGGTTTCTCTGCTTCACCCTCTGTTTGGAGAGCAGCTGGATGTATCCACAAGGAATGGGAAAGTTCACGCTGCAGCAGCAGCTGTGTGCATGAGGAGTGAGTGAACACACGACAGGTTAGGGGAGGCAACGCTTCCAGGACTGTCACACAATCACAGAATCACTGAGCTTGGAAAAGACCCCCCAGATCATCAAGCCCAGCTCTTAACCCAGCCCCACCATGTTCACCACTAAACCATAAACTCAAGTGCCACATCCACGTGCCTTTTGAACACTTCCAGAGGTGGTGACTCCACCACTTCCCTGTGCAGCCTGTTCCGATGCCCGACCACTCTCTCGTTGAAGACATTTTTCCTAATATCTGATCTAAACCTCACATTCCTTGGACATTCCTCGGACATTCCTCGTCCTTGGAGTACACGAATGAGAGAGGATTTCACCTCCCCATAATTCTTCTTTATAGTAGGAGGGTGTCAGCTTGTTGTCTTGGTAGCAAGAGGAAATATCACAGCCAGGCATTTTTCTGTCTCAAGGGGTGATTCACGGGGGGACACATGAGCCATGGCAGCTGAGCTGTCCCTGTCCTGCAGAGGGGACAGCTGGGGGCGATGGCTCCAGCCCTGCCTGCAGCCATCTCATCCTGACAGCACTCACAGCCCACCCTCTCAGGGATAGCCCAGAAAGGGGCTGAGGGGCCCAGCACAGCTCTGCAAGGGACCCACCAGCTCCTCCTCTGTTCATCAGCAGATGCCCCCCTTGCCCGCCTTGGCCTTTCAATCTCCCCAGGGTATTTTTTGCTCCCAAGCTGATGCTCATCCCTGGGCCCCTCACATGGAGAACTGAGTGATGTGGGGAGCTGCTGACACAGTGAGGGTCTCACTGCGAGCAACACATCCCGTTCACAAGAGAACCCAGCTGTTTCCCCTCCCTCCTGCTGGCAGAGCCACCCTGGGCCAGCCCCACAACGGCAGCACAGGAGCCAAAACCAGCTCCGTATTTTGCAGCCAAGGTTTCCTTTCAGCTGGGCAGCAAACGACTCCTTAGGAAAGCAGGACAGAAGGGACTTCACACCATAACAATTGTGAAATTGGTCATTTGGTGAAGTAATTTGGGTGCGTGGCCCCACATCCACAGCCAGACAACAGCGACACTGCAGCTCTCCCCGGTCGCTGCGATAAATGGAGCTGTCAGGTCAGAGCACGCCGATCCATTCTCATTCAAGCACCTATTTAATATTCATCATGTTACAGGGGGACATTTTTATGTCGGCAAAAACACAAATGCTCTCCCAAAATGACTCAAGGGCAATAAAGAATAAATTGTCTTTAAACCTGTATAAGGGATGCTGAAGTCACAAACAAGGCATAAAATAATATGGAGGTGGAAAGTGCTTTTTCCTTATTAGGTTTATCAAAATAAAACTAGTCTGGTAAGCTTGCTCTATCAAGCAAATGGATGTGGTAGAAAAAAGGAAATGAAAATTCTGATCCATATTCATTGTTTCAGTGTCAGCAAGGTAGAAAAGCTCTGCTTTAATTTTTTTTCCTTATAAAGCTGATCCGAAGTTTTACGTAAAAAAAAAGGTAAGCAAAGCTGATAAGAAAATGAAAGATAATTAATAGAAACAAAGCACACAGCAGACAGTGTCTAATATTAAGCAAAATGCGAAACACAGAACATGCTTGACTGCACCAAGGCACAGATCCAGGCACGGACAGCATCTTAATAGGGATTTCTTTCCCAAAGCTCCCAGCACTGGCCTGGCATCACTGCTGTCCCTGACCCATGGCTGGCAGCCACCAGGCCCTGCATCGGCAGCAGGGCTCATCTTCAAACACAATAGGTTTTCTTTCCTGCTTAAGTTAGGTTTTAACACATCCCTGAAGGCAGTACCCAAACAGTCACACCCAAGGAACTGTTGCACCCATGAAATAAAGCCAGACTGATTCCGGGTTAAGAAGCAGCTCGTGCCTTGAACAGCAGAAGTTCAAGGCAGAAGAGGACCAGTGACAGAATAAAATAGATTGGAAAAGTCCTTTAAGATTATCAACTCCAACCATTCCCCCAGCACTGCCAAGCCCACCAGTGAACCACCTCCCCAAGTGCCACATCTGTGTGGCTTTTAAATCCCTCCAGGGATGGGAATCAACCACTGCCCTGGGCAGCCTGTTCCTAAGTTTGACCACCCTTTTGGTGAAGAGATTTTCCCTGACACCCAACCCAAACCTCTCCCGGTGCATCTTGAGGCCGTTTCCTCTTGTCACTTGCTACCCAGAGAGCCTGGTCCTCACCTGGCTCCAGCCTCCTGTCAGGGAGTTGTGGAGAATGAGAAGCACTCCCCTAAGCCTCCTGGGTGTACTTTTTAATTTCTGCAGACTTGGTAAACTAACACATTTTTCTCCATAAAACAATAGGACAAACAAGTTTCAAGTCATTCCCACAGGGTACAGCTGAGACTCAGCAGGGAGCTGGTCCTACAGCCAGCACTGCAACCTGTGCTCTGAGCTGCAACACTCCCATTTCACCTCAAATTTCACAGCATTTGCCTTCCACCACCCTCCCTCCCCCAAAACTGACTTCCTAGGTTCCCATGATTAGGTGAGACAGGCAGTTTTCTGGTTTTTGATTTTCAGAGACTTTAGAAGGAATCCAGCAAAATCATTGCAGACAGCAGCTCTTCATTCCTAAATCATGCTCTGCTGGTACATCAAAAACACTGCACAACTTTGCAATATTGAAGAGGTGGGGGTTTTGTTGGTTTTAGAGGCTTTTTTGGTCAATGAGGATTCATGTTGCATGCAGAGGAGTGACAAAGGAATGGGAGTTTGATCTCTTTGGCCTTTCTACAGCCCACTGAGGGCAATGAACAGATCTGTTCTTTCCCCAACATCTGTCTTCAGTCCCACAGGCTCATCAGCAGATTTTTGTGCACATAATCTACTCCTGCAGAAAACACAGAATTACCAGAGAGCAGTTTATGTAAATATACTCTCTCCTCAGAAGAGAACAGTGTTTCTAATGACAAATTGAGTGAAACCTCACTTGGCATGAAGCAAATAAAGTAGTAAATATTTCAAGTTACCACTCTGCAGTAATAGAGACTGCATCTTAAATTAATTGCTGTGGATCCACCGTATCATACAAAGAAATGGAGTGACAACGCAACTGTGATGTGACACATCTGCATTACAGCTTTTCATCTCAATTCTGGCTTCAACAGGCTCCATCAGCTGCTTGAATTCAGTATATGAAGTGATATTTTCAGCCCATCTCTACTGGAGAAGCAGCAATCTCCTGATGCTTCCCAGCAATGAGAAACCTGCCTGAATGTCACCGCTGTCACCGCAGAGCGCAGCCGTCAGGCACAGGGCACAGCTTATAGAGATGTATGTGTCTGGTGCTCCTCTGCTGAGCCCATCACACACAGCCCCTTGCAATAGAAACCAGAGCTAGGACTGGATTGAGTTATAAAACCCCATTTTCTCTGCTCCAGGAGTGTCAGACACTGGGAGATGAAGTGGTTTACCCAGTTAAAAAGGTGGTGTGGGGCTGTTAGAGAAAACAAGAGATCTCTGTACATTGCTCTCGTATGACCTGGCGCTGCTGTGACCCCCTGGCAGTCCCTCAGCGTGTTTGTCATTGGGAGGGATGGCTCATACACAGTGTCAAGGTTTCAGCAAATGTCCTTCTTACATCTCTCAAAACAAACACTTCACTGGTGCTTCGGCTGTGCTACGACACCCTCAAGTTCTATGCAGTGTTTGTTGGAGCAAAAACCCCTCTGTCACAGTGGAATCCCTTCTCCAAAGTCCTACTTTCAATTGCTTGCAGCACAAGGCTTCTGTTTCATCAGAGGAAAGATTTAAAACATCCACTACAAACAGGAAAAACACAGATGTCGACCGACACAAATGCTTTTCTCAAAGCATGGATGACCATAAATTGAATCTCTGTTGCATCCCGTCATTGAAACAGTCCTGGATTTCCATCCTCAAGTACACCTCAAGTACTTCACTTAGGTAAATTTGGATAAATCTGGTACACCTCGGGCACACAAGCCAAGAAGCTCAACCCTTCTGCCACAGAAGAGCAGCCACACACCATGGTTCTCAGGGAACACTTGCATCTTTCCCTGGTCTGACCTGCCAGTTGCTGGGATGTTCGTCTCTAATCCAGTCACTGAGCTAAATTGACTTGTAATGCAGACAGCAAATGCAAATTGTGTAATTAAATCACTTAATTTGCCACATGAGGTGTTTCAGGATCAATGCACTCATATTCACAAAGCTCAGTGAAGGTGGAAAACTCTAAGGAAGCAGCAGATAACAACCTATGAATGGTCTGATCATCTCTAAATGAAGTCAAAAAGCACCGTTTACTGACTTGAGATCAGATGCATCCCTCCCTTGCCACCTCAGTTATGGGTTTGCCTCATGCTACAACAGAGAAGCAGCATTAACTGTATGTGAATTCCTGCTAAACCTGAGCTCCAGAACAGTTACCAAAGGTTATTTGCAATGGAGAGAGGAAATGTCACATCATTCCTTGGCCCAATCCTGCTGCTGCACACTGTTGTGACCACTGGGCAATGGCAGCACCCTGGAAACACCATTTCTGGGCTGCACTCATCTGCTTGGACACCTCTGCAAGAAAAGCTACTTGAAACCTGCTCACATGGGGTAGGAGCCAGATTGCACCCAAAAAATATAAAATCATGAATGCCATCTTCCTCGTCTGCAAAATGAATGCTGGGTGTTCCACTTCACCCACATGCTGTCGGAAGATTCTGCACTGTTACTGTGTCTGAAGAGTTTTTTCCAAATGTCATGTTGGCGTGTGACAACCCCAACATTCATAACATCCAGGTGAACTTTCATGAAGCAGAGGAGAATAGTAACATTTTCCTTATTGGAGGAAGCTGAATCTGATTTGTCATTCCATCAAAACATCTCTTCACAGAGAGGATAAATCCCATAAATTGCTTTAACTCGTGTATCTGCCCACAGCCCATCCTACAATTACAACAAAGCATGTAATCAAAGTAAATGAGCATAATTACCAATGACTGCAAATATGGGGGTTTAGGTTATTTTCTCAGACATTTCACGTGCAACCATTTTACCACTGGTTTACATTTGAAAACATGAATAAACTGTATTAGATTGCAGGATGAAAGGGCACGCAGCAAAAACTCACGCAGAAAGCATCCCGTCACCGTGATTACTGTTATAACTCCTCATTCAAACCTACTCTTCTCTCCCCAAATGGAAATATAACCAAATCACAGAGCGTGGCTAAGTAATAACCTGTTCCAAGGCAGGGTGGGGTCCCTTGCTATCAGATTTCACAGCAAGACTCTTCTTTCACTTCCACCAGGCAGGAACAAGAAACGACTGTGCGCGGTTCCATTTGCCCAGTGGCGCTTCATGCAAATCCCTCAGGTTTTTACACTCATGTTTCTAGTACTGGTTATCCTGATGGGTCAGATTTCTCTAAGGCAACCTCACAGCTGTACAACTTTTTCAAGCAGTAACAACTCCCTGACACATCCCACCCCATCCGTGCATCTGCGCCGGGCAGTGCTGGCAGAAAAGGCCGGGAGGAATTAGCTGGGACTTCCTTAATCTTCCACGTCTGACAGGAGCAGGAGGCACAGCCCGTCACGAGCATTAGGGATCAGGTCGTGCGACATCTCAATAGCTTAATGGCATGGCTGGTGGCACAAGTCATGTCAGCAGCTAAGTGACAGTAACAGAGTCACCTGCCAGGTCGTGGCTCCGGGAATCAAGGAGCACATCCATATGGATGGCATGTAACAGCCTGAACTCAGATAGATCTTCACAAAGGTGATATAAATCAAGCTCCTGTCCAGGACAGGTGCGTGTCACAGCTGTAAGATGGGGAAGTTCATTCATTTAAATTACATTTTAAACCAGACAGAACCATAATCTGTCCTGAGGCACGTTAATACATCAGGTAGCCTGATCCATCTTTCAAAAGGTCCCGAGTGAGGTAATTTTTTTCCGCATTACGACCTCCCAGTTGAAAACAAGCCTTAACATTGTATTTAAACTACGTTTCTCCTTCCACTCACAAGTGCAAATTACACTATACATTCAGAAAAAATACAGCCAGAGGGCTGGAGCACCTCTGCCATGGAGAAAGGCTGAAAGAGTTGGGGTTGTTCATGCTGGAGAAGAGAAGGCTCCAGGGAGACCTTAGAGCCCCTTCCAGTGCCTAAAGGGACTCCAAGGGAGCTGGAGAGGAACTTTGGACAGGGGTGTGGAGTGATAAGGGAGAATGGTTTTGAAGAAGGTAACTTCAGATTAGATTAGATATCAGGAACAAATTCTTCACCCACAGATGCTTCCACTCACAATCACACAACACATACGGGTGTTGATGGGATGCCTGAGCTGGGAATAGAGGAATTGCCTTCCTGAAGGACCAAGACCTCTCTCCTGTCTTCAGCAGGGGACAGCACCAGCCCCAGCTACTTCAGCAAAAGGTTAAGAAATATCAAATAGGCAAGAATTGAGAGTAATCCCTTCTCTGTGTCATGACTCAGTTTGGACAATGAAAGGCAGGAATTGACTCCAGTGTTCCCACAGGAGGCTGGGAATCCCCCCCAGCAGGATATCCAGGGCTCTTACAAAAGCAATAACCTTGGTATCTGCCTAAATGACCAATTCCTGGTTTTGCTCTATGCTGCATTCTCAGCCTCGTGGACCCTGCAGGGCCACTGGTTCAATTTCACAGCTTAATTCAATCCCAAATTACCAAATACATGCAATTAGCTCGTGACATTTGAATCACCATGCTGTCCAAGCTGGACGAGGAGCAGGCATGGATTCCCGTACGTGCCGGCAGGCAGTGCACAGCCAGCAGCCGCTGCCTCCGACAGCAGCCCCACAAGCCTTCCCTGCTGTTTTGTTTCATTTTACCAAGTCAAACAGGTGCATTCATTTCCTGGGCATTTCTGAACAATTCCCTAAGGGCACCACTGACCTGCAACAGCTCTGCAGCAGATGTTGTCTCTTGTCCCCATCCACCAACCCCGTGCCTGCGGCTCAGCGAGCAGCGCCCAGCCCCAGCGGGAACCGTGGCCAGTCCCCCGTGGCCAGAAGGTGCACAAGGAGTGGGAGAAGGGCACCAAACTGAACCACACCCCCAGATCCATCTCCTCAATGGGAACAGACTTTGCCGTGCTGCGCCTGGAGCTCCTCACCTCCCCCAGGATCCGACACCTCCCGCACTGGACGCAGAATCACTGAGTCACAGAACAGTTTGGGTCACAAGGGAACTTAAAGGTCCACCCCCGTGCTGTGGCCAGGGACACCTTCCACTATCCCAGGTTGCTCCAAACCCCATCCAGCCTGGCCTTGGACACTTCCAGGGATGGGGCCCCTACAGCTTCTCTGCACAACCTGTGCCAGAGCCTCACCATCCTCACAGGGTAGAATTTTTTCCTGATATCTCATCTAAACCTGCCCTCTGTTTGAAGCCATTCCCCCTTGTCCTGTCGCTTCATGCCTCCATCCAAAGTCCCTCTCCAGCTCTCTTGGTACTCCCTCCAGGTATTGGCAGGTGCTCTGAGGTCTCCCCAGAGCCTTCTCTTCATCACAGTTTGGATTGTAATTTACCCTGATGCTGAGGGCAATGACCACACGTTGCAGCTGTCATTTTTGCTGTTATTACACCAACTTTCCCACTCCAATGCCTTGCTGAACAGCATGCTTAATTGAGTTTATTCCTTCATTATTCAGAGAGTACCACTCTGCTGACATTGTATCCCACAGACAAAATATATTAAGATCTGTCAGTGCTGTTCCTAATGGCGCCAGATCATTACTCCCCTTGTAATTCTTCCTCTAGAGATGTTACTCAATGGTTCACTCTGGGCACTGTTAAAAAAAGTTACCAGGAAACACCAGATCCTGCTTTATATTCCATAGAGTTAGAACTCTAAGGCAGAAAGCAGGGCCAGCAGAACATCTTCAGGGCCAGAAACACGTGAGACAATTTCCCCTCACAATTCCATCAGACTTTCTCTGTAATGAGGGAAGAGAAAAGCACATTCCTGACCCTGCCTGAGTGGCACAATACCATCTCCAAATACCAGCACCAATTTGATGCTGCAGGAGCAATGCTGGATGCGTGGGATCCCGACCTAGGGAAGGAAACCTATCTGCAATTCCATCATTTTTTCAATAAAACTGTAACATTCAAACCGCTTTACAAAGCTGTGAACAGCAACATGACAAGATGAGCAATGCCCTCTGCCCCAGTCACACCCATCTGCTGTGATGATCCAGGTAACTGCGGACTGGGAAGGACCACACAGGTGCTGGGCTGGTAACAATTCTTCTTTTTCTCTTCTGATTATGGGAATAAGCAGCAGCATTGAGTTAAAAATAAGACCAAGCATTCTCCAGACCTGCAATTATTCTCTCGACTTGTACTTGTCTGTACTCTTTCTCTCACTAATCACTGCAGCACAAAATAATGCCAGAAGAGTTTGAAACCCAAGGCCAATCTCAGACCCAGTAAAAGACTAATAACACGAGTTGTTTACACACATTTAATTCAACATACCAGAAGCAATTTTCTCACTCTCTTTAGCATTTTATTTGCTTATAAATACAAGTCAATACCACAAGATGGCACTTTCTTACTTGCAACACACACTATTATAAACACTTACCCTCTTCAAATGTTCCCAGAATTTTACGACATGTAACTTCTCAGTGGTTCTGAAACATTTAAAAAAGCAAGACCTTCTACAAACTGCATTTGTGTTTGATGTATATTAAATGAGGTCAGGTAATTAAATTCAAAAAAAGGAATTTATAAATATTTCAGATAAGAAAATTTAAATACAAAAGCAGAGTTTGTTTTAATTAAACTGAATAACAATTTAAACTGGCCATAATGTATCTACATGGTTTAATTTAATTTAAAATCCTTTTTAAACAATCAAATCCTCTAGCCATTCATCAAAACACCTATCTACTCAGCTCTTTAAAAAATATTCTTGGTTAAGAAACCACCTATGCTTTTTCATAACAATCCTTATTCTGTCCTGTAGGTGGAAATGAAGCAAAATCATATTCCAGACTAGAAAACAGGATAAGAAGGAAGAAACTTTAAAAAACCTGATAACTTCAGACACTTCAACTCATTCTTCCTCGCATTTCTCAAAATACATGATCTGGTTTTAAAGTCTTTGAACGAAATGTAAACACTAGAAAACTCATTGTTGAAGTATGTGAAGAATAAAGAACCCTGCACTAATATAGTGCATAATGATGCTGTGTCAAACTTGTCATTTACAGTAAATGTCACATTTTCCTTGGGATTGTCATGCCTTTTTTTTTTAACTAATTCCTTTTCATGTCTGTAGATTCTTTCTTTGTTATTCCCATTGTTCAACAGCAAGAGATGTAGTTTCTGGTCTCTTCAGAAAAGTTTCACAAGATCCAAGTTTTTGACTCCATTTTTTGTTAATAAAGAGGTGGCAAAATTTTCAGCTTGCAATACTTCTGTTCTGCCCAGGATATTATACATCAGGAGATTCCTCAAAAAACTGAGAAGTCGGAGAGTTCCAAAGAAGAAAGCAGTTAAGGCAGTCGATGTCTACATTTGGATTTCTTGTTTATGTTACATATCAATGTCTCCATCGTAGGCCAGGGTTAGAGGCTTCTGCTGTGGTGGAGGGCTTTGATGCTGCTTCGTTTTTTTGCTGCAAGAAAAGCATTTCAGAAGACAAAATTACAGACTGCAACAAGCTCAGAAACATCATCAACCTCCAAACTTCAATTAAAAAAATCAATTTTCCACAGTGGCTACTGAATGCTGTAACGGGGTGGCACCACACGGCCCCTCTGGTGTGCTCTCACGTGTGTGGCATGGACAGAAACGGGCAGCCAGCTGTGCTCCCCATCTGCAGAGGAAATAAAGCACATTCATCTCCTGTCTCTTCTCACAGCTGCCAAAACAAGGAACACCTCGCAGAAAAATCAGAGCGTGAGCGGTCTGGGAGTGGGATATTCTCATTTTTCTTTGGCACGGTGTTGAAGCAACAATAATTATTATTGAGAAGTGCATTTCCTCAGCAGCCTCCAAGTGATGGAGAAGTGTGTAATGTTATTTAAAAAATCCTCTGTATCCTCCGCTGTGAAGCCACAGAGAAATGGAGCTACATGGCTTGGAAAATAAGGGAGCTGCAGCTCCTAAGCTGTTATTTGAGCTTTTAACCCAAGAGAGAAAGACTAAAGGAGAGAGAGGGAATAAACTGTTGGATGGAAGAGGGCAGTGATGCTGTCAGGCCACAGCTGTGACTCTCTGGTTGCTTGCCCTGGTCTGACTGGGCCAGCTTGTACCCTGAATATTTGTGAGTTCAGGCCAATTCCTTGGGAATTGCAGGACACCTGGATGCTTCCCACTTCTCCCTTCCTGTCCTCCCAGAGGCACCAAAGGCAGTGCCTTTCCAAATATGCAGAGCAGGGAGAGCCACGCGAGCTCTGCCAGGCCGGGCTCTCCTCCCCTGCCTGTGAGAGGCTGTGCTGGAGGAGGGCAGACACCCCTCACCCCCAGCAAAACCCCAGACCCCCTGGACTAAAGTTGTAGACCAGGTACCAAGTCCTTAACAAGGGCTGGTGAGAGCAGCTTTAGACACAGGGCATGTTTTCACCTGATGTATTCACTGCAAAAAGCTATTTGGGGATTTTCTGAGCTGTAGCGAACAGCCAAAAAACCACAATTAACACCAAGAGACCCAATCTCCCATGAACTCTTTTGCCATCTCTGAATCCATTTATCTTCTTGGCATGCACAGCCCTGGCAGCAGCAAGCTCACAAGGTAATAATGCACTGTGTGAAAAATAATATCTTTTGTTTATTTTAAACGACCATTTCATCAGATGCCTCCTACTTCTTTTATTGTGGGAAATAAAATTTCCATAGCACCCTTTTCTCCCCCATTCATGATTTCATAGATCTCTATTGTATTCCCACATCAAACATCATTTTTCAACTGAATGTCCCTATTCTATTTAGCCTTTCCTTGAGCAGAAGCCAGCTCCTTGTTCCAATCACTCTTCTTGCCTTTCTTCAGTTTTACTTTATCTTTTTTTTGAAGAATACAATAAAACCCCTTTCTAATCCCAGCAGAAGTCTGAATAAATATAAGGGCCTATTGATAACCAAAAATAATTCTTTCCCTGCATGGCCACCAAACTTCTCCACAATAATGGCTGTTAACATTTACAGTTTGGAGAGTTTTAATTACTCTGAGGTAGGGGCCAAATGAAGGCACTTAGGCAGTCCATCCTCCATCCCTTCCTGAAGCCTTGAGCATTAAATCCCTGAAATGCAGTGTTGTGATTTGTTTTGGATTGTTTAAATAAAAGCAAATTAGCTTTTATTTAAGGACAAAATACCTGCCATACTCACCACATCAGGTAGGATGTAAAAATCAGGAAAACAATGATGAAGAAGCCACCAGCTGATACTCCATATACCCATATCTTCAGTTTACCATCTGTTGGAAGATGAGGAAATAGGACAGAGGTAGAAGAGGAGAGAACAAAAAACTTTATTCTAAAATACACAAAGTTTTAAGAGATCAATTAAAGAGCAATTAGTAGCATCATTGAGGGGGAACACGGCAAGGACTGGCTGGGAGTAATCCATAAACCCCATGTTTTTGATAGCCAAGAAGATTTCTGAAAAAATCCGTAATTTTAAAGACAAAATTTTAATGGAAAGGGGCAGAGGCACAGGATAACTGGGGTACATTCCCTGCAGAGCCCAGTGGCTACTCTGGCAGAGGCAGTTCAATGCTGAGCTGACCCAGGCAGACACAGGCAACACCTGATGTGTTTAGCTGAGGGCTGAGAAGGGATGGGATTGTTCTCCATAAATATTCGGGGGTCAGCTGGGGTAAACACCAGCAAGCACGAGTGGAAAAGCTGCTTAGAACTGGGAAACAAATGGGAATAAATTCAGCTTAGAACAAAAACAAGAACAGGCTTTGTAATAGTAAGAGGAATAAAGCTGGGAAAGAACTTTCTGGTTGGGCCACAGGAGCAGGAGACAAAACTGGCTCTAAGACAAGGTCAGGCTGTGGATTGGGCTGTTTGGGGTGCAGTGACCCAGGACCCCTGCAGGAACCCCTCCACGCACACATGGGCTTGAGTCTGTTCAAACATTCCCTTGTCTCAGAACACTTTACTTGGGCAGGTCCTTAATTACGAGCTCTGCATTAATAATAACAGCAATTTCTGAAAGATCAATATTTCTGTTGCTTGCTCTGTTCTGGCTGGACAGCTTTCCTTGTAGGGAGCAGGTTTGGTACTTTTCCATGCAGCAGCAGTCTGAGCTGATTCACATCAACAGAGCTGCAAATACACACTGGAGGCAGGAACAGGAACCTGTGCCGTGCCCACAGACACGGTTTGACAGAGGCCATTTCAAATTCAGTCAAGTGAGAGGGACAATCACTGAGCCTGGTTTTCATTTATGTTCAAATGACAAATTTTTTCAAAGGGAAACACATTTAATCAGATCCCATTCTTTCTCATTTTTCTTCCAGGCTTTGTGGAAAGGCTGAGTACCTCTCACAGATTTTCTCTGCTCCTCGAAACACTTGCAGACTATCTCCCAAGAGAGAAGAGCTCTGTTCATCAGGTCTGGCTTGGTTTGTTTGGGTTATTTTGCTGAAGTCTAGGTATGAAATTTGTTGCCCTCTCAACTGGAGACGGCCAAGAAACATTTAGCAATCCTGCAAAGGGACTGTCACAGCCCCATAAAGGCGTCACAGCATGTCTGCTGTGAAGGCAGCTCTGCTCTCCATCCCCAGCACAAAGGCACTGGACCATGTCACCTGACAATTTAAACAATGCTATTTAAATTGCCTCTCAAGTTGAAGAAAAGTTTCTGTAACTGAACTCTGGCCTCTCAGAGTGTGGTTAAGAGAGGAAAAACACAGCCTGATTTGAAATCAGTTCTGTGCACTCCTGTAGAGCGTTTAGAAGAACAAAAACATCAGCCTAGTTAAATCAAAATAAAATTAGTGTTCCAAACTGTAAATGGGAAGGGAAATCACAGATTAGCTGGAGAAGGCACACATACTTCACTGACCAACACAGTGTCAAGGACTGTGGTGCTGCAGGGTGTTAAATGTCTCCCATACAGCAGCTCTCACCACAGACCTGCTATCAAGAGCAGAACTGGTAGGTAACAGTGGTGTCCTGGCTCGACCAGGAGCAACTACTGCAAACCCCAGACTAGTGAGCCTGAGAGCCTCTCTGAGGGGAGTAATTACACATTTTGTCGTGAAGTTAGACAAAGGGGAGTGATTTGGAGAGCACCAGCCTTGAGCTGGGGTCTGATGAGCATGTACAGACTGAAGAGTTAACTGCAGGATGCCATGGGCTTGGTGATACTCTTAGCACACATGGAGCACCTTTATTCCTTTCCCATATATTGTTTCTAGAACACTTCTGCCCCAAAATTAAGCAACACCATGTTCTGTAAAAGCTCCCGTTTCTGTTGCAGACCCTGGGTGAGAGTTGGCTCACAGGTGCTGCACTGAGGTAAAGCTCTCCAGAAGCTTTTGGGGCTGTAGACTCAAATGCTGATTTAAAAAGAGAGGATTGCAGCATCTACCTACGCCTCCCTCCCTTTTTCTAACCCCATAAAGGTACCAGCCAAAGAGATGACACCCAAGTAAGACAACCTACAGAGGGCCAGGGACGTTGACAAAAAGGCAATTAACCCCAAACCTGTGACTATAACTGCTGGTGAACTGTGTGGGTGAACTGGATGAAGGGTTTGATCGAAAAGCAGCCAACTTTAAAAGGCTTTGGACTGAGATCTCTGAGCCCAGAGACTGTCAACGCAAAGGTTAACCACTGTCTGCAAATCAAATATGTAAATGTAACATTCAAAGAGTGATCACATATATCAGACAGAATTATGGCTCCCTGAATCCCCTAACAGAACCTTTCGCTTCATGTTTTCTAAAGGCTCGTGTTCATTAGGAACTAATTGCAAACAAATGCAATGTCAGGTACCAGAAGAGGGGGAAGAACTGCACTGCCAGTATTTTATAACAGGAGGAGAACAGATGCGTTTCAGTAAAACCTGATGTGCCTGACACATTTTCTTCCCATTTTTAGAGTCCTATTTGCATTTCAGAAATTGGTTTTGGATGAATTCATCTTCAAAACAACAGTCAAAATGGGAATCAGCTATTACAACAACAGACCAGTCTGGGAACATCCAGTCCGTGGTTCCAACTGAGAAGAATTTTATGCTCTGGATGTCAAAGATCCCCCTGGGATGAGCTGCTTGGGCTCAGCAGCTTGTCTGCCTTTGTGGGACACTTTTAATGTTGTAACTTCAACCCTCAAGACTAAACTCTACCCTTTCTACCCTGTTCTTTTCATATATTTTTGAAATATGGCAAGAAACAACCAATGTTTTCTTTAATGAAATCTTAAGCACTTTCTGCTCTGAAACTTCTGAAGCGCTAGTGATCAATATCTTTCCTAGTCCAAACATATTACTTCTAGAAACATCATCAGATAATAGTTCTAAACATCCCCCCAAATCACATATGAGTGTACTTTTGCAAAATATTATTGCTTCATTCTGTCTGTGCTATCTCTCAGCGTAAGAGATTGTGATTCCTCTGTACAGGCACAAAGGCACAAAAGGCAGCACGCGAGCTGGAAACTGGGAGGTCGCTCTGCAGCTCCCAGACACAATCTCTGATGTTCTGATCTACAAAGCTTGTACCCTTCTTCTACAGAAACCTTATAAAGACAATCTATTCCATTCATATTTAAGTTTTTCACCTGGATTAAAAGGTTGAATAGACCATCCTTTGAAAATGTCATGCATTTTGGAGTTGACAGGTTTATTTTTTCCGGCAATGGTCTTAACATCAGCTTTCTTATCTTCTAAACCTGGTACCTTCACGCAGTAATCCAGGAAACCATTTGATCTCATCACTTCTGTATATCCCCGCTCACAGCCACAGACTCCTCTCTGGGAGATAAAAGGGAATTCAGCATTAAACCAAACAGTGCCCTCTCACAGAACAGTGCACACCGTAGGGAAAGCGTGAACAAACTGCAAGGTATAACCTGCACACACAAATTCACCACCTCCAAACCAAACCAGCCAGCAACTGGTGCCTGCAAGCCCATTTCAGTTCAAAAAAGCCAAGTTTATTTGGGGAATTCATTGAAAACAAGTGAGTAATTATAGAGAAGTCCAACATATAAACATTTTCATCCCAACAGACTTAATAACAGGAATTTGTGGCAAACTACTCTTGTCAGTAACAATTTTCCCACTGACCCTGCCGGGCAATAGAACAGACAAACCAAAATCAATCCCACTTCAGACCCAAACCCTCCTCACATGTTTCCACTCTATTTCACAGGGCTATCTAAAATGAAGTTTTCTTATGACCAAATATCCACTACCCTGGATCAGACTAAGTTTCTTCTTGAGGCTTTTTAAAAGTCTGAGGTTTGCTAAATAGATACTCAATTTTCTGGATTTCTATTTTAAAACTGTTTTTTAATATTGTTTTCCTTTGCTAATTATCTTATATCTAAAATGTCTGTCTGAGGGTTGGATACTCTTGACCCGAACAGGTGATTGATGCTCCTTTATCTCCTCTTTTACAGAAGTTTTAAAAAGTCCCTTTTCTACATAACAGTACAACAGCATTCAATGAAAATTAAACCAAGAAGTCCCAAAACCCCTCCGGAGAACAAACCCAAACTTGCAGCACCACATAAATACTCCCATCACTCGTTTGTGCAGGCTCACGGTTTCCTTTCAGGATGAAATTCCCACAGCTTCCTCGAGGTGGTACCACGGACACACTAAACTATTTTCGGAGTCCTGGAATGCAATCTGAGATGCAATCTAATTGATTAGATCTCGCAGTGCTAATCTCCCAGCCCTGCTCTGCAGCGAGCAGTTACCTGTGTGCAGTAGGAGAAGGGTTTCCTGCACGCCGGGCTGCAGAGCCGGACTTCGGCAGGTTTCGTCCGAAGAGGACACCCTCCTGGAAAAGAAAACACTGAGTGCCTTCAAGGGCATGTTTCAAAGTGTTTTGGTCTTGGATCACCACAGTGTAAGAAGTGCTTGCTTGCTTATTTTACACAGTTAAATACTAGTCTATTAAGCATATTAGCATAATATCTGTAGGCATCGCATTAATTAATTTGCCTTAACAAGGCAAGGAATTATTATCATGCCCATCTTGTTAATGGAGAACAGAGATATACAGATTTAAGCAATTTGCCACTGGCCACATAGGAAGTTGGGGACAGAATCGGGAATTAGATGCAGATCTTCAGTGTCCTCATTAATGTCTTATCTACATAAAAAGACATAATTCCACATAATGCCCTTGCCCATCCTCACTTGGGAAAGCCTGTGCTTCTATAGGAATAAAAACACGTTAATGAGTTCTTAAATACTTGGCAACCTTTGCACATAAGACTTTTGTTATTATCCTAAGTAGTCATTATAAATAGAACCAGACATGAACATCTGCATTTTCGTTTCTACTCTCTCCTCATTTACCCTGTGCATATTGAAAGAGATCCCATGGATATGCAGCCCTACTGCCTTTGTCAATCTCTCACAGAGCTTCAAAGTTCTGCCCATGAATTTCCCTTTTCATCCTGCACAGGCAGAATTTGTAGGTCACGGCAACAGCAGGAATCTCACAGTTTGAGTGATTTGAGACTCCTGTGTTTTGAAAAGAAGAGGAGGTACAGAAGATGCGGTCTTTACCACGCGTGTGATGTTCTCTTCTGCTCTCCACCGCCACAGGAAGGTTGAACTGAGGGCTGTGCAAGCCAGCCCAGGCAGCCCTTTAGTGTGTGTGCACTCACTTCTGCCCATGACCAGCCTGACAGTGAGGGCCACTAGCCCAAATACTCCCGTGTAATACACATGTGATGTTGAGCTGACAGCGAGGCGGGTGAGCTCCCACCTGTCTTTCCTACACACAAATCCAAACTGAAACTCTGGAAGAGCGAGGAAGGATGCCCAACTCCCTCTGAGCAACAGATGCAGAAGCAGAAAAGGCCGTGTGGAGACATTTCATTCACAAGTGTGCGAGGCCATTTGGGGACAAACCTGTGACATTCATTCCATCCGAGCGCTGACACCACACCGTGCGCACGTTGTCTCGCCAAAGGCTGGTTTGCCACAGGTAGTCGTAACACTTCCCTCCTGCAACATCAACACCAGTTACTCTCCACCTGGCAACAAACCCAGGATAAATTCCTGGCAGGCAGGAAGCAGCGCTGTGGCCGAGCTACCTGAGCACGGCCGCGTTTCCATCTCCTGTCCGGAGCAGCTCTCCCGGTTCTCCGGAGACTGGACGATGAAGGCCCTGGATCGAGACTGGCGCCCGGTTGTCTCAAAGCTCCTGCCATTGATGCAGGTGAGCTCACAGGAGCTCCACTCTGACCACTCTGTCAGGTGGCAGTCGCCTGCACATTGAAAGAAGAAATCACAGGTTTTCAGAAAGAATTAGCCTTGAAGGATAAGGACAACCTAAGCATACAACAGCTTTAATAGTGAAATATCCCCAGGATATCACGCAGAAGTACACAATATTTGGATTTTCTGCTTCATGGGGTATCTAATTTTCGCAAAAAACAAAGGAAGACTTTCTCAGGTGATCTAGAAACAGCAGACTGAGCATTTACCTGATCTGCTGAAGCACAGATTTGTACTACAAGGGCTGACAGTACTCAGAGCTACAGGAGCACGTCCACCTCAGACAGCTACCACAGGCAGAAAATTCACTGTGACCTTCCAAAGCCTTTACCTGGGCAAGGCACAGAGCAGGGTAACTGCAGCACGCTTTCTTTCGATGGCAGCTCACCACACAATGCATTTTCTACCGGTTTGGATGTAGCAGAAACTGATGCATCGTGCACCACACACGTGAGGTTGCGGACTTGCAATCCATCTCCACACTGCCCACCCTACGGGATGATGAAAGGGAACAGAGGCACACATCAATGACATCAGCAGATGACAGAAGAAACACAGTAGATTCGACATGAAAAGAGATACAAATTTGGTCTGCAACAGTATCCCCAGCTGTAAGATGACAGATGGATATCTCCACTACAGAAGCTCAGAGGCAGGGGCAGGGCCACACAAGAAAGTGTGTCATTACCAGAGGTGTGGAAGAGGATACGTTCATAAAGGATTAATACCATCTTTGAGGTTTGTCCTTCGTGCCTTTTACTCTAATTAATAAATTTACTGATTCTTAATTAGTGCCCAGTTACATGAACACAGACATTTCTGACTTCTCTGAAGAAGCTAAGAGCAGGGCCTGCCCATAAGGAACAGACATTTCCTCTACCCTTCTTTGATGATACAGCCCAAGAGGAGAACTCACATGATTTTAACCCTGCCACAGCAAAAGTCCTTACTGCACTGTGGGCTGTCTGTGTCACGTTCTAAAGGGAGCAGACAGAGATCACCAACTCGTGTCACACACCCGAGTCAGCCATCACCTGTCAGCACTAAACCCCATTTGAAAAAGCAAAAGGAGGCTCCATCTGAACCACTCCATGCTCATCATCCCAGTTCTGAAATAGCCAGGCATACACCAAACTACTGAAGATTGACTTCCTTTAGTGGAAAATCAATATTCCTTGGCTAAAGTTATGATCAAGGGCTGAGGATGCTCTGAGAGCTGAAGCACTGAGGCTATTTCTAGAGGCTGGAATTGTTTCATTCTCATCAGATAAAGAGCTGTGATGCTGTTGAGGTGCCTCATGTCTGCATGATGCCTTATGAATGTGCTCCTGAAGCCTTGCAGAAACGGCACTTTACAAAATCCAGTAAATAAAACTCAAGAAGAAGGAAGAAACATTTTTTTTATATAACCAAGGGAAATGCTCCTTTGGATTTCTTGGCAGTGGATTCTTTTGAAATAATGGACTTCATCTGCAGAACAGAATGGCTCCTAGCGAGTGCATTCATCCAGCAGCAGGTTTGCTAGCAGGAATCTCGAGAACGCCTCTCCTGCACACACCTGGCAGCCTGGCATTCCCTCCATCCCTTCTGTTGCAGATCCACAACGAAATGGAAGTGAGAGCATAACTAGCTGGATTTAGAGCAGCTGCTAATCTAAAGCATCTTAAGGAAGTATTAGTGCAGATTTACTACATGCAGCCAGATTCCACATTTTTAACACCGTGTTTCACTTTAGTCAGGGTGTAACTTAGCGTTCTAAATTACTGTTTCACTGCTGAAACTTCTGTTGTGGTCTGAGATTAACGGTGTGTGAAACACTCACGCAGCTGTCCACGGGGTTAGAGTGCTTAGCAATGGCTGCTGGGAACAGAAGATGATGGGAGAATATTCTCGGGGGAAATGGGCACTAATCGAACTGCAGTATTTCCAGTTTGAAGTGACTCAAAAGAATGACTAAATGACTGGAGAAGACAGAAGGAGTTTTCAAAAATACACTTCTTCTTCTTCTACAAAGAGTATATGATAGTTTATATACATATCAATATATAAATAGTAATAAGAATACTGAGAAATAAATAGGTCAAAACAATAAATTTTTTCAGCACAACACTTTCCACTATAACAGGCCACACGCAACAGTCTTCATTTTTCTATCACACTATATTGGAACTACATTCATATTTTCTAATACTTAGACTAAAAAAAAAATCCCCAAACTAATGAATTTTCAAAACAATCCCAAAGATAAAGAGTTGCTTTTTAACAGTGGCTTCCACTTGCTTTCTTTCTTTCAAGACCAGCAATGGGTTTTTACAATCAATTGAACACACTTAAAAGATAAAATGCCACCCTGTCACTTACAGTGGGAGATGCTTTTTGGTATATTTGAAAAGGTCTTAAGCAATGCAGGAGTACTGCATTAACTTCCTTATCATCTTCAAAATTATTCATGTCCCCAAAATTATACACTTGAAGATCTAATTAATAGGTGTGGAACCAGAGGCAGCAATGGCACACTGAGGATGCAGGGAATAGCTGCTAATCAGAGGAGAACTGAAAGGAAACATCACATATTCAAAACTCAGGGGATCAAGTCTTTATTGCAAATGCTCTACTTTGGAAGGTGTGATCCTCTGAGGTTTGCCTAGAACCAGGATTTGCCTCTTGAGTCATGATCTCCTCGCTGGAAATAAATGGGAATTTGACTTCCACAGGGAATTCCTGCCATTTGTCTGCAAAAATTCCTGTGCTGACCCTTCAGAGGATGCAGAACCCATCCTGGGTTTCCTAAATACAGGATGTAGGTGGCCTTTCACCAGCACCTGCATGGAGCCTCCACCTCTCACCCTGACGGGAAAATAAGGAGAAGGTTTCCACCTCCTGTGTCGGACAGCCAGGAATCTCTGGAATTCAGCACACTAATGCAAGGCAGCATCTCCACAAGCCTTCTCTCACATCACATCCCATAGTTCCCACATATAACACTCTAATAAGACAGGAGGTAACAGCCCTAATGAGAGGCTTCGCCCAGATGCGCCTGCAAGAAATGTTCTCCCTTTTTGGCTTTTACTGGGGTTCATGTGTTCACAATTATTTTAGGTAAAGAGTTGATTGGGCAATGCTTTCACAGGTTGATGAGCATTTAATCAGGTAAAAGTCTCTCTAATGAGGGAGTGTGGTGTGATCACATTTAAGGGAGTGCTTTTAAAACCCTTAGAAAGGAAAGGTTCCTAGTCCTGTTAGGAATGGCAGCCAGCTCGTGTTTGATAATGCCTGGCCATTCCACTTATATTCCCTTAATGGAAAAAATGATGAACAGTGTCACTGCTAATTTTTTTTTTTTTTTTTAAGCTAATCAGGGTAAACCACTTTAACTTTAGGAAGAAAATGATTAATGTCCTATAATCCTTTAAAATTGGATGTACTGACCAGTTCCCAAGTTCTGCATCCCTCTGAATGCAGGGGAAATGCCCCATGCTGCCACAGGTGTGCCTGGGATGTGTGCAATTACTTGGGGAGCAACACACTGATTTCCATACTGTGCCAATCAGCAACACAGAACACTTAGCAGGCTCTATTCCTAACCATGAAGACACCTCTAATTATTCACATGAAGTCAATTTAGCATAAAATAGTCCTCCTGCAACCAGGAATTGCAGTCTCAGTTATAATACCAGGAAAAAAATATTTTAGCCTTATAATTAATTGTCCCGTTTCCATTGTTACAGGAAGACACTTTCACACTATGCATTTTGGCCTTACCAGAGGATGCTTTACCTTATTTCACAAAGCATCCTTGAAAACAGGACTTCTGAAAGCCTTCTTTAGAACGCAGGCTTAAGCTGCTTTTCCAGTAAAGCACAGGAATAAATCACCCTGTATTTATGAACTACATTTAATTCCTGAGCACCTCATTAAAGAGAAGTGAACATGAATAGAATGGCTTCTCTCCAAAACAAAGTAGAGGGGAGAGAAACTGCTCTGTGGTAATTGAAGGAGAGAAGCAGGCTCTAATTCACTGAATGTAGAGATGGTATCTGGGTTACAGAAGGCTGTGATTACTCGCTCTGAGCTGAAATTTAGCTGGGTTTGGGATGGGCACACTTTAATCTGCACAATGTGTTATTCATCTGGAGTAAGCTGGGGCCTTAATTCAGCTTCCCTACTAATTCTTTTATCAGCTGCATTAGCTCCTATGGATGAAGGTCTCTTCCCTGATGTTTAACAGGATCTGCTTATGTTAGCTGGGCAAAATATCAGCTGATGCCATCATTTTGTTCTATTTATGTTATACATATGTTATGTACATTTTATACGTGCTGAGTACAGCACATACAAGGACCATATTCACATCACTAGTTGCAATGAGTTGTTGATTATAGAAAATATAAATATACTTCTGTTTCTCTGATCTTGGACTGTCACAGTCCAGATTTCATTTGTGAAAACCTGGGAAAATTCTGGGTATTTATTGTGCCGCTCACATATTCACTACACGTCCCTCCACCACACTGAGAAATCATGTGGGTATTCAAGGCACTGGCAGAGCAGAAACCACAAGGGATGTGTGTCTTTATGTGCATTATTGGCTTCAATCTCCTATATGATATGATGTGGAGAAGCAGCCACGGATCTGGCACAGGTCCTGTCCCCTGGGACCAGACAGGGCTCGTTTCCACCACACTTCTGCCTCCATCTCACCAAAGCCAGATTTAAGAAGCCTGATAAATCTCACTGTGAAAGATTCACCTCTGCTTAAACTGGGTTACCAACTAATAACGTTTTAATATTGGAAATGTGATCTAACAGATAAGGAGAGAAGTAAAAGCACAGAGGGGAGAAAAAGTCAATTCAAGCTTGATGGAAGTCACTGCCAGTGAAAAAATGATGGCCCCAGTGCTGAGCAGAGGTGGCGGGCGTAGGGACAGCACATTGGAACTGAATCCAGACATTTTTAGATCATTAAAAAGATAGCCAGGGTAAGGAGAAAGTAGAAACCAGCCCTTCATACAATAACTCACACCATTGTACTGGAGACCTGGGGGGGGGAAGACCTGCTGTACAGTCCTTCAAAAAAAAAAGGAAAAAAAAAAAGATAAAAAAAGGCTAAGCTGTCTTGATATCTAGTGTATCTATTTCCTTGTTAGAGATATTTTATGTAATTAAATTACAGGTCACCATGACTATGCCCAGTCAAACACATTCCCTCTGTAAATCCCCTACAGTAATTCCACGTGCTCACAGTACTTGAACCCGTATCACTACTTATGAATGGCTGCTGATGGTTGGAAGATGAGGGGCAGGGGTTCACTGCTCCTGAACTTCCCCCTCTTCCCTACAGCCCTTCACCAGCCACGCAGCCCACGAGCAGCAACTGATCCCACAACGCAAGGAGGGTTTTGCCGTTGACCCCTGGCACGGGGAAGCTCCGGAGCCGTCGGGGAGCGCTGGAGAAAGCCCTACCTGGACCGTGCAGGGAGACCAGGGGCCCAGCAGCCAGCTGTAGCAGGGCTTCACCGGGCAGCTCCTGTGCTGGGTGAGCTGCTCGGGGCACGGCCGGCCCTCGCCCGCCGCCCGCAGCACCACGGAGCGCCCACGCACCATCTGGCCTAGGCGGGGGGACAGGCAGCACACAGCCCAGGGGGCACGCAGCGAGAGAGAAGGAAAGGAAAGAAAGACAGATTTTGTAATTTATCAGCATTCCTAGGTCGTTTCCCACCACTAAAATCTGTTAAAAAAGCAATTAATTGGGAAGCCTGCTCGGATAATAGGGATGCGATTGCTAAGTCTAAGAAATGCAGTCACTGATATTTTCAAGCACACTTTTTAAACACAGTTTTGTATGTTTTCCAAATATAGTATTTGTTTATGCAACACATTTAAATACTTGACTAGATCCTGATTATTAAATATGACAGGAAAATAATTCCTATGGCAGCAGCATTTCTACCACTACATATTCAATATGTTTCCAGAGATTTTTAACAAATGAATTTTCTTTTTATGAGCAATTATGTGGACCTAATTTGAAAACTGCAAACACTGTAGTGGCTATTACCGTCCATAACCACTTCTACCATTCCCATTAAAATCCTATTTATTATTGGTGAAAACTTCTTCAGCCACTGAATGGAAAAAGCAATTATGTTACTACTTTTGAACTAATAAAACTGAATATATTCATTAAAGTTACAGCAATTCCATTTCTGCCTCCTTTGCTGTCCATTTATGTCCAGGAATGTTTTCACTCAAAATGTTTCAATTAGAATTCCATCTCCAATTAAAAAGAAAAGTGGAAAAAAAAAAGCCCTTATGCAGTGGGATGCAGAAGATTGTGCTGGGGATAAAATTTCTGCCCTGTCTTTCAAAAGGTGTGTATTTGAGTTAAAAACTGAAAGGTCTGGGCAGTAAGGGCACACAAATACAACAAGGCAGAGGCGAGTGGTAATTGCTAACCCAGTGCAAAGGAAGAGATAAGGTGTTGTGGTGGAGCTCTCCCTTTTGGATCACCGCCCTTCAGCTGCTTTTGTGAGCAGAGGGGAGTCTGGTGGGGGAGCAAACACCCTGCAAAACAGAGAGGCTGCAATACCCAGCCAGATCCTCCTCCCAGCTATTTATGCACATGATTTGTAATTAAGGATACTGCAGGTGTAAGGCACATCTCTGATATCTGTCGTCATGATCATCCACAGAGCAAGGTTTCCAAAAACATTTTGGCAAATAAAAATTAAAAGCAGACAGACTTGGAAAAGGCACTGATGGAAACCTTAGCAAGCTCTCTTACCTTTATTCCCTTGCTCTGACCCACTGAATTCCATTTTTAAACCCATTAAAACCAATTTTAAGACTTCTTCCTTTTCCAGTTTTAATCCCCTAGACCTGGGGAGTTTGTAAGAGAAGTGATGATAGAAGCTGTTATCCACACGACTGTGCATTCAGCCATCACGGAATCAGATACATTAGGAGGTGGAAAAAAATCCTACCAGCTGAGAGGAAAGGAAAAAGGAGAGGAAAAAGGAAAGGAGAAGGAGGAGAAGGATAGAAGAGGAGAGGAAGGAAAAGGACAAAAAGAAAAAAAAATGGAAAGGAAAACTCCTGTGGCTCACTGGGAGGTCAGAGCAAGTGAAGAGAAACCTCCCAGCCTGCTGTTGATGAACCCCACAACAGCTCTCCCTGGCCCAACTGGCCAAAATTAGCTCTTCCTTTCTCTCCAGCCAGAGACCAAATTTGCCAAATTTGTCTTAATGCTGAATGCTGAGTATTGGTGAGCAATGGAAAAGGCTCTTTGGGAAACAGCAGGAAGCCTGTGGCTGCAGGGTTCTGGGGCACCCTGCCAGGCACCAGCTCCCTGCATGGAGCTCAGGAAAAGGAGGTCCCCTAAGGTTAAAAGATCCAATTTCATTAGGAGGGACTTGAAAGCCTGAAGCATTCATCAAGCTGTTTTAATTAACTAAATAATTTCCTTTTGTACACTCTGTTTAACATGTTTCTAGCAATATGTAAATGGGAAGATCACTGAACAGAAAGAGGAATTAACAACCTTTCTTTCCATTTTGGTTCCCTACAGCTGGTTATACAAACTATTGAAACTCACTACAGTCCCAGTGGTCAGCTGGGGCTTGACTCAGTCTATCACTTTCTTTTAACACTGTGAATAAATCACTGAGGAAAGAAATTTCATTGAAACCTTTCTTTGCACAATGACGGCAGTGAGTTTCTTAAGGCTTTTTTTTTACTCCAAAAACACTATCTAGGTGCTCAATTACCACTCAAGTAGCAGAAAAACTCCATTTTTTCTTTTTAAATACCTTATCTTTTGCTGCCTATGCAGAACAGAATCTCACTGCATCTGAAATTAATTTGCTTCCAATACAAACTCGAGAAGAGTTGAAGCAATCCTAGTTATTTCTTTAATTTCCCTTTGAACTGTTCTCTGATCACCCAAAGAATTGGCCACATCTCTGATTCCTCTGCTCTGCAATGTTATATGACACAAAAATTAGGACAGAAAGTGTGCTGAAATTAAAAAGAAACACTTCTTCAAGTCCTCAAATTAGTTTTGAAAGGGAAAAAACAAAAGAGGCCAGTCTTGTTAATGCTGGTCACTTAAAATTCTGTTTTCTGTCAGCAGCAAGAATTGCATCTCAGGAATACAGGATTAAATTTTCAAAAGAGAAGAGTACGATTTTTTTTTACCCCCACAAAATTCTTGCCATTACTTTCACTTTATCCCCACAAAGTGATGTGTCATGGCTGGAACCAAGAGGATTCAAACTCCTGCTACAGCTCATCCCAGTCACAGCGACCAACACGTTGTAACCAGTTCAGTGAGTTTGAGCAGAGCACACAAAACACAGCTCTATCAAGGAAGCACAAGACCAGAGCAGGGATCAAGTTATTTAAATAAGCCTTGGAGGTCAGGTTAGGTCCAGTCACAAGCAAGTGGGACAGGTGATAAATAGGGCTTTTCATCCACTTCCCACTGCCAGTCCCTCCAGCAGGCACTGGGGCATGCCCAGCACCACCTCCCACTGTCAGACGGGAGCTTGCCAAGCTTGAGTAGCAGGTGAGAAAGCACCACAAGAAGTTCTTCAGAAGGCAACATCAAAAATGTCTTCCCAAATTGGTGATGATCCAGGGAAGAATATAACCACCAAATTTTTCAGTTGTGCCCCTTCAGTTCAATCCCACAGGTCACTCTGGTGTTGGGGTTCACGTCTCCGCAGCCCGCTAAGGTCCCGCTGGGGGTCTGTGGACTGGGTAAGGCACAGCAACATGTTCAGCCCTGGTAAATCCTGTAATTTCTCTGAGAAAGTCAGCTTTGTCAGTGGCAAAGCACAGCTGGAGGTGGTTTTATACAATTTAGCACTCCTGTTAGAGAACCTGGGAGAAGCCATGTGGGATCGGAAAACGTTAATGTAGAAAAATTCAGCATCCTCATGTATTCATTTGCCTTAACAAAGGAAATTCAATTTGCTGAGGATTATCCTCACCAAACATCTTTCCAGTAACTTTGATTCAGGCCACGGAAGCATCATCCATTAAGGCAGTTCTATACATCTTTTCATAGCAGTACAGCAACTGATATAAGGAACCTTTATATATAACCCAGTGTCAGTCTAAAGCCCTATCCAGCATCCTGAGCAGAGGCTGCCCAGAACTACAGCTGCAACAGGCAAACATCACTTACACATCTCCACAGGCTCAGTGCAGGCAGGAAAGAGAGATCTGCTTCACTCATCATCATTCGTAAAAATCAATAAATTCGCCTTTGGCTGCTGTGTACCAGAACTGTGTTAGATGCCAGTGTCACATGCACAGCAGCACCACTTCATGTTTAAATGCATTATTCCATAAAATAAAACCTGAGTAAAGGTAACACCCATTAAAATATATCACATCAAACTGTTACTAGAAGAGAAGGACAGAATAAAAATGTTAGCAACAATCCTTGAATAAAAAACCCAGTGAAAACACACATCCAGCAACACTAAATTTTGATCTGAATTGTATTTAAATTATGTTTCTCTTTGAAGTCCTCTATGGTGCTTCTGCAGGCCCTTCACACGCTCTCCAAAAAAAGCCAGAAAAGCAAAATATTGCTGTGAGCTGATCCAGTAATGCTGCATTCAACTTGCTGTGAATTATTTCTGAGCACTGAGCACCTAAGCCCTGCATTCCAGCTGTACCAAACAGTGAGCAATTACTTACTGGCAAAGGGAAGCAGTTATGAGTGTTTACTCCAGCCAATTCCCACAGCTTTTATTGTCATCCTTTGTTTTTTCCCATCTAATTTGAGGCTTCATCCTACTCCCACGAATGCCTGTGAGAAACTCAGGGTGACTTCAAAGGTGTCGCAGTCCACGACCCTTCTGGCTGGAAACCCTCGCTGTGCTCCCCTGAAGCAGCACCTGTAGGTGAGGGCACGAGTAAAGTCTTCTCTGTTATTGCCATCATCCAGGAGTATTTACAACCCACTGGAACTCAGTGAGGCAGCTGAAGTAATGGTGTTTGTGCTGTTGGAACCACGCTAGGGCCACGGCCACAGGACTGTGCCAAGGTCCCTCCACCAGGGATGGTTGGTACCAGGGTAGATCCACACTAAAGAGTTGACACAGCAAAAGTCAGATCAGGCCCGAGGCTGCAGGAAAATCCATGTGCTTGGAATAATCTGGATGCAAAGTATTGCTGTTTCACTGATGCTCCTGCTTTGGCATGAGGTTCAGAAGACTCTTGGGTCCCTGCAAAGTTGTTCAAGTGGTAGAAAAGGACTGAGCAAAACTTCGCTTCTTCATGACAGTTTTTAAGACAGTTTTCCCAGCAGCTTAGCTGCCACAGCTTCACAAAAGAGTATTTCCAGCTTTTAAATCCATGCTAAACCACAGCAGTAATACAGTGGCCTGTACAAGACAGCTCTCTAGCCAGCAGTGTAATGGAATTATGATCTTGGAGGACCAGGGATGACCCATAAACCGAGCTGAGCCTGGGCTTGACCGTGTGGTTCAAGCAGCCTCAATGAGGTTTGGCACCTAAAGCAGGACACTCACTGGAAGGTCTCTTTCAGCAGGGCACAGATGTTTCCAGCTTTCCTCTGGTATAGGACATGAAGTAACTCTTTGCATCCACTGGCAGCCATCAACTCTTTAACCAGTCTTTGGAATTTGCACAAGCATTTCAGGATCAGGGGCAGAATACAAGACACACCTTCACTCGAGTACATCCTTTTCCAAACTATGCAATGTAAGCTCAGGATGAAAAAACCTTCAGGTGCTATATAGGGTGAGCTGCTCCTTGAACATGCTAAAAGCCATAAAAACACTGCAACCTGCTTTTGCACTGTACTTTGTTTAAGTTATTAAGTGACTGAACACTAAAAAAATTAAATTAAGTTTATTCAGCAACACAAGCATTAACACTCCAAAATGGATTTTGAAGAAAAAAATAAAATTTGGAATTAATAGTACTCCCAGAGTGTTGTTTTTAAAACACTGTCCATGAATTATTCATTTCTGTTAAGAAAGCACTACTTCACAAATGGGCTAAAAGCTCAGCAAAGAAAGAACAGCACTAATCCAAATATTAAGCTTTTTCTGTAACACGCTTTGATCTCTGGAATCCATCTGAAGGAAACACTTTATGGAAGTTAAGAGCTTTTTTCTTTTTGACCTTAAGTGAATTTGATTCAAATATACATTATGGCTTTTGAATCTTAAAGACCATTAGCCGTACATCTAATGCACATCAGAAGCCTGGGAAATAAAGTCCCAAGCTTATTGAGAATAAAACCTTCAATGCATTTCCTCACGTCAATACTCAAAGGGTATTTTAAATCATATAAGTTGAAAAAGGTCCTAATCCTTTCACTTTTTGTATGCTGGTGAGCACTACTGGCTATAGAAAGTCTTGCTGAAGTTACTGGGGTCATAGAAATGTTAAGGGACCTGAGGATGCAAGATGGAGACGAGAGGCACACACTGAATGATGAAAAATAGTCTTTGTGTGTTTTCTCCAATGGGATGCTATTATGTTACTAAAAGTTACTTCACCACAGGATTTGTAATTATTTATTAATCTCTTCAGAATCCTGTAACACTCCCCAGCTCCTTGCCAGCTTTACTTCTCATCTCCAGGGTTAACATTTGCTGTGACTGAATTTTGAGAGTTTATATTACTTAATAAATAAACCTCCAGACATTTGACTACTTGTTCCCTATGTTGCATTTTTCACTTTGGAGTACTTTGAGAACAGCCTGCTTTGCTCAAAACACCCACCACCTCAGGACCTCAAGAGTGTCCAAAGCCACCTCCGAAGGATTCGGGTGTGGCTCGAGGCTATCCCTGAGCTCTGTACCCCTATTTGGGGACTGCCTGAGCCCACCTGGGGCTGTGGGTGCTGTCTGTGCTGCACTGCTGAGGTAGGGGGGGTCAGGAGGGCAGGCAGGGACTCACCGCCGGCGCCACACGTGTGGGAGCACTGCGACCAGGCTGACCACGGGGAGAGCTGGCAGTCCACGGCACACCCCACCACACACCGGCTGCTCGTGGGCACGGGCTTCTCCAGGCGCAGCTGTGACAGGGAAACACAGGCATCATCTTCCCCAGGCCCCAGCCACCTCCTGCCACAGCCCAGCACCCCAACAAGAACGGGGAGCAACTCTGTGGGACACCTGCGTGGTGTTTATGGGGAGCTTTCCCAAGGGTGCAGTGGGTGAACGCGGTTTCAGTGTTGAAGCGTTTCACATCCAAGCATCCCTCACTGTTTGGGTCTTATTCCAAAAGGACAACCCCAGACTTCTAGAAGTAGGACACAAACTCCTGAGTCGCCAGCTTTGGGATGGTGCAGGGTTGGCAGCCATGCCCCGTGTGTTCAAGTCAAGGAGTGATACCAGCCACTGACAGCCCTCTGTCCCCCAAACCCCCCAGCCATGCGCTCCCAGCACCAAACACAACTTTTCCACTGTTTATGGGGGATGTCTTGGCGTGGATCAGAAGGCACCAGCAGCTTTCTGGAAAGACAAGGACGTCTGGGCGTGTCCCAGCCCTGCTCACCCGCTGGCAGAGCTGCATGCTGACGGTGGCCCCGTCGCTGCGCCGGCAGCTCAGGAGGCGGCGCCGCTCCCCGTGTCCGCAGGTGGCATTGGCACCCAGCTGGCACCCGCTCCAGCCTGCAGGCACAAAGCAGAGGGTGCACTGCTGCAGGTCACCTCTATACTCTACACAGAATCACAGAATGGCTTGGAAGGGACCTTAAAGGCTGTGTAGTTCCAATCCCCTGCTGCGGCAGGGACACCTTGCCCTAGACCAGGTAGCTCAAAGCCCCATCCAGCCTGGCTTTGAAGCCTTGAGCATGGGTGTTACCTTCACCTACAGCAGCACTTCCCCATGTCAGGGAATCCCACACCCAAGAAGAACCCCCCACAAAAGAAAGTTCTTCTCAAAGCCAGGCAAGTCTCAGAGGAGGAACCTCTCGCTTCGCAGTCCGATACCGTATCCCATTACGACACCGGTACATCAGAGTGCACGTGTTGAACACTGATAAAGGGTATCAGTTCAATCCAGCTGGCACAGGTACAAGACTGTATTGTCTGAAGTGAAATTCCACTTTGATAAAGCAGCTGGGGAACTTTCTGAAGGGGAACTCTGGTTTAACCTGTTTTTGTCTCGAGGCAAAGCTATCCATTATTTAAAACTAAACTCTAATACTCATGAAATAAAAGCAGTATTTCTAGCGGAAGAAAATTAATAACTTATTACGTGCCTGAAATTATGTTGGTCAGAATACAACTAAACTGAAATAAGCTTTAAAACATCATTTAAAATAAACAAAAAGCATAACAGAAGCCACTAAAATTTCCATACACCACCAATAAATAAGAAGGATGAGAAGAAAACCTATTACTTTGTGTCTTCTACCTCTGATAAACATGAACACATAAATGTTCTGCATTTCTGAAATGTGATGATAAAAAAGGCATCATCCTGCTGCCTGTGTTTCTAGGGCTTTTATTACAAACAGGCTGAGTTTATATTCATATATTTTATCTTGCTTTGTTCTCCCTTCCAACCAGCCCCCACACTCCTCTTAGATCTCTTCTCGGTATGCCTCATTTATTTCAGCTGGTCAAAACAAAAGGAATTTCTTGGTTTGGTTTTGTCCATTTGTTTGCAACAGACCCAATTGCTTCTAAGGTGCTAAATAATGCATTTTACTCTAAATACCCTATGCCCACCCATATAACCTATATTGCCTTCAAAGCAGACTTCTGTTGGTATTATTGGCGTCACCAGAATCACACAGGTGATACTCTTTTAATTGGAATTTTGTAATTAATTCTGCTGATAACCCATTGAAAATCCCATTTAGCATGCTTTATTTCCAGTGTACCTGCAATAACAACTTACATAAAAAATTGTGCATTTGTCCACTAATGTGTAAAAATGTAGGCGTGTAATTAACTTTATTGAAACCAACGATGTCAAGCTTTTACCAACACCCCAAGCAAACATAACTAAAAACTAAAAACACATACTAAGGGTGTATTGAAAATTTGCACCCACCTGTTAGGTTGTACTGGTATTGGAAGCAATTTTGATTAAGAATACATGGCTTCATTTGTGAATCTTCAGGGCAGGGCTTTGAACTGACAGGAGACCTCAGCACTTGTCGGGTTCGGGTTTGCATAATATTCGGGTCACACACCTGGACAGAGGAGGGATGGACAGTACAGAGACCCCAGTAAATCACACAGACACCACTGACCCCAGAAAATCTCACAGACACCACAGACCAAGGCTGTTCATACACATCCACAGCCACGTAGAGGTAGGATACAATCCCACTCCCGCTCTAACAATACTTAAAAGCATATGAAGGAAAAGAAATGTAGTTCAAAGTAGGAATCCAATATCACTAAAAGTCATCTTTTATCCACCCTGATTTGGCTATTTCAGCACTCCTACACTATTTTTTCCATGATTTTTGGTAAGGATCCTTGGGGACAACAGGATAAAGACTGCATCATTTTGCTGTGCCCTGCTTTGCACCTCTTTCCAAGACTTCCAATAAAATGCCACAGTACTGAATAACGGGACAGGATTTCTGGCACAATTAATGTGTTTTTAAGTAATATCTGATATTATAGCAAAGCACTCATTTCAAAGAAGGGCATCTGTAATTGCACATCAGTTATGATGCTGACAACAAGACGAGGTGACTTTTCAGAGTACGTGATACCAATACTGATGTCCGGCTGCCTATAAACCAGGATTTTCTTGTTTACATTTTCACAGCAATATGAACCAACTGAGGTAGGTTTTCATTTCTGTTTGTGCATCACAGGCATGAAAACTGTTTGTTTTTAGCAGCCCTCGATCCTCACTCTCACAGCACTGCGGCATGGAGCTGTTTTCCCACAATCCAGTAACGTGAGTGGAAGTGGTCGCAGCAAACCTAATGGAAATAAATCCCTTATTAAAGGTATTCACTGCCATTTATTGAACAGGATGACCCATTTAATTCCTAACAGCGTCTCATTAGGATTGCTCAGGAACAGAAAAGAAAACAAAAAAAAGCAATGCATGTAGAAATAGATTTTCATGAATGCTTGGGGATTTAAAACATGATCTTTCTAGAGAGTGCTGTAATTACAAAAAATAACCAACAGTTTAAAACCACAGGCTTATTTCCATGCAACAAACAGCCTGCAAATACTGAACCCTGCACGGGTGAAAGTGTGGATAATTCCTGTATTGTGAATATTAAAGGGAAATGTAATGGCCTTGCAGCATAAATCTGGATCTCAAACTGCTGTAAACTGGATTAGCTGCACAGATGATAGCAAAACTGAACAGAATAAATATCAGGACAAACGGGAAAAAAGTCTGGTCTGGTCTTAATAATACATTGTCAGGGCCTGTTTTCCTTATGTTTACACTACGTGAAGGAAAATCCATTACGTTTTTATTGCTGACACACACCTTGTCAAATCATTTTAAATGGTAATCTTATTTGAATACCCTTGGTCAGCTAAAATACCCAATTGTTTCTAATTATCTGAAAATTAAACCTATGCTAAGTGCTTACCAATAGTTTACTGCCTTTTTCACAACTAATCTGATTGTCCATTCTCACAACTAACACTAATAACTTAAATGATTTGCCAATAAAGCAAAATGACTAAGGAAAAAAAAATCAAAGCATGTATCTCAGTAGCTACTCCTAATTAATGTTTCTCTGAATTATGTTACCAAAGGGA
Source organism: Edolisoma coerulescens (assembly GCA_013397115.1). Taxonomy (NCBI): domain Eukaryota; kingdom Metazoa; phylum Chordata; class Aves; order Passeriformes; family Campephagidae; genus Edolisoma; species Edolisoma coerulescens. The sequence goes on from VWZW01004119.1 coordinate 3,011,949, forward strand.
AAAAAAATCAATGGATGCTGTGACAGAAGTTGTCTGTGCCAGCTCAGAAATACCAGCTTTTGTTCCCTTCAGAATAAGAACCTGCAGACAGAAAATATGCATCATTTGTAGATAAGTAAATTCTCTTAATAAAATAGTATTTTTCCCCTGTCTAGCATGCCCCCTGTTGTGCTCGATTATAGGACATTGATGCAGCCCAGTGCTGTCACAGAGCCCCACAGTTTTCCTGGCTGGCACGACCATTTTCCCTCTCAGATACCCTCCTGGTAGGCAGCAGACCAGTCCAACAGGTCAAAACCTATCTGGTGTTTGCCAGGATCCAAACAAACAACTGGTTTACTGATGCTCTGACGCCCGAATTCTCACTGTGTTGATGAGCTACAGCACTCAGAAGCCAGAGCTGATGCAATAAGCTCCTCACTTTTACCAGTTTTGAATAATAAGGAACCTCTGTAGGAAAAGCATTCATTTAATCAAGCTGAGGACATGGGAAACATGCAAAAATTCAAAGTCGGCAAACTGTAACTAATATCCTGTAATATTATTTGTTGAATTTCTCTTAACGTCAATTGAGAAGTCAATTTAGTTTTATAATTGATTTTCTGCCCTTACTCTTTCAAGTTAACCACGTAAAAAACTGAGCCAAATATATATGGAAGTGAGTAAGCGGCAGGAGGGAATGACTTGCAAAGAAAAAGATGAAAGCTGGAATTTTCAAAGGAGCAAGAGGGAGCTGAGTACCCAGCTACCCTGAAATCTCAATGGGCTTGGGTGCACAGCTCCTGCAGGACCCCTCCAAAACCCCAAGCTGGGAAAAAAATCAAATATTTATGACATGGCAAAGGTTGAGGAATGGACTGGCAGGCTCGGTGTCATTAGGGGATGTGAACAGGGAAAGTAAAGAAGAGGGATTGTTTCCAGTGGGGAGATGCTGAGGGTACTAACAAGCAATGCCTACGGGGCATGTCTAGTCCTGAATGTGGATCTTAAAAAAATACTGAGAGCAAAACCAATCACCATCAATGGCAAATCACAGGCTTAGGAGCTAGGACAGAAATGGCAGTCAGTAATTTAGAGAAAAGGCAGAAAAACAAAGAAATATTCCTTGAATACTTCAAATAAGAAATTATCATGGGACTAATTAAGATTTAGGCAAGATAACAGGTTGATTCTGAATATTACCACCAATGAAGAAAATGACAAAACTAATTTGACTGTTCAAGTAATCTTCTACACAAAATAGTAGTGAAGGTGCCATTCAGGTACCTGGATCAAGACTGGATCTGCCCTAGGGATCCAAGCTTCTAATCACAAGCATACATGAATCTACAGTTCCTGGGGTTTTAAATAAATAAAGCCCACTGTGATTCAGCAATGCTTTACTGAGCATCTTCATTTACAGCTCCTCTCTTCCCACTGAGTGGATGCTATACTTCCAAAGACATTATTTTACTCCCTACTGCTCTATTAGTAACTAGTACTTTCACTGATGACAGATGAAGCTTTTTTAATTATTTTTTACATTAAGTCAGCCATTACTTCCTGTAAGGCTATTGCAACTGGTTTGTGCTCAGCATCAGCCAACATTTCCACAGTGGAAGCATAAGGAAAGGCAGGTGCCTACAACAGATGTGTTCAGGAGTGGGAGTTGGACTTGCATTTCTGAGATCATCTCTTTATGCTCATGGTACTTATTTTTATGCCTGTGGTTATAAATCCCTTAACTGATTTCCATAGTTGGGAGAATTTGGAATGTAACCACGGGATAGAAATGGGTGTAACAGCAAATGTTCCCTATTCTGGGAAACTGAAACCCACTTCTGACAACACCCAGACTCAAATAAAGACTTATGGATCAAAGAAGGACAATGATTATGGGTGCCCACTGGCCATAAAAAATAGGAGAGGAAACGAGTCCTAAGAAATGGAACTGTGATGCACGGAGGTAGAAGGTCAGAGGCCAGGAGAACTCCATGTACCTTCAAGATCAGGTGCAGATCAGTTTGGCTGTTAAGTTTTACAGAATATGTTGTTTGTTCACATTGCTTGCTGATGACTGTAAGCAATGGGGATGTAATTCTGGCATATGCATCCTTTGGAACTGGTGATAGGAACACAATTAATTTCTGGGTGAAAATAATAATGGGGTGCCAGCTCAGGTGGCACATTAATAGCCTACAGCAGTAGGATGTCATACACAGACATAGTAGTTTTCTTTATAACTGTACTGTCCCAGCCTACTTTATAGTATTAAATCTCACCATTTCCATTATTCTTTTCCATAAAGTATGAAAAAGTTGAGCTAGAGCCATGGATCTACAGGGCAGATTATATAAACCACGACAGAAACAAAATTTTCTGAAGCAATGAGAAGTCCATAAAATGTTAAGGTGGGAATAAATCAAAGTTTTTCTCAAAGGACCGTTTAGAAATTATAACAGCCATCATCTTGATTCTGTGGGGGAATTCCTGGCACTATTGACTACTGCATTTTTTAATATTTCTTTTAGCCAAAGCTATTTTTTCACCATGACCACTTGTCACTATTTAAAACTAACATAAAAAGTGAGGGACGAAAACACACACAAAGGATGCACCCAGCCTTTGCTTCAGACAATCACAGCACTGACAAAGCACAGAAAGTTTGTTCTGGAAGAGAAGGGTATTAAATAAAAGAAAGCTGCAAGGTTATGAAGCTAAGTTCCAGCATAAGAGCTGTTAACATATCACACATTATTATACACTATTAGACCCTCTTTGTGATGGAATTTAAGAGCTGTCCATTGATCCAGGCTTTCCTATGCATCATAATTGTACAGCACAGAGGCTGTAACCCATTACAGGGCCCTTTAAGCTGTTTAATTTATCAAGCAGCTTGTATAATGCATCCTGCTCTATAAATAGCTGGCTGCATTATTTTTAACCGGCTATTCATAAGGAAACATACAACCTCAAAATAAGGTAAATGCAAAGGCAGCAACCATATTTGACTATTTTTAACAGAGCAATGAACCGTTATATTGTTCATGCCAGTGTGGATGTTTTGTAACAATTTAACAAGCCATTTACAATAACAAGAGCAGTCTTTTGAAATGAAAATGCATTTGCATAAATTTTCTTTTTCAGACGCATCCAGGTTCTGAAACCTTGCCTGCCTCCATACAGAACCCTTACTTTTAAAAAAGTGATTGTTAACAAAGATTAATAAAAATAAAACAACAAATCTAAAAAAATAAGCAGTTACCAACTTTTTTTGACAAAGCTATACAAAAAAATCCAAGTCACAGCTATGCATAAGGAGCAGTGAATGTTCTTCCAAAAAGCCTCGACCAGCATAATCCTCACACTTGACCTGAATAAATTATCTCTTGGGCTAGAAAGACAACTCTGTGCAAGCCTCACTCTTCAGTCCAGCCTTCACACTGCAGGTCCTCGGCCAAACTTACGTGCCAAACCCAGAGTGGTTGGGGAGTTTCCTCTGGAGATATCCAAAAGCTGTCTGAGGACACAGTTCTGAGGAATGTGCTCTGGGCAATCCTGCTTGAAAAGAAAGGACTAGATGACCTCCAGTGGTCCCTTCCAACCTTGCCCGTTCTGTGTTCAGGTACCAGTTGTGATGAAGGCTTTGGCAATCCACACAGTGATTCCCAGCGTCTACAGGAGTCCCCAGTTCCTCTTCCAGTTGGCTTTTCCAAATTGTAACAACTCCAACTTGCATCGACAAAGAAAGTGACTGCAAAGCTGAGAGCTGGCTGTATTGCTTGGTGACACTTTTAATCCGGTCAGTCGTGGCACTATCACACTCCCTCCACAGATTCCAGGGAATAATAACTCAGTTGTTGCAAGTCCTGAGCGTGGCACATCGCCATTGATCCGTGAGGAAAATGCTCGCTGAAATGGAGACAGCTGTTCTCACTCACTACACACGCAGCCTCCTATAATTAACTAATTTCAGACCTCTTGGAATTAGCTGCTAGAAATGCCAACAGCTGAGGCAAGCGAGGAGGCCACTCCAATCCACAACGGGGGCTGCGACAGCCATCCACCGCCAGAGAGCTAACGAAATAGATTTGAGGTAATTATTTCAGGGACTTGTAGCACCACTCGCATATTAACTCTTTTTAAGAATGCTTTGATGAATTCAATTGAAGTCAATTAATTACATTTCCAAGTCAGATGAATACAAAGTCGAGACGCCGCAGGAAGCGTGTGTTATTCCATCACTGAATATGTAACAGAGATGACAGGATTTCAGTTCCCAGATTGTTTAGCTGGGTCTTTGAGCAATCAAGTGATGATGTCTGACTGAACAGGCTATTGTCCCTGGAACAAATAGGAAATCTCTGAAGAAAAATGCAAGTCAACCCAATTTCCTTGTGGTTTTTTTGTTGGGGTTTTTTGTTTTTTTGGTTTTTTTTTTTGGAACTAGCAAGCTTCAAACTGCTATTTAAACGGCTTTAAAGGCTTGATATTTAAGTTACGTGGATCTTACTTAGTGACAAAGAAAAAACATTATAAGCCAAAAAATAGTCTTCAACCACAGGGAAAACCATTTTGAATTTACTTCTCACAATAGAAAAAGTGAGAACAATAGGGAAGATTTAAATCAGTAACTATGCTTTTCTTGAATCCAGTGCAGAGACAAAAACCTCAAAGCAACCTTAAGGCATTATATTTCTGACAGCTTCATTTCTGACCATTAGATGAAATATTAAAATTTACCTTTGTGTAGCAGCCTTAAATAGCACCATAATCAAGATGCAAAATATGTAATTCAGTTGAAAAACACACATAAAAGAATTGTGGGAGCATCTGAAATTATAAAAGACCACAAAAGTGTTTAAAAGCAAAAGGGAAATGCAGCCAAAAAAGGTAGAACAAATACAGTGTTTTAGCAGAAAAAAGTATTGAAGAAAATACTTTCCATTGACAAAGCAGTCACCACCTTTATGACTCATTGATTTCAACACGATTCAAGATCATTTACCATCCTGAAAGTGGAAAATTCACAAGGGAAGAATATTGCTACAAGATAAAACCAAGTAATACCCTAGAAAGTATCCAGAGTACAATGACATATTGACAAAAGGTACAACGGATAATCTAAAAGGCCTTTTTATATTCAGCTGATAAGAGTTAGTTATTCTGCTATCAGGATGAATTTATTATCAACACTGTAAAACATGAGCAGAACACCAAAGTGACTGGGAAAGAATTCTCACCTGACCAAAATCTTAGGTAAATATCTCAAATCAAAGAGCTCCTCAGGCAAAGATGAGGCTGAAACTGTGATTGTTCATTTCTTACAAACTAGAATTTGTCAAGTTTCATAAATCCTCTTTATCTCCAGCAAGCCAAACATGACCAGACCTACAGGAAGAGTTCCTGGAATGGTCTTTGGCAACTGCCTCATGACAGTGCTATGACTAAAACTGTGCCAGCTACTGTGGTATGAAACGTAAATGTGCTTGAAAAAGAGCAGCCAGGATGCACAGTTTTGGTTTTTCATTGCAATATGATGTGATCTTTCAAATTTTTTGAAATTTTTGAGTCCACTGACTCATAGCTGTCCTAAGTGACCACCTTTCCTAGCAGTGACTCAGGAGGTGGAGGTTTCCATTAATCACCCTGGTGCTGGCAGTGCCTCACTCCCAGCCACCACAGTTCCCTCAATCCCTGCCCCACACGCACTGAAGACACACCAGTGGCCCAGCAGAGTCATTCTGCACTGTCAGCAAGCCCAGCACTTGCCTTGGAGATGTGGAGCACGTGCAGCCTGGGAGGGACTGTGTTGTGTGGTTCTCTCTCAAAGCCCAACACAAACAGCCAGAGTAGCTGTAAAAGGGAGACAGCACTGCCATAAACTCATCAAAGGGAGGGTTTTATCTGCCCATAAAACTTCAAGCTGTTTATTGCCTTGTATCTGGACAGAACTATTGAAACACATGCTCCATCAGCACACAGTCATCTCAGTTTCACAACAAAGCATTGCAGAACAGCTTGTGAAAACATATTGTTCAGTTAATTGCATTGGCATGCAGATGCCCTCACATTTATGAATTAACATCCACCATGGCAAAGGGATGTACAAGGAGACACGGGGACTGTGGCATGTGGCCCTGCGCCTGCCAAGAGATGTGCTGCCTGATGGAGTGCAGCCCACGAGCTCTGGGCTTCCCTTTCCTGCTTCTGTGGGCTACGGAGGCTTCGCCCTTGCCAAAAAAAGAAGCCTTCAGACAAAAAGTCTGTGTGTCTTAAGGATATGAAGGTGCTTAAAGCTTCAAGCAGTCCTTCATAACCAACTGACTGCCACCAAGGCGCCTGAGAAACCCCCAATGGCCTCAAGGATCTCTGCGTTATTTCACTGCATGCGAAAATGAAGAAAATCTATGTCTGAAAAAGTCAATGGCAAAGAAACAGCCCAACCACAGTGGGACTCTGAAAGGTATCCAAGCATTTGTATGGGCTGCAAGAGTGTTATACTTCATCAAAGCCATGCTGCTCAGGAGGAGGTGAATGCAGGAAATGAAACACAAGATTTTATTTGACATGTTCTTACCGAGTATATTGATACGCTACACAAAATATTATGGAAGGAAATTACCTGTGTCAGCACCAGTATAAATACCTGTCCAATAACCACTCAACTTTTGGTAATGGCCCTGTTAACACGGGGGCAATGAATATATGTTTGTCACTTAAATACATCAAGCAAGTCTATTAAAAAACCCCTCCGAGATTAAACCTGGCACCTATTTCAACACTGATCAGGGAGAAACAGTAGATCTGAAATCACGTGGTTTGAGGCCAGAGGCTTTTCATAATACACAATTTGCAACTTCTTTCCATCTTGCACACTTAGGAAAACACAGAGCACTTCGCAGTGGCTTGAATCCCTGCATAATTCACAAAGTTTTGAGTATTTCATGACATGACAAATTGTTCAGGCACCTTGCTGTCATACCCTTCTGCTGCTGTTGCCTCAAATCTTCTCCCAAGGTTTTGAGGAGGAGGAGACACTGGACAGAAACAGTGTGTGTTGGGAGGGCAGAGCTGTCATTCCCTCAGGACTAAGACCTGTCCAGAGGAATGTCACCCCCAGGGTTTACCAGCAGGTTGTTATGGCAGTCATGCACCACTGACACAGGTCTCCCCTGCAAATATTTCCTAAGGCAGACAGCCCTTACTGAGGCTGGAATACTGTCCTGTCACTCACTCTGCTTGTGTGGGCCCTGTCCCACAGCAGACCGAAGGGAAGGATGTGTTGAATCAACTGTCACAGTAATAACTACATGTTTCACTAACCAACTTCCTACAGCTCAGTCTCTGTAGAGACATAAATATCTCCAGATTCAACCATGCTGGCAGGATCCATTAAGCCTGACATCCCTCAGAAAATAATTTACTTTCCTAGAAAATAACTAGGCCATGAAATAGTTGAAGGACAGGTGAAGAGTGGTGTGTGAGGAACACTGCCAGGGACACAGGCAGGAGAGCCTACCTGCGGACAGGGGCTCCACTGTCCCCAGTCAGACACTGCACACTCGCTGGGACAGTACAGGCTACACTTCTGCACTGTCTCTGGGACTTCAGCCTGACTGCACAGGGTGCTGGGCACAGTCTCCACGCCGTGGTCCTCAGCAGTGCTCACACACCTAAACAGAAAACACACATTTTAATTAGAGTATCTCAGCCACGATGGATATCAACAAGTTTTCTCAACCCCATTCAGGACATAGACATGACAACAGCTACAAGCAGCACGGCTGGTCAAAAAGTAGAATTAATATGTTAATGCAAATGGAAATCAGCTAGGTGCACAACATGCTTTTGTTACTTCATACTGAGGGATTTTAACTTTGATCGGCTGACAAAGGAGCAAACAGAAAATGACAACCAGCGAGAACAAATCTTAGTGCTCCTGCTAGGAACATCTGAACGTTTGGAAATAACTCAGCGTTTCCCCGTGCCTGGGGAATGAATATTCAGTAATAATGAATGCCACTCTGGTGCGTGCAGTGCTATTACTCGGGGAAAATGTTAGCAAATCAAAATATGGAGGCTTTGCACCTCAGGGAGCTTTATGTATACATGGCATTTAGGTTGAAGAATACTAATTTAAATATCATGCCATGTTCCTGAAAAACCAAGGCTGCATCTCTGAAATGCTTTTCCTGTAAACCACAGCACATAAACACATGTTTCTTTTCATTTGAGATACACTGGACTCAGCAACACACTCACTGTCAGATGGCCAGATATTGCAGCTTTCTGCAAGAACATATCAGCTCTTTTTGATCTGGAATACCTGAGCTTTTGTCCTCACGCACCTGACTTCCCTCGTTTGTATTCCTTCTCCACAGTGGAGGGAATTTTGTTCGCTGTTGATTTTGCATGGAGACCACGGTTCTACTTCCCAGGAATACTGATTGCACTCGCTGTAGCACGGGACTGCCTCGTGCACCTGCCAGGAGAAAGAATCAAACTCTTCAGTTGAACTGTCCAGGTTTGCATGTCTGCAGAAACGCCTCAGCCAAACCCACGAAAAAGCACACTGAAAAATATCCTGGCTTACACTCCTCATGCTAAGGCTGTTGTAATGGCTTTAAGTTCATTTATTCATTATTGACTTGCCAAGGGATTTTTAAGTATATAATGAACAGCAGTATGCATGCAGCATCTTAGGAAGCAGGATAAATAACAGCTATTTCCTGCAGCCAGAAGAGGAACTCCATTACAATTTCATTTGCTCTGCCTGCTCTCAGTATAATCTATCACATGTCATTCACCAGGACCATAGGTACCACATCCTTCTGTGTTTCAGAAAGTACAAACTTAAAATCAGCACTCATTTACCTTTGCTTCTAACGCATTCTTATAAGCCATTTACCATAAAAGAATGAAATTTCATGCATCCTACAAATTTAATTTTTACACACAAAAACGGTAAATGCTTTTTTGCCTGCAAGTGACTTATCTCTAACATATCTCCTAATCTAACACGACAGTGTATTCACCTGAACTATGGCATCTACGTAGAGAGAAAAATACAGCCAAAAGCTTGATAAAAGGTGCCAGATATTCAGGTTGTTAAAAGCAGCACACTGAGATGTAGCACTTCAGCAGATTTTTTGGTTTAAATAAATGAATGCATCAACAGTTCTATTACAGTGATGAATAAAAGTTATTTATTTTGAATCTGGTTTGTCTGCAGAAGCTGATTTGAAGATACAGTATTCCCTGTTGCTTTGCATGAAGCATAATGTGCTGCCCTGGAAAAATACACTGCACCTAAAATTTCTTCTTCCACACACCAAAATCTCCTCAGCCCTGCTGCTGTGGAGCCATTTCATTCTTACCATTAGAATAACTATAAATCAGTAGCCTTCTTCCCAACAACCCCCAAAAAGTTTCAGCCACATGTTTAATAATTTACAGCCTAATTTTAAAATAGCAGATTACGACTAGACATGTGGCCAAAAGAATAAAGAAACCTTCTTTGAAATATTTTGGAGGTGGGAAGACAAGAAAATTGAGATTCCAGTCTGAAAACAAAACTGGAGTCCCATCAGAAAATCACCTTCATTTCAAACGGAAGGAAGACAACTTGCAAAGGAAAACTCCTCAGGAACAAAAAAGGTCAGAAACTAATTTTAACTGTGGGTCTGCCTATACTTTGTGCATAGCAGAGAAGGAAGAATAAGAGATGCTGGAAAGTGCAAAATACATAAAGGTGAAAAGACAGGAAAGAGGGGAATCAAAGTCTGAACTAGTGAGGGCAAGGACAGCATGAACTAGTAAGAGCATCACGTTTCCCACAGAGGAGGGGAAAGGGAGGGGAACAAAGGGGGCAAAGGCAGCCATACCATTAGCACCGTTTCCCCTGCATATTATTGAGCACAAATTACAAACCCTGATGAGGCTTTGAGCAACCTGAACTAGCAGAAGGTGTCCCTGCCCATGATTTGGGGATCAGAAACGAGATGATCTTTAAGGTCCCTGTGAACTGAAAGCACTCTCTGGTTCTATGTGCTCTGTGCCCCGAGGTGGTGGCACTCGGCCTGGCTGCAGAACATACAGGTGTCTGTGGATTGCTCAAAGAGCACACAGAGCCAAGCTTCCCACACTCAGCAAGCAGCACCACAAGCACTGCTAATTAGCTGAGCAGCCAGGCTCGTTATCATTAACTGGTGTACATGGGAGCACAGAGAAGAAGCCCTCACCAGGCCTGGGCTCAGCACCAGCCAGCGGGGAGCCCGTGGATGCTGGGACACAGCAGAAGCCACCGTCCTGCCCCACCAGCCTGGCACCTGCAGAGAGCCACTGACTCCTGCAGCCACATCCCTGCACACACCGGGGACAACAGCAATCCCTCTTCAGGCACCACAAAGGCTTTGTGCTCCCCACAGACATCCATCCAGGAGATGGATGTAGAGACAGGGAGTATTTATTAGTTTCCCTGCTCCACAGGGGGAAGGAAACACTACAGCCTGCCTCTGCTGCCTGACAAAACACCCTGCCATCTGCAGGAGACGATTAGTGAGGGAAACAGGTGCTTGAGGCACGATCAGTTTTTTCCTCATCACAGCGGGAGTGAGCAAAGAGACAAACTTGGACAAAACTGGCTGCCAGGGGCCAGCCCAGGGAGGAGGTGCCTCACGGGGCAGTGTCAAGGATGGTAAAACTTAATAAGTAAGTTTATTAAGAGCTGGGTGGCCTGTTCCTGCTCTTTAGACTTCTGGAGAGGAAGCTGAGGCTGGGAGCAAGCGGGAGGTGATGGTGCCCTGCTGCCTCCCTCCCTCCCTCCCCAGGCACAGCAGGGCAGCCGGGGCAGTCCAGCACAAACAGCAGCTTCGGGGATTGAAGATTCTTTTCCTTGCTCTATTAAATAACTCTTCCTCATGGTTAGAGGATACCACTGTGAATCCTGCAGGTTCACAGCACTGCCAGCCTCTCAGCACTCGCCCTGCTGCCCGAAGCCAGGATGAGGCCAAGAGCCTGGGAATCCCATCTCATTGTCTCAGTGACCTCTGACTGCTCTGCCTTAACATCTGTTAAACCTCAGAGCTCTCCGAACCAGCAAAGCCCACCTGTGGACAGCAGCAAAGGCTTAACATCAGGCATTTACCATAAATGTGTTTTAGTGGTCAAAACCTCCCGTGGCAAGTACCTGCTGTAGTAACTGTGTAGGAAAACCAGACCGAGCTGGGCAGGCATGGGATGCCACGTGAATGAAAATCTATCTGGGAAATCCTGTGAGCCACAACAGAAATCCCACAGGCAGTGACACAGACACACATAATGTGAAGTGATACTTCAAATGTGCTCTTTCAAGAGCAGGGAGGATCACAATAACAAAGCCATTAATAGAGCACTTCTAGCCTGCTGTCTGATTGTGCCAAACCGGTTCAATTACATGTGAAGTTCCATCAGCTCTCTTCCTCCTCCAACAGACAGACAGACAGAAAGACAGAAAGACAGAAAGACAGAAAGACAGAAAGACAGAAAGACATCCCACTTTGTGCTGGAGGAGGGAGGACACACAGCACTTGGCTGCATGTCTCTGTGGTACCTCAGATCCCCGGTGATCTGCTGCTGATCTGTGCAGCACTTCCTCTGGTCAGGATCCCCAGCTTACACTCACCACCAAAAACCTGAATTATAACTGTCACAAATAACCTGTTTTCCTAAGTTATTGTGCTGGCAGCACAGCACATCGTTCCTGTGAACAAGCCCTCCCCTCTGCCCTGCGTCAGTGCTGAGCAATACCATCTCTGGTAGCACCTCTGGGACACTGGGGAGATGTAAATAACCCCCTGCGTCACCAGGAGGGACAGACTTCTTCAGAACAGGTTACAACAGGCACCAGTGGATGCCATTAAGCTTTTAAGCAGGAGTCTAAAGAAGATGCAAGATTTCCATGGGTGGAACTCTGTGGGAATGAGTTCAGGAAGCTGTGAATACAATTTGTAACTCCATCTTTGCATTTAAAAACCACAGTGATGTGGCATGTGGTCCTTTCCTCCACAGGACAATGTTTTCCTCCCATTTCTGTCTCCTGGCTTGCCATAATTTGTTTTCAATCACCTCCAATTCATCTTTTTTTTTTTTTTTTTTGAATTTGGAAAAAAACCTACAACAAACCTTAAAGCCTTCCATTCCTGTTTTTGCTAGCAGCTGTGGTACTTAAGCAGGGCAAACACATGCGCTCTTGATTTTGCATTTTCAAAGGACTTTGACTAAGCACTGCTGTTCTGTGGGTCCCACAAAACAGAGGACCCTAGGTTCTCTTCTCACCTCCTGGGTCCATGGGGACACCCAACCCTGAACAGAAGCTGGGACAGGATGTGGTGTCCTCACTCCCTCACTCCTCACCAAGCCTGGGGGTTGGGATGTGCTCCCATGGATCCCTGGCTGCAACACAGAGTGCATCCAACCTTCAAATCACACATGGTCCAGGCCTCCCGACCCACAACAAGTTTGCCACCCACTACCTCTGCTGCAGGTACAGAAGTCCCTTGTCCAGCTATGCTACTTCTCTTCCCAAGCACAAAGACAACAGCTCCTTTGACAATAATCTGCTTAATGCTCACCCTTCCCCAAGCTGATGCAAACCCACCATGACAGTGCATTCACAAACCCCTTCACACTGAGGCCCCCAACACATGTATGGAGCTGTTGTACCACAATCCATGTCCTGAAGGACAAAAATGAAATGAATTCCATGTAATAGGCACAGGAACCCATTGTTCTGCATGGCTCAGCAGGGAGAAAGAAAGATGCTGGAAGCTGCAGACACCTGACCGGTGAGGAGCTGCAGAGATCAGTGCCCAGGGTGACCAGCCTGGCTTCATCCCTCACTGCTTCAAGAAATAAACACAGTCTTCTGGCATTGTAGAAAATTACCTGCTTTTCTCAATTTTTATTCATATTTCCATGCTGGGTTTTGGGCTCAATGAACCAAGGGCTGAAACGATGCCTGACTGAAGCCAAGGGGAGTTTTGCTGCTGCCTTTCACAGGATCCCTGTATCACTCTTTGTAGTCAGAATTAACCTGGAACACTGCTTTACCACCTCAATCCCAAAATCAAGTTGATAGGCCCAGTTCTCAATAAATTAAAAGGAAGAAGGACAAAAGCTACTTTTTAAGACACACACTGCTAAAGCTTGCCCTAATAAAAGAACCCAGTTCCCATTCACTCAAAAGCAAATCCTGAGCCCTTGCTAAAGCGTATTGGTGTGGACAGTTACTTCAATAAGATATACAATTAATCTATTTATTTTCTCTTTTAATAGCTGATACTTGCATTTTAATGAAAAATACAAGTATCTAACCACCAAAGAGCTTTGGTGTGATTTATAATGTTCTCTAACTTACTTATTTAAACATAGGTCAGGAATAATAGTGACCTTGCAAAGGACTTAGAGAAACAAATGCACTTGGCTCAACTGATGGGATTCATTAAAAGCAATTCATACCTATCCTTCAGGTGGCCTATCTGACGAGCACCTGCAGAATAAACTAGAACGAGGTTCAACGCTTCTGAAAATCATAGTGACTTCATATTTCAGTGAACATCAAGATTTATTGTCCCTCAAGGTAAATATTGACTCTGGTTTTCCCTCAGTCGATATTTTAGCTTTCATGACAGTAAATCTTGGTGTTCACTCCAACTAAGTCAATATCTGCTTATTATATTAGAACAACCAAACTGATCACTGTAGCAGTTGCCTGAGACCCTGAGGACTACCTCTGTGCTATTCATTTCTAATACAAATGGGCTAAATTCATTGCTAACATAAGTTCATTTCACATGGCTGCCCTTATACCAAGGTTACATTAGACCTAATACATTGAAACAGCCAGAACCAAAGAAATAACAACCCATTTTTAAACTATGGAGACCACCATGAGTAACACTAAAGGTAGAAAAGATTTCATGTAAGAAAGAGAGCTGACTTGCTCTGGTTTGCAGACACTTGCTGGTAAGGGTTAAAACCACTCCTACTGACATTGGACAGCAATTTGATCACTTATAACATTTTCTGCAAAACCACCTGTACATTCTCTGCATATCCAGGCTGCAAGAGGAGGCAGCAGTGGGATGTCACCTGCAAAAGGGACCTCTCCTCCTCTTAGAGCTTATGGCCACCAGCTGGTGACACGTGGGCCACAGCCAGCACCTCTCTTGCAACCAGCCTGACATGAATGGATCCACAGTATAGTGGGAAATGCATCTCAAAAATTGTCCTTCCATTGTAATAATCTACAAATTTGACTTCTATGTTGACTCTGCCTTGTTCACCCAAATCTGTTTTTCTTGGTTGAAAGACATCCATATATCAACTGAATAACTTTTATAATGTTCCAATACTGCTTTCACATTCTGTTTAATCCAAAGCAGATAATTTCTAACAATGAATTTCTTTTATTTAATTCTTTCAAACTGAATTAAGAATGGAGTACTTGCTTTGTTAATTACTTAACTGCGTGTTTGATTTGGCAGATCTAAGCACGTACTTAAAAGCTTTACTGAATTAACTGTGTATCTGAAGGACAAGTACTTGCACATTAACATACACTACATCACAGAAATTATCTCATTAAAATTTCAACATTAAATAGTTCTCTTTAAAACAAAATTGATTTTATTTCATGCTAGTTTATATATTGATCACGATTGCCAGAAATATGCTAACCATTCACCAGTGTTAAACCTGGTTGAACAGTTAATTTTCAAGCAATTTAGGTTTTGCAAAGCAGCAGCTTCACTGATGAATACTTGTCTTTAGGTATTTGGATGCTGCAAACAGCCACCAAAACTCAAAAAAAAAATTGCTCAAAATGACTTAGAGCACAAAAGTTTGAACAGATCTTTATGTGGTAAGACTTCTAAATTATCGGAATTCCTGAATTTTGTATGCCTCTAGCAGACCCCTGCCCAAATACTTGTGAAGCAAATTCAGCAGTTTTAGTTTTCATTTACACCCAAATCAAAGGAGTTTGTGTTTCTCACCTCCTTTGTGGTGTGGAGAAAAGAAAATCAATTAGAGCTTTGCTAAGGTTCTGAAAAGCCTTCACTGGCGTAGAACCAAGAAAACCTGAAACTGTCTGAAACTTTGTATCTGGCAAAAGGATGGGATCCATTTTATTCCAAGTTCAGAGCCAGGGCAGTGATGACAACAGCACAGACACGGAGTTGCACCAGCTCCCAGGGGCTGCCCTGTGGGCAGCATGGAAGCCCCGCCAGAAACAGACCCCCACCATTACTCCACTACTTCAAAAACTGCTGAAAATTATCTTCTCTGAAAAGAGTGAAAACACTTATCAAGCCTCTGAAGTCTCCCCTGCTCTTGCTTATCTATTTATAGCCCAATCCTCAAAACTTCTCAACTTTAATCCCAATTCACACATGAGACAACTGAGGATGAAGAGTTGAGTGATTTACTAGAGGGTGGCGAGGGAGCCCTTGGGGAGTGGGGGATTCAATCTGGAAATGCCCAACTTCTTGCACTAACTGGGTGATATCTCAGCTTAAAATCAGATCCTGGAAAGTTCAGATAAAGACATCTCAGGATGAAGCCATCAAAAAAAGCAGCACTGTAAAATTCTGGCTGCAAAATGAGGAAGAGAGGAGAAATTAGGAAAACAGCAGGGTATTCTTGCTATAAAGACATCTGGATGCTCCACTTTCCCTCACCATGGCCTTTAGCTGCTTTTACTGCTTCTACTTTTTTGCTGGACTTTACAAAATGCTTCTAGTAAATCCCTTACACTCTTCAAATGGATAATTAAATATTCAAAGTCAGACACTGATTTATTTCAAATTCTTAAGCGCAACGAGTGGAAAATGCCTTGTTTAAAAAGTTAATTGAGGCGAGCTCTGTCGAACCCCAGTCATTACACCTCACTCTGTTAGAACTACCATGTTGCTCAGCAAGGTTTATTAATTCATATTTACGAGTGGTAAGTGGTTTTATTTTCTGTGAGATTGGTGCAGGCACTAGAAACACCAAGTTGTAACATGGTAAAGCATGAGTGCTCTTTCTCAGAGATTAAAATAACAAGTTGACATCATTCAACATGAGTAAATAAGGAAAAAATATGCAACTCCTGGCCTCAAACTTGCCTGTCTGGTTTTACTGTCACTACAACCTCTGAGGAGCAGGACATGGCACAAAGTATAACCTTGAACATATAGAGTATTTATTTCTACCTGAAATAATCAGGCAAGACAATCTAGCCTCAGAGTTATACAAAAAAAATGGAGGCGTTAAAGTGGGAATGGGGGCTGAGAATACAATCACAAATGGCCAGTTCCTGTGCCTCTGCTTTTTATTTTACATTTTAATTATGTTTCATCCCTCTCAAGAAAATATTGAATCCAGATAAGATACTAACAAGTGCCATCTTACTATGATGTCAAATATGGGGGTTTAAAACAAGACAGAAACTCATTAGTGAGAGTTTCTGTGCATTTTTGCAGATTTCAGAAGTTGTAGGTGCTGCTGCCTCCCTGTCACAAAGCTAGGCAAGCACAGAAAATTTAAGTAGATATAAATAAATCAATATCCTTTGTTTCTGAAACAGCACATTTTGCTGCAGCTGAAGTTTCAGGGGTAACAAACAAATGTGGCACCTCTCTGGATAGATCTGTTATATTATAATAATGTTGGATCCAGTTTTAAAGAGAGGAAGAAAAAAAAAAGCTGACTGATGAAGAAAACATCGAAGCCCCTTTTTACTGGATGAGAACAACAAGATGAAGACAGATTGCAACACCAACCTGAGCCTTTGTAGATGTCCATGTTAGCAGGGCATGACAAGCAGAAAGGAAAGAAAATTATATATTCATTAGTTTGGCTGCTGTATGATAATATCGCAAAAAAAAAAAAAAAGAAAAAGAAAAAAAGGCAGAAAATCTGCTTAAAATAAAATTGCCACAATGTAATGTTGCATTCAATCCTTCGATTTCCCCATCTTTAAAAAAAAAAATTACCTCAAGCAGAAATCAGGCATTTCTTTGTGAGTGAATGAAAAGCACTACTATGCTGAAGAACAAAGCAGAGTTCATTCAGCTCCATCCAGCAGTCTCTGGAGCTCATCATCGTGTCTCGCAATCAAAGTTTAGGGTAATAAAAAAAATTTTTAAAAACCTATGAAAACCTATGAACCCAAAATCTGGTAAGACACCCCCCAGTTATGGACCATCAGACACAACAGGCCGGAAAGGCTTTCAGACATTTCAATCTTAATTGGGTGGCTCTGTCATTAGTGAAGCCTGCCATCTCCCACTCCTCTCATCTGACTGAAGCACCCAAGAAAGCCCCCCCAGAGGTGGCCAGGAGCCACCCCGGCCTGGGGACACGGGGCTCTGGAACCTGTCACCGCCACCGCCGCGGTCCCCTGCCCAGCCAGCCGGCGCTCCCCGACGCCACCACCGCGCTCCAGCAGGTCAGAAACCTGCCCCGGCGGGATGTCAGCAAGTAATTACTCGATCCAGAAGCCAAGTCATCTGTCACATGAAATGAAATAAACGCCGTCACTAAACACAAACAGTCCCACAGAAGCACTTTCTTTGTAGGCATCTGGACAATAGGCAATTTAAAGAAAAGACCATCAGAGCTTCCTGCTAAGTTAAAAATGATGCCTCGGAGACAAAGCTCAGCCCCAGCCTCTCTTTTAGGAGATTTTAAATCATTTCAAGGTCTAAGAGCTTCCAATTGATATTCTACTGGTTTATTTTCACGTCTTAAGCAAGAATGAATTAACGCGACGAGAGCAGTCATGTCTGTCCTTACCATAGTATGATCTTGAACTGACAATTTTTCCACACGAGATTTAAAACCAGTTAACTGACAAGAACAATTTGATTGATAGCACTATAGACAAGAGATAGAAGAGACTAGGAAGTGTCAGGCAGTTGAAAGTTATGTTTTTTGAAACACTCTTCTATGAGGCTACACCAAAGGCTGGGAAGCAGAGAGAACTGCAAACTGCTCCTGAGGCTTCCCGCAGTCACAGCAAGAAACAGTCCAGTTTATGTTCCTGCAAGAGCAGGAATAGAAATGCAAACCAGCCCATAACCTGATTGTTTCATTAGGATGAGACTGTGGCTCTCCCCCCAGCCTGCTCAGCAGCAGGTCTCATTCCTCCTCAGCAGCATCCAGACAGAAACGGATGCTCGCAGGGAGAGCGGGACAGGCGCTGATGGATGAGTGATAGATCCCATGGCTTCAGAGCTCGGGGAGATCACCCACAGCCTGATTAGCAACTGGAGCCGGAAAAATTTTCCTAGAAGAGCAAGATACTGCAGAAGGCAGGGTATGTGACAGCCTGTTGCACAGCCTGTTTGTGGGAGCTGTCTTGCTGCCAGGACAGGCAGTTGTTAGCACCGCGTTTAGACGCGGCATTAACTCGGGGGATTTTCTCCCTGTAATTACAGGTGAGGCAAAGGCAGATCCCCCAGCAGTGCTGCACAGAGCCCAGCCTTGGGACCAGGCACACGAACCCACAGATGTGAAGGCAGCTACAACCACACTGCTGCACACTTAAAAAATCCTGCAGTTGTTACAATCTGACAGTTTTTATCGATATTTCTTGCAGGTGGATCCAGACAGAAAAGATTTAGGCACAGAAGAGCTGAGTTTTCTTCCCCAAATGCATATGTTCAAGCAAAGTGATGTGCTGCAGAGAGAAACCATGCTTCTACCTGAAAGAACATCCATATTTAATAAACTAAAGGCTCCCTTGAGCCAGAAGTTAAATTCTACCCAACCTACTTCAAACATCAGCGTGCACATACGCTGTCCCCAAGCCAAAAGATAAGAGGGAAGTGCTTGCAAGCCACTACTTTGTGGGGTAGCTGATGTCCCTGCAGTTCTGGGTATCTTTCTTCTATGCTCCTGTTCCTTTCTTTCAGGAAATATGTATTTTCAGATTCCTACATTTCTATCACTGACTTGTAGTTTGAGGTTAAATGCTTTACATGGACCTGCACAAATCCCCACAAATCAATGCAAAGATTTCTGCTGAATTCCTCTGGGACGTGCTGTAGCAAGCAAGAAACACCTGAACGTTTATAGGTGCTTCACTAAAATTTAGGGAAAAAAAAGTATTGATCACGGTGAATTTTTGCTGCAGTATGTATTTATTTAAAATGGACATCAATACTGCCTATATATGGCTGATTAATGAGAAGCTATATAAAAACCAAATAGATGGTTTTTTGAATAAATCTGACAAGGAACACATCCCTAGGGGTGTGCAGGGGGGTTGGACTAGATAATATTTAAGATCCCTTACATCCTATTATTCTGTGAGGGAACAATAGAATAATTCTTCATGCCCATGCTCTGCAAACATCAGCATCTAGCACACAGCTACATTTCCTTGGTTTTAAGGAGTTTATGAGTGTCTGATGACTGGAACCCTAGCAGAACATTGAAATCCTTATCTGTTCACGTACCAGAGGGTACTGTGCCCTGTAACAAGCACCACCAGTGCATCAAGCCCTGCTCTGTGCCACCATTCAGGATGGCTATGTCAGGGCATGAGTGATTCAGCAGTTCTCACACTTCTGCCATTCCCTGGAGCACCACCTTCACGCATCCACGACTCTGGAAATAATGGAGTGGAAAAGGCTGTTTCCCAAAACAGCAAGTAAAAGGACAAAATACAAAGCAAATGCATATGGAGACTACACAACCCAGCTGTGTGTGTTGTACACATGAACGATTCCACCTGAAACCTTTTAGGGAATTAAATAATGCAACACAGCAAACAGCATGTGATATAAATTAGAGGACACAGTAATTTAAAGATCATGCAAATGGTCTAAAAGAAAGTATTCACTCAGCCCATAGTAGAAGAGAAAGTAAGGAAAATTAACAAGGCAGAGAAAAGAAACTGATGTTGAATAGCAGATCTGAAAGGAACTGAAGAGTCAAAGAAATAAGGGGAAACACCATTACCTATCACAGGAGCCACATAGAGAAAGCCCAACACGAAAAGAAAGTCGATTTACAATAGAGGGAATGGCAGGAAATGGAAGATCACCAACAGGGTGAAGACAAAGAAAGGTGAGAAACTTTTTATGATAGGCACAGACTCAGAAAGTTTGGCCAACAAGGAGGGCAAACTTGAAGAGACACTTGAAACAACTTCTGTGTCAATGGGGTTATTTAGGAATGACAGGGACAAGACGCCCAGCATCCTTCAGGAGATGCAACGCAAGAGAGCTGGAGGAAGAAACGAGGAAAGCAGTGACTTGCACAGCAGTCATACAAACTTTTATTCTTGGGAAAATATTTTCCTACAGACTTCATCTACAAGCAGCAGAAAATAACAAGGAGATGAGTAGCAGGCAGCATGGGTTTGTCAAGAACAAACCGTGTGAAATCATTCTGATGTTCTTCAGTAACAGGATGAGAGATGCTGTGGATAGGGATGAAATGGCAGGTATTATGTCGACCTTAGCAAGCCTTTCACACACCTTCAGGCGAAGGAAATACGGTTTGGATTAATCTAATACTCTGCAGTACAATGCTGGAAAATCACATTCTAAATAGTGAAGTGTAAAACTGGCAAGAAATCACACACATGGCTCTGCAGAGCTTTATATTCTGTAGCCAGTCATATTCCTTGTTTTCATTAATTTGGGGCTGATGGACTGAAAATGATTCTCACTGACTCTGTGGATGCTGCCAAGGTGAGAGGGACAGCGAGGCAACTGGAGGACAGGAAGAGAATTCAAGATGTGCTTTATGAATTGGTGACATGGAATGAAAAAAACAGGTTGAAAGAGAAGTACAGAACCACAGTGACCAGAGACTGACCAGAGAACAGCGAGAACACAGGATGAGAAACAAACAGCCCCTCAGTGGTGCCACTGTCCTGGATCCAGAAATTGCAGAGAACCATAAAGAGAGTGTGATTCAACAGTATAGTAAAGTGATGAGGCAAATGCAGAGTTTGTAAAACACTGAGGTACCACTTCAGCTGGGGCACAAATTCAGCTCAGGAAGCACATCCAGACTTAGGTACCCAACTTCATGAGAAAGCTGAAGGATTGGAACCAACTGGGGAACAACTGATGACAGTAACACTATAAAGACCAGAATCAAATTGCCAAGGTGAGTGGTGGCATTTCCTCTGCTGCTTTACAGGCAAACATTTAAAACACCAATATAATTAGTTACCATCTCTATGATGGCAGGTCTGTCAACAAAGCACAGTATCACTGTCAGATAAAATAGCAATGCTGAGCCATAAAAAGAAATAACTCTGCTGTATCACACCAGATGCAGAGTAGCAAAAAGACACCTGAGAGAGCTTTAAAGAGATCTTCCAGCAGCTTGAAACCATCTATCTGCAGCATCACTGAGCTCTGTGCTGGCTTATTCACTGCTGCCTTGAATAAATCACAGATTGCCAGGCTCTGTTTTGGAAACCAGGGGCTCTCTTACACCTCATAGAGGAACAGGGGGGAGGAATTGCCATTATATTAAATATTGACAACACTGTTGTTGTAACACTGCCTACAGTCCTAGGTCCTCACTGAAAAGTAACATTGATAATGACAGAGCAGTTAAAGGAAACACAGGAAAATAATTCAAAGTCTGAAACACTTTCCTAAAAGTAACAAAATGAAGGAACCTACTTTGGTTCAGATGAGAGATGGGAAAGAGGAGATTCAACTATTTTTGAGAATATACAGAGAGAATTTCTCTTAGAAGACCGCTTTTTAAGCTAGCAGGTAAAGAGATATGTTCCCAAGGCTGAGTTAGACAATTTCAACTAAAATTATAAAAAAAGAGGGAACGCTTTAAGTATGAAGGAAATCAACTACTGGATCAGTTTATCCAGGGTTATTCCTCCTCCAGCCAAAGAGTGTGCCTTTCCACAAACCTCCCCAGCCAGGCAGGGATTTGGCAGACAAAGAGCTGGTCCTGTACAAGAGGTCAAAGCAGATCCCCATCATCATCATCATCATCATCATCATCATCATCATCATCATCATCATCATCATCATCATCATCACCATGTACCTCTGATCTTAGGATCCCTGAATGAGGAACTCCACAGAAGACTTCTAAATCATGTATTAATCATCCAGTGAGCACCACATTTATTAAGCCACACTACATACTTTAAATATAAATTGCACATGAAGTTGGAGGGATTCTTGTGTGGATTTCATGTACGTTTTGAGAGGCTCTCAAAAAACCAGAGTTCTACATTATAGATCAGAGGCACACTGGAGTTCAGCCAGTTCATGTATCATCCCATAAATGTTGATCCCCCAAAGATGACAATATTTTATTTACTGCATCGGCTCTAGCTACTAAATTTTAAGCAAGACAGGAGCTGGAATTCAGCAGAAGAATACAATTTTTAGCTAGGTCACGATGACATCAATGGCATCAGGATGGAGCAGGAAAACAACAAAAAGCAATTATTTAAATAAAGTGAACACTCCCTTGCCTGCATCCATTGTTTGATGAATTCTGCCATTTCTCAGCTGTAACTCTGGGGTGGGTAAAATAGATGGAATGCAAGCTGAAGCCTCCTGTCTCTGGATAGAGGCTTCCAGATCTTTGGTTTGCTTCTGAGACAGCTGCTCCTGCTGGGTTTTATTACTAAGACCCCTTGCTTAGCAATGCATCTCTGACCTTCCTGCAGGTCAGTGCGTAGTACCTGGCACATGGACAAATATATGCATGTATGCATGAATATCACTGGGAATAAACAGGAGCTGATTGACAGGAAAGTGAAAAGAAAGAAAACAGAGAGAGAACAACTGGCAAAGAAGGGCAAATATTCACTGTGCAGAGGTGCATTTCAGAGGAAAGAAAGAAAAGAGGAGAAATATGGTAACAAGGAATACTGGCAGTGACACGGTGAAGGATAAAGGCAAAGAAAAGACAAAGGAAAACACTAGAGGAAGAGGCTCACTGTGTTTTACAAAGGCTTGACAAAGTATAACACACAGCAAAATATGTCTGAGGCAGGACAGAGGTGCACAGAGAAGCAATGACAAAGTTATTTGCAACAGGGAATACATGGAACCCCGCCGGGCTCGAGTTGGGTCGTCTCTTTGTGGTTTGGCAAGTCCTGTAACAGCTTCTGATCATGAGACACACGCAACAGACAGAAAAGTTGGAAAAGCAGCAATGTTTAAAAGGCTAATGCCTGTATTTCTATTGACAATTGGATAGTGAGCTTAGTGCCATCGTTTGCTCTATTAGCAACACTTGTGTGGTTATTTTCAGCTTGTTTTACAAAGCCTTTGGAAATCTTTGCTTTCAGCAAGGGATGCAAGTGATAGAATCAAGTTCCATTTGGTTTGTACCAAAGCCTCTCCCACAGTGCAGCTGCACACCAGCATGTGTGTGTCCAGACACACAGATTTCAGAGAGTCATGGAATCAGAGAATATGAGGTTGGATGGGACCTCAGGGGTCATCTGGTCCAACGTTTCATGGCAAAAGCACAGTCTAGACAAGGTAGCCCAGCACCCTGCCCAGCATCATAGAAGTGTCCAACATTGGGGAAACCACCACCTCCCTGGATTATTCCAGTGGATTTTTCTCACTGTGAAAAAACCTCCTTGTGTCCAGCTGGAAGGAGCAATTTTTTTTTACCTGTTGCCTTTTCCACACGACTCCTCGCAAAAAGGGAGCCTCCACCTTCTTTGTAGCTTTAAATACTGGGACATGGAACGAGCCACATTTCAGTGTCTTTTCATTTAGACTTAGACATGAACACTACACAGCAAGGAAAGTGCCTGCTCACTCAAAGAGCCATTTAAAAATACCTGAGCATAGCAGGAAATTGCTCTCAGTGTTTATTATTGGGACATCAGACAGTTTGCACATGACATTTTTAATTGCCAAATGTGGCAAGTTTAGACTATGAAGGACCAACGTAAAGCATTTTGCTTCAGATGGGTATAGAGAAATATAGCCTGGTAGAGATCACTGAAAAATCCACTGCATTTGGAATAAATAGCTCAGGCTGGAATTTTGGTTGCTTGGGGGTTTTTTTCAGATTATCTAGTAGAACAATTGAGCTGCCCTCTGTTATCTTCTATTACATCAACAAAAACTATCAGAGAAGGAAAAGCACCAAACAAATTCCTTCTTTTGCACCATGGAAATGAAAAAAAAAGTAATCAATCATTTGTGCTTGTACAAGTTTAGACATGGAAATATTTTTCTTAATGAAAACAAAAGACATTACAATTTTGAAGACAACAGAAACCTGAGGCAGCATTTTTCCCTTCTAAATACAGTGAAAGATGCTCTCAAGGACAATGCCTGACTTTCTAACTCAGGCAACTGCTGGACATCAACAAAACCAAACCATATTTCTCACTGTGATGGTCAGCAAAACAGGATATTCAAACTAAACAACCCAAACCACAAAATTTATGCTTCTCTGTTCCTGCCTGGCTTCCTCAAGCGCTGGACAGAGGTCTCTGGAGCAGGACGAGCTCCTGTTAAACACAAGGAATGTGAGCAGGTAGCTGTGGTGCACTGCCAGCCAGAGAGCCCTTTGTAAATATCTCTGACATGAGATTCCCTTCACAAAAGGAAAAAGGATTTATTTTTCTCGCTCATCCAGACAAAACGATTATGGCTGCACCTGAGCACTGCAGAGTGAAACCAAAGCAACTAAAGGAGAAAGCCTAATGGCACACTGGGCAGGAGCTGCATGGTTTCGTACAAGACATCAGAGAAATCCCTACTGCTGGCATGTGGGAGTTCCACCTAAAATGAGGAACACATACTTACAAATCCCACCTCTCCAGTGGGGAACACCATCGGAGCCACCCAGCACTGTTGCTGCAGCCCCCTTCACTGGGTGCAAAACCAGCAGCAACCCAGAGGTGCTGGCACGTGCAGAAGGGCATGAGGGACCCCAGCATTCACCTGAGAGAGAGGCAACTCAACACTCCTCCCTGCCTACCGGAAAACTCATTTTGATGCTTTCCAAAGATTATAGTCTTGATGCTTTTTGCATTCCTGGAATCAACAAGACACATCACCGGAGGGGAGGGCCGGGGCAGAGAAAATGCTGATAACAGACACTATTGTAATGGCTATGCTTTTAAGACCTCCTGGGGATGAGGTGAGATGCCACAGTGGGTAAAATACACCTTTCCTTGGGGAACAATTATGGGAGGCTTAAAGAAAATTAGGTGAAGTACTGAAGGAAGCCCCTGATGGTGTGTACAAGGGCAGCACTAAAATACAGAACAAACCAGGATACGGTGAGGCAAGATTATCTTTGCTCGGTACAGTAATACATGCAGACTTCTTCAGAGCACATCTACTTATAGCAAATGACATTTTCAACAATTCTAATGATAAGAACGCACGCTTTTGGTGGGAATTACCCCCCTCAGACTGAATGCTTCCAGAAGCCTATCTTGTTTTTTCCCAAAGCAATGTGATACTAAGCACTCAGACTTTTTTCTGCTATATTGTCTCTTTTGGATTGTTTTCTTTGTTTTCATTGCACCACAAGCATGCCAGAAGTGCGGACACAGCAAGAGCAGATAGGGGATGTGAGCACATCTCCAGTGGGGTCGTGTTGTCCATCAGGCTGGCACGGCAGCAGAGAGGCGAGCGCTGCTCCGACACGGCAGAAATAACAGGACCATGAACGCGGTTATTCATCTTCTCCAGAGCTCATTCCATCAGCACAATTACACCCAGCAGGAGTCCACGCCCAGGCCTCTGGCAAGACACAACAAACTTGAAAAATTCTTATAGGAAGAATTAGTTTGGTCCTGTGTCAATGGCTCTTTCCCTCTGAAAAGGGCACTGTGGCATTGGTTGATTACCTAGGAAGACTTTTCCTTCTAGTCAGCCTCTATCTCCACTCTTTCAATTTCACCCCATTACCCTTGTTACAACCCTGGGCACCACACTGCATAACTGGTGTCTTTCTTTGATATTTACACCCTTTATGTGTTGGGAACTGCTATGAACCCCTACAGACACCGCTCAGCCCCAGACCCCTTTTCACACCAGTATTTGGCTCTTTCCCCTCCCGCAGCAGTGGGATGACACAGCTGTGTTAACCACAGCCCAAACTCCCATTCAGAAGCAGCCTGGGCAGCACAGGGGGCTGGATGGCCCCAGCCCACACAAGCCCTTGAAGCCTTTAGGTTAAGCACACACAGGCTGAATCCAGACTTTGATGGAAAAGGGGAACGTACCATTCAAACATCACATTGCTTGCTCCCTCCTGGCTTCTTGACCCATTTATTGTGCTCTTCCCAGGCATTAAGAGGGAAGGAAAGCTCTCTATTTGTGTTTATTACACAATTCAGTTTTATACCAGCATATTTAACTTGTTTACGCTGAACTCTGCTGCCTTAGCAAAGAACCATTGAGCAGAGTCTTAGGGGATTACGTTCAGTATTTTCTCTTAATTAGGCCTCACTGGCTCCTAAGATGCTCTGAGCTGCTTTTATCTGCATCCTCCCACAAACTGGAACTGAGTATCTCAATATTGCATAAATGTTTTTACTCTTCTCTGAGATAAACCTAAGGAGATTAGACTGGTCAGCTTCTCTCAGGTTCTTGCAGATTATTACCCACGACCTCACTGGCCCCATGTACATGTCCCTTATCTCCCTCCAACACTTCCCGGTCTTGAATGCTTCTGATTATGTGATAGAGCCTGAAAAATGGCCAGGGGCTCCCTCTGTGATTTGCTCTTTCTGAAAATGCTCTCATTTGCTCATTCTTTCCTTCACCTGTTCCTTTTTCAATAGACCATTTGGGACAATAATCTGAAAGCATTTATTGCAATTGGGCTGGTTTTCCAGAATCATTTGGTCTGCCAATTATTGAGATTCATCACAGCACTGGATTTCAGAAACCTGGAGGCAAGGGAATGTCCAAGGTTTCCTAGAAGTCTTAAGAAATCCAAGGGCTAACCTCTACTGCCTGACCTAGCTCTCCTTAGGCTGCAGTACATTTCTCTGCAGAGGGTATGACTATTTAATATGAACATTGAGAAAATGTGAGGCTATAAGTCACCTCAAAATCTTTAATCATACTTGCAGACCAAGCAATGGGAATCTAAGTGTCAATGGAACTTCACCCTGCAGGCACCTTTAAGCCCAAAACACTGTCATCCTGCCTGGGCTCCCACATCAGGCAGGTCAGCTGGCTGATGGGTATTTTATTCATGTTAAATCTTTATTTAAAACATCCAGCCTTGTATATGTAGGGCATGGAAGTTCCTGCAGGAGAAGAAGGTCAGTGAGCTGGCCCTCAGTTCATTGGGAGGTAATTTCTGAGAGCAGACATCATAATGCAAGGCAGGGAAATTATGGCTTTTTCAGGACAAGCCACTGACAGAGCCTGCCAAGATCAGCTGGGGGAGTTCCCAGCCTCTGGCACAGTGCAGTGGAGCTGTCAGGTATCGATCCATAACAGCAGGCAAGGACTGGGAGAGCTCAGTTTCCAATTCAGCCCAGCATCCCTGGGCACCAAGGGTCTTCCTGAATTATTTATTTGGTTCAACAGGTGATCTTCGGTCTTCAGATTCTCTTATTCCACTCAGCCACCTCTCTAATGTATTTTTTTTCTTTTTCATCTTCTGCCTAACTTTCCCTATGAAAATTAATTTTCTCTCTGCTTCCTTTGCTCAGCCATGTGCTGAATCCCAGATGACTGTCCTTTCTTAGAAGAATATATAATAGGTGTCCATTTTCCCAATGGCAACATCTAATAAATGCACAGCTTAGTATCACAAGTACCAGAGATAAAACATTCTTGAATAATGTCAATATAACTTTCCAACTAGTTCAATAGCAGTATTAGTTCCAGTATGACAATGTCTTATTTTCAAACAGTTATTTATAGGGCTTTCATCAAGTTACCTGGGATTTTTTTTTTTTTTTTACCGTGCATAGCTCCCTTCTCCTTAATATTCAGCGTAAAACATCTCTGAAATCAGGGCTGAAAAACCTCCAGGCTAATTTGATGTTTCAAGTGTCAGTACAATTTCCAGAAAGTAAAAGAATTATCGAGGTCAAAAGAATCATTTCAACTTACACCTCAACGTTCATTCAGAATGAGTTTTGAGATATGCTTTGGGGATAAAATGTTCCAGCCTCAGTTTCAAGAAATGTAGCTTTGAATTTGGGTGACCACTCACGATTACTTGAGCTCCTGTTTGAATAGTTTAAGTGACCATCACTACACCACTGGATTCTGTTCATTATTCTACTCCTTGTTGTGGTTCACACCCCCTCTCCCATTCTGCCCGTGAACAGGAGCACACCCACCATCAGCAACACATCCCCAGGAGAACAGAGCTCACAGCTGAAGGCTGGTGGGTCCATAAACCCTCTCTAGATACTCACATGCAGCACATCATTAATACACGCTGAGTGCTGTAACTTCGCAGGCTGAAGGGAGCACTTCCAAAACTGGCACAAGGGCTAAAACCCACTTTGATCTCGATTTTCGCTGTGGGAACTGAAGGAGCCAGTAATTACCAACTCAAGTGAGGCATCATTTGTTTTGTAACTGCTAACTTATCATCCTGAGTGGACTCCTGCCTGTGCAGCCGTCCAGGAGACACCCACCGTAAGCGCTGCTAATTGGTCGGGCGCCAGAACGGCTGTCAGAAACGTGCTCCGTCAGCATTCCCTTACCAAATCCATCAGCATGTCAGCCAGGAGCTCAGCCCTCAGAGAGGAAAAGGAACGGGAAAGGCATTTATGAGCTTGACAGGATTTTAGAGTAAAAGTTAAGGGAAGAGAGGATGGTTTGGGAGAGACACACCAGAGGACAACCGACTGCTGCAGGTCCAGGACAATTCTATTGGGGTCAGCCACCACCGAGGCACCTGTCTGAGCTGCAGCGCTGCGCTGAGGGAAGGCACTCACTTTCCAGACATCACTATGACATATTTGAACACACAAGAAAACGGTCGAGCTGTATTTGGATGCCTCTGTGAGGATTTTTCTATTTCCTGCTGATTTTCTGTGAAAAATGAATTCAGACGTATTAAACACTCACTACATTTGCAAAGTTTTGTAAGTTGCCAATAAATGAGAGCTGTGTTTGGGTGCGCAGATTTTTCTGCCAGGTGTATCTCCCTGCCAAAATACCAGAGGTTCAGTAATGCAAAAATACAAGAAAATGCAGCAGCTCTTATTAAAGATACGTGGCCAGTAAAGGCAGCACTGCACTTCTTAAACAAATCAGAATTAAACAGCTCAAAAAACCAGTTTTGGCCACAGACACGGACAAACCCTTTAAAGCAGTAATCTACACTTGAGGACACATCTTTAACAAGCAATAAACTTACATAAAAAGGTTCATGCATTTATGCAAGAAACTGCATTACAGAGATCAAACCACCTCTGCAAGACAAGGAGCATGCCATCAAATTTATTTCCAAAATCAGTTTCACACTAAGCTACAATCTCGTTTACCTAAAAATAATGAAAGAGGAAGGGAAAAAACACCCAAAATTATTATTACAATGAACAGAACATTTACCAGATGTTCAGGCTCTCCACCTACCCTTTATCCTTCTTGACGTCTGACACTTCTTTTCATTTTAAAAGTGCATTAATAAGATCATGAATCACAACAATAAAACAGGTGGCATTAAAACCCTCTAATTTAGACTTCTAGTTAAGGCATGTTATAGGCACTCACCTCCATCCATTGACTATGTAAAGATGTCAGCCTCCCAGCTTGAAAGATTAATGGGAATAGCTCTACAGTGTCTTTTCCCCCCAATTTTTCTTTAACCTCCAACTCATCCTACTCTAGAAGCTAAACCATTCCCATTCATCCTTTCCTTGTCATGCTTAGTGCTCCAGTCCCTACTTTAGCCAGTCCTACACATTCCTGCTGTCAGCAACAAGTTCAGTGAGGTTATTGCTTCTATCACAGTTGGAAGGTGCACAGAGAAATTCACATGAGAAGCAAAATACTCAGCTACCTCCCCTTTCTCCACCTCATCCTTACCCGAGCAACACACAAAGCCAAGTCAGGAGCTGCTGAACTGCCCCACGCTGGGTAATTACTCTCTGGTATAAACAATACTGCTGCCTGCCCTTTCCAGCCCCTCCTTGGTGTATTCCTACAGCCATCCCTATGCCAGTGGTAATTTGGGTGCTTTCTTTAACTACGTATGACATTCCTGGATTCATCCTGAAGAAGTGGGAAATGCCATGCCAGGTAACCGAGGAGGGTCATCAACTGTCCATATTTAGCTTTATGGCCAATGAAGGAAGAAGGGGAGCAGAAAGAGGAACCAACAGCTGAAGAACCACACATGGAGTGGGGGAAAGGACCCTGTACTTGTGGCACTTCAACAAAAGGACAAGACCAGCTAAGCCATCAATAAAAACAACACTGAAATAAAGAACTATTAACACTTTGTCAGGAAGAATGGCAAGATCACAACAGCCTTTGCCAAGTGAGAAACAGGCAAAGAGGGGACATATGGAAGAGGATATCACGGAAAGAACTTAACAAAACCAGGGGTCTCGTGAATTGCCAGACTAGTATCAGCAGGGCTATCACATAAAATGGCACGTGGAGGAAGTTAAGGTCGGGCTTTAAGGAACTAGAGAGAGAAGTTTTTTCCATACATTGAAGCAGTGTGGGACATCACCCAAGGTGCACAGGGACGAGGCGACCAAGGGGGTGGCTGAGGCTGCCGTGGGAGGCAGCACAACCCCACAGTGCTTCCAGAGCAACATCAGGGGCTCACCCTGGAGGGAGACAGAGGCAAGGACGAGCTCAGAAGGCTGATGCAGCCAAGGAGAGGCAGAGCCTGTGGGGCTGCGTGGGAGCGCTGTCATTCCTGCGAGTCCATAAATTCCCTCAGACAAACTGCCAGCGCCGGCAGCGCTCCCAGGCTCCCAACGCTGCGATGCTGCTCTGCGCCTCACGGGGATCCTGCACGGGCACCGGGGGATCCTCCTTTCCAAGGGAAGGTTTGAGTTCACACTCCTTCGACTCTTAACACGGTTTACAAAGCCACAATGGAGAACCCAAAGCGACAGAATTACAAGCTGGGTGAGGTGAAATTGAACTGCTGCATGCAAGATACCACCTCCGAGGCAGGAGAGAGGAAATGTGAGCAAACATTTCCTGCTTCTGCCAAGGGTCAGCCAGATTTGCAGAGTTGGAGCCTGCTCTCATTTTTATTGGGTTTTTTTTTTTTTTTGCAATTCTATTAGAAAATCACTCCTGACTTCTGATGGTGTGAGATATCGCAGAATCAGATCTAAAACACACTAATGTCAAGAGAATAATGATTACAAATCTTGGAGGCACTTTGTATGCTGCCCAGGTACATCTCAGATTACAGTCACCCTGAATCTGAATTTGTTTTCTGATTTTGATGCTTTTACTTGTGCTTTCAGGTATATATTCCACTGTATTTTTTTTACTGCAATATTTCAGTAACTCCTTTTAACAAATTATAGTCTTTTTTTTTTAATTTATGAAAGACTTCTATTTTAATTAAAGTTCTTAAAACTTGCTGCCAAGGACTTTGAAATTCAAGGATATGATTTAAGCTACCAGAAAAAGGCATTCACGATCACATTGGGATCCTGGTTTCTTCTTTTCAACACCAAAGCGCAATTATATCTCTGTAATAGTTATGCTGAATATTAAAGGGAGCGATTATTACGGGACATTTTAACTATCTGAAGATTAAAAACCTAAAAGCACTAATCATAATTCTTTTGCCATATTAAAACATCATGAGTAAAGCAGGAGCTGCACTAAAGCAATAGTCATTAATCAGTATTTAAAATAAGCCTGTTGCCAAATTATCTCTTAGGCTTAATTTCCTTGAGCAGTATCATCCCACAGAGACAAGTCTGGAGTATAACCTGTCATATTACTGCTCTTCACGAGACCAGGCCAACACTGGCAATTGCTCACCTGTATTAGCTGGCCCCCACGACACTGCCAGAACCTTACAGAGGTGCAAATGTCACATTAAATGTCCACCTGCCCTCCGAGGCAGCCCGTGGCTGCTCAGTAATGGAGGCAAAATTGAATGAGTTATTTTGCCCTAACTCTGCAGGCTGAAAATCTGAATTTGGTGCCAGCAGCAGAGCAGGATCTGAGGGAGGGCACAGAGGGCTGACAGAGCCAGCGAGAGCTCTGGGAGGCAAGGCTGAGAGGAGGGGAACAATTGTATTTCAGAGGCTACTGATTTGGGGCAGCCGAAGGAAGGGAGCATCCATTGTTCAGGCACCAGGGAATGCCAGCTCTGGCTCCTCGCAGGGACTCTCCTGCCTGACCCTCATGCAACACTGTCTTGGTCCCCCATGCCCAAGCAGCTGGTCCCTGCTCCCATGGGCACAGGGAAAGCCCCAGAGACTGGGGAACAACCCCCCCACCTCTGTCTGCAGCTTGCCCATCAGTCTCACCTTCCCACTTGTCTCCACACTCCGTACCAATGAATAACCTGGCGAGAAAACACTTAATAAAACATAATTAATCTACCCATTCTAATAAGAAAAGCTTCTCTGAGACTTAGAGGGTGAAATGTTATAAGGCAGAGCATATGGTCGTGACACAGGTCTGTGCCAGGCTGGGCCAAACTTCCTGAAGTTATGAGCTAAGTGCCAGTAGCAAAATTTCCCACCTGCTGGCAATGATGAACTTCTTCCTTCCCTCCCTCCTCCTTCTAGCTGGAAACATTCCCTGTGGAGGTTCTTCCATCTGCAAAGGCAAAAGCCATGCATCCCTGCCTGCTGGAGAACACTCCAGAGTGGGACTATCATCAGCAGGCACAAAGTGCCAGCCAAAACTGCCGTCCCAGGCTGAGCAGACGGGCAAGAGCACGTGCCCTACTCACCACCCAGATGTAGGGCTGCTGCCAGACACCTCACTGGTGATTTGTGTTGGTGAGGTGTTAAAAGCCTCAGGTTCAAACAAGGAACAAAGAGGCTGGTCTCTAATGCAAAGATGTTACATCCTATTTTATATATACTGCACCGAGGAATAACTGTACCGAGAGCAGGAGTTACCTGTCTCTTTGCTATGCCTTTCATAAGTTTGCTCCTTCCACTTATCCTCCTTTTTATGGGGCACAGGAGAGCTATCCCTCAGCTTGCCTGCTCTTCTTTCTCCCTCCCTTGTCCACAGCTAATTTTATCTCCCCCATGGCTTCAACTTTCATTTTCAACCAGCACTTAGGCTGTCATAGCTGAAGCGTTCCTCTCCAGTCAACACATTATTTTAGCTCATCTCTCCCTCACTTCAGTTGTCCCCACTTCGCTCCATCAGTGACACCACTGAGGAGCACTCATGTCTGAACTGCTGTTATACCTTTCTTTATGCCACCCTCCTGGAATACTTAACTGGAATTAATATGAAATATCATTCCCTTCCCCAGCTCTCAGTACTTTTTTGAGATCCACTCCTGCTGCAAGCCTCACCTCTCCCTCCCAAAACCAGCCAGACACGACATCTTGGTTGCACGACTCTTGGTAACACTGGCTGCTACTTACTGCACTTTTTCTTTCAAAAAACAACCTGGCAAAAATAGCATCACCATCCCGTTGTGTGTCCTGTTAACCTGCAAGACCAAACAATCTCTGCACTACCACCCTTTTCACTGCTCTTGGAACCTTTCCCATTGTTGTGTGTGTGGTTTATTATTCCTTTTTACATTTGGTTTAATACTGATAGGCTTTCCCACTTTTGGGAAAGAAATCTGCCTTCTGTATGCATACAGCAACTACATCAGTGAAGACATTACCATAAAAGTGATAAGAAATAGTGCTAAGAGCTAGTTCTACTTTAATCCATTTATCCCACTGTGCCTTCCAGTAGTCAAAATGAAGATATGTCCATGGGACCTGGCAAAGAATCAAATTTACATACCACAATAAGACATGAAATAGTTACAACTGCAATTGCTTAAGGATAATTCAGCCTATTATCCCCTTCTGTGTTATGGTGAAGTGTCTGGGCTATGGGTAAGAGCTGATGCACATTAATAAAAAGTGGATTTTATGTGACTAACAGAAGAATGCTTCACTAATTTTGAAGAGGCACGAAGAATAAAAGGACTTTCAAATTAAAAAAAAAAAAAAGAAGGCAGCTGTCCAGGGAATTTGGATATTTGTACTGGGACCAAAACAATGCTACTTTTAATAAAGCTGCCATCATTGCAGATCATATAAACAGCCCCTTTTTAGCCCAAAGCACCAGACAAACAATGAGCCCAACCTGGCAGTCATTACTTAGGCTTCACGCTCATTAGTTTTTTATCTAAACCATTCCAAGCTGATCAGATTTTCTCATGTGCTGTTTGGGTAAGGATCTGAATGCATTTTATCAGGGTATATCCATTAGCTTTGCAAAATAGTTTAATGTCTCTTTAATAGTCAATATGAACAACACTGCAATACACAGGTTCTCTCTTCTAAAGGAGAGAATATTCCTCTGAAAATGGCTTTTATCAGTTGATTAAAGAAGAAGTAAGTCCTACAAAGCATCTTTAAAGTGAGGAATAAAAGAAGTGTAACTCTTTGGTTGCACATTGATGATTTAGAAAGCACTTTCATAATCATGGTCTCTCCTGCTTCAAACTTGTTATCCAATCAGGAGCACTCACTTCAGGAATGTCACAGCTATTTAGCAGTGAAGCCCTGCCTGGGTGTAGCTAAAATGTAATGTATGAATGTCTTTGTTGAAATCCATCACTCTACCAAATGACTGGGCCAGCTAATGACCTAGGTAGAAGACCAGAGGTGAAATGAATATGCAGACAGGACCACAGTTCCAGCTGCAGATAATCTGTGATTTAAGTGTATTTGGGACAGACAGACAGATGAGACAGAACAGAGACACCTCCACTGACAGTGTCCATTTTGTTCTACTCAGACACACATTTTCCCAAATGAGTCCATCAAGCCTGACCTTTCAACATTCTACAGCTTGGGGATTAAGTGGGAAAAAAATGACAGTGGTATTTTCCAACTGGAAAAAAGTTCTTTTTCCTAGATTTGCACTACTGATAACTGAAGACCTTTTTGAAAACTGTTCATGTGGATCTGTCTTTATTATCTTTGAACTCACAGCCACCCCAAAGGTGAATGTTTCCAGCAAACAAACAGGACAAACTAATGGTTGAAAGTTCTTACACTTTTCTACGCTCTCTCTTATAAATCTATATATATTTATATTTGCTTGCTGTATTCAGTAGTTGTATCCAGGCCACTAACTCATGCAGTTAATTTTTCCACAGCACCTCTGAGAAAATTCTTCTCATCATTAATTTTCTCAATGACCTGCTGGCCAGCATCATACATTCCTATTTATTTCTCATGTGAACAAATATTCATGGGTAACATTCAATTACAAGGTGAAAAACATCAATCACTCATTAAACATCTCTGCATTTCCCACATGGCACTTGCAGTTGAAACCCTTCAATTTGTATTTAAGGGTGAAGAGTGGCAAGATTGAACACAGTCTCAATGAATCCATGACCAAAGGGCAGTACCACACCACCAGAGGAGGAGGGCACCTTCAGCTTCTGCAAAGCTGGGAAACCAAACCAAACTGCTCTATTGATTCCTGCACATTTCAACAGGATTTAAGTCATCTCAGCATCCTACATGTGTATTTCCTTCCAACTGACCACTGGAAACTCTTACTGAGTTTATGACATAAACGAGTGTTTAGGCCAATCAAAACGAGTACAGTGTATGTTCAACTTAGCTCATCATTTCATTTCTTCTCCAGTATCTTCTCTGTATCTATGTACATACTAATACACACACACTGTAAGTCAAAATTTATACTAAAACACTTCTTTAGTCGTTCTACTGAAAAATCTAAACTCTTGCTAGAAAACAACAATTCACGCAGCAGGAAGCAAATACAAACGTTTGAGTTTCCTGCTGAGAAGCAGCACAGTGCAGCCCCGTAAAGCTTCAAATAAAGATGATATGTAGCTACCTCAAGTTTCTTCTTACAGACATATAAATCACAAGGGACTTACCTGATGTCATGTAGATTCACTAGAGTGAGAGGTAAATGAGACTCGGTGAATTAAATTATTGAAGAAGTTTATCAAAACCAGGCTGAAATTGTCACAGAAAGTAACACTGGGATGGTTCCACTGTGATAATACTGTTGAGCAACACACCACAGCCCTCCAGAGGGGGGGATTTTAATATGAAAACAGTGTTATTGGACCACTGTTTTTTAAAAAGACTTCTCATTTATTGCAGAACAAATGTTGCAGAACAAATAAAAAGACTAGAATCAGATATTCCCAAAAGCAGTCACTGAGTGTCATTCAGCCACTGAAACAAGGTGATGCTATTTTAGATTTTTTTTCTTCCTAGGGAAGAGGAATGAAAGAGCTGGTTATAAAAATAAATTTGAAGCATGTGATTATATGACAATTCCAAATTAAAGTGTTCACCAGCATTCACAGAACCCTCAGAAAAGACAGGCTGGCATTTTCAGTCACAGCTCTTGGCTTCAAAAGGGCAACCTGTGCACAGTGAGGGAGCCAGCTGGGAAGTCGCTGATCATGAGGCTGAAAGATGTGCCAGGGGAAGGAGACTGGAGGTTTTCAGTCAGAGAAGCTGGTACTTGCAGGGATCCACATCTCAGTAAGAAAGAAGAACCCAAAGGCAGCGTGCCCAGTGCTCCCTTGCGCAGGAGATCAGAACGAGTCCTGCAGGGATGACGGAGAGGAGGTGAAGAAAGCACCAAAGGGAAGCCCAGCCTAGGGTTTGGAAACGGCAGAGGAGGAGAGCAGAGGAGGCAGAGAGGGGCAGCTGCCACAGCCTGGACAAGGGAGCTGCTACGATGTTATTAAAAGAAGTGATGGAAGATGACAAATGCTACATGAAGAGATAATCTGCACAGGAGCAGAGCTGCTACACACTGAGGCTGGAGTAGCTGGAGTGCAGACCAAAGGCAGTAGGTAACTCCAAATTACATTAAAATATGCTTCCATTCTCATTGATGTCAATGATCATAACCAAAGTATCAAGAAAGTATCAAGGTTGAGATGAACACAAAGCTCAAGAAAAAAAAAGTCCAGAAATTAAGTAATTTCCATTCAAACTAGTGAATGAACTGGCATACAAAATTTCATGTGGGGTAGCAAGTTTAATAAATCTAACAAGACACAAACAAGGTCATACAATCAGAAATAATAAATGTCACACCTATATTTAATGAGGAAAAAAAGTTATCAGAGCAACTAAAAGCCCTTTCTTCTACACTTAGCAGCAGCAAAACCTCAGAAAAATTATCAAGGAAAGAATAATCCAAGCCAGTGAAGCTAAAAGAATTTGTGGAGGGAATACCACATGGATTTAATACAGGCAAGGCACACTGATCTGACATCTTTCTCAGAGAAAAAATCCCCTCAATTTCCAGAGAAAGGAAATGAAATTGATCTTGGCAGTCTGATTTTGGGAAAGCTTTAACGTTGTGTCACCTGGGAAGTTATTAGTTAAATTGAAGAAGATGGGGGATTAGTACAAAAATCTTAAATTGGCCTGAAACTGCTAGAGTAGGACAGCAACAGCAGCCTGAAATGGGGAACGTCAGGCTGGAGGGAAGTTATTAGCATCACTGCTGAGGGACTGCTCTGACAGCCAGCCTTGGATAATATTTCACCAATTATACTGGCACACAAATAGCTACGGCCCTGTTAAAATTTTACTGAAGAGAGAAGCTAAATGACATTTTTATACAAGAGGAGTGGGACAGTGTGGAGCAAGATCCACATGGAGCTGGACTGGAGCGTGGGAGAGAGGCTGCAGTTCAGGAGATCAGAGCATGGATCATGTATCTGGAGACTAAAAACACCCAAAAATCAGCCTCGGGAAACTACAGAGGGGAATCACAAGATGAAACATTATGTGATGTGGCTGTGAAATAAACCAGACAAAAATGCAATTCAGGAAGGTTTTAGCTTAGAATTTCCCTAGAAGGTGGAATGCAATTACCAGTGTTTTACAAAGCCCTGCTAAGACCCTCTGGTGTGGTGTGTACAAATCTGGATACTTAATTTCCCAGATTCAAACACAAAGAAATGCAGAAGAAAAACAACAGGGCAATTTCAAGACTGAAGCTCACATTTTGCAAGGAGTGGCTAAAAGGTTTCAACATGTCTAGAGACAGGAAGCTGCAAGGGATGTCTCTCTTATCATTAGAGAATAGAGATGGTTTTTTCCTATAAAGAAAATACCAGACAGCAGAGCTTTTAGCACTAATGGAAACTTCAGCAAAGACGAGACAGAAGAAAATACCCATCCACTCAGCCTGGGAATGATTTTCAACAGGAGAGGGGATGGGCCAGGCTTTCAGGAGTAATGCAGATCATCTGCCCAATGCCCAGGCAAAACTTAATAATGTTTTCAACTGGAAAACACAGCTGCCTGCAGTTTCTGTGACTGTGTAAGTCCTGTGTCCTGTGAAAACACCACGAGCATTTCATGTGTGAACTGGAACAGGCAGTCTGACACCTCCCCTCTCCCTTGGCTGATCACACATTAATTTTCCTTGCAAACCTTCAATTACAGAAGTGAACCAATAGACAATTATCCTAATGAAACCTCGAATTAAATGCAAATTAAATTCCAGACCACTGAAAAAGTCATCTTTGATTGCAAGTAGGTAATGAATTGGATTTTGTCTTTAGCAGCTCTTAACAGGTTTTCGCTAGTTCTGGGGTATCAAAGAAAAGATAAATTGGCTTAAGCAATGACTAATGTAAAGCTACTAAGATGAACACTCATTTTTTACAGTTTGTTACAAAATATAATTAAAAAACCCCCCACATTGAACCAACATATTTGTTCTTAGCAACTGCCTTTAGATGAAAAATGCTTCTTTTTTTTCCAATCAGTGCTGTTTGCAACAGCTTCTTCAATTTTGGAACCAAGCAAGGCTGGCATGGAATCACAGAAATGGCCCATTTTCATTTCCACACAAGCCATTAAGAATTTTAATCAATTAAATTTAATGGAAACAGGAAAAGGCCTATTATTTAATGGAAGAATTTACCTCCCAGCAAAGCAGGAAGGATGGGTTAAGTTCCATGATTTAGTTACCTTTATACACATTAAACATAATAACAAAACCAGGAACAGTTTTACGTAGTAAAACTGAAAAGTGGAAGTCTTCCCTAAACAAAATCTATTTACACACTGCAAGTTACACAACATCAGGAAAAAGTACTGAAAATAAATGAGTCTTTTTCCCCCAAAGCATAATGGAGGGACAGAACTCTAACAGAAGGGATTTAAACGGAGGAAACAGAAAGCACAGACCTCTGACAATACTTTATTTTACTTTTAACAGAATTACATTATCTCAGGTTATTCTGGTCTCACCTGGCTCTGCTGTAATCAATTTCTGGGAAGAGTACTCCTTTCCCTTGGATGCTTGCAATACAATCCTGAGAGCATGTCATATTTGTGTGACTCTGAGACATGCTCCAAATATTTGGTTTTTTCCCATTTGCAACATATGAACCCTTTTTTAAAAAACAAATGTTCCTTATTTCACCATTTAAATGATGCTCCAACAGTGTTGCAAATACTACTGGACACATTATAGGGAAGCATGTGGAGACTGATTGTTTCTTTCATTATTAACTCCATTGATAAACATTAGCTGGAGCCAAAAAAAATTATCTTTTGGTTGTTTGAATCAAATGTCATCTGTTGCCCATTCTGCAAATTGTATCACAATCCAGCAAAACCATGAAAATTCCTGGTACATGAAATGATTGACTATTCTATAGGGAGCCTGCTTTTTAGGGCTTTACATCTAACTTGGATCCAAGGTCTCACCTTCACTGAATAGTCAAAAAAAGGGGAAATATTGTTTAAATTAATACTGCTTTACAAAAAAAGCTGAGCCAATTCCAGGTGTCTTAAAAGTTAATTGGAACTTGCCTTTATTTAATTAAATGATCAGAGTTGGGCCAGACACATTTGGTTAGAACAGCACAGTAGTTAGAAAAACACTGGGTGGAAAACAGGACATAAAACTGGCGTTTGCATCTGCTGCCACACCAAATGCCAGGGATTTATGGGAATGTTCCAGGAGTGAGGAGCTGCCACGAAGTGCCAGCACATCCACCAGGCATGTGGAGCAGCTGGAGCACACATCCCATGTCCCACCAAGGGCTGATCACCGGCTCAGGCACACACAGTTTGCTGGGGATTACAAGGGGAGGTGGAGAATGAGCCATGCAGAGCCTGGTTCCAACCCCAAACTTCTCACAGTCGAGTTTCAAGCACAGCCTTTTGGTACAGGATGCTGTGGGAAGAACTGCTGCCCGATGCTGCTCTGCATGAAGATGA
Organism: Edolisoma coerulescens; assembly: GCA_013397115.1. Taxonomy (NCBI): domain Eukaryota; kingdom Metazoa; phylum Chordata; class Aves; order Passeriformes; family Campephagidae; genus Edolisoma; species Edolisoma coerulescens. The sequence continues at coordinate 3,052,330 of VWZW01004119.1, forward strand.
AGTAACTCCCTCAACATCATTAGGAACTGAAAGAAAATTGTCCCATCCTCAGTTTTAAACTAATGCCTGTCAGGCACTGGTTATTCTTTGGATTTAATCACAAATTAATTTTCATTCAGGTCTAGAGAAATCAGGTGCATAGAATCAGCATCACTAGACTAAAAGAGATCTGCCTAAAATGAATGTTTGACTCCAAAACAAATAAATATTTTAGTGTTATCAGAGGGACTTCAGAACTCATCTGTGTTCCCTCCCCTTGCCAAGCTCTCAGGTACCCTGGTATGCTACATTACTACGACAGGGTGAAAACACAGAAACTAAGTCAAAAAAATTATTTATTCTAACTCTAGCTGGGATTAATTTCTGAGGTTAGCATGCAGATATGACCCAAATACAACTTGTACTTCGAATTTGCTATGTGATAAGTAACTAGGCTGAAATGTTGCTGTTTGCATAAAACTCCTGTGAGGATTCTTATTATGCAAAAGCCAAGACGTGAGAACACTGATGAAAATCTGCGAGTCATTTATCAAACACTGACCTGAAATGAATATTAAGAAAAACCTCTTTTATATGCAAATGTTTAATCCAACTGAGTTTAATCACGACTTTCCTTTCTCAGGCCCGATGAGTTGTGCATGTACCGTGCACTGTAAGATACAATCTTACACATCTCACTCTCAAAAAAGCCAGTTGTTTTGTCAATGGTTGCTCTGGGAACGTGCAGAACAGAAAATTAATCTTCTCTCACTATTTTACTCACCTGTGAGACTCTCCATAAAGCCTGTTTTGTCTGCCCACCTGCTGATCACTGGAGCAATATCTCCTTTGAATGGACCGAGTACTTCCATTCTCTCAACAAGACAAACTCAAAGCATAATTGATTTCTCCAATGGATTTTCTAATGAATATCTATTGTAACTCTAGTTGCTAAAGTACTCACTGGTTTGTGTTCCAACAAATACAAATCTGTTTACTTAGTGCCCAGCTTCACAACCAGCTACAAACTGGGGAAAAGCAACATAAAAAAAACCCCATCAGTTCCCACAGAATCTGAAAGGCTGGCTACAAACTGGCAGAGAGAAAAATATATGTTCCACATGGCCACTTGAGAGTACACAGCATTTAAATTAAAGAAACAGACTGGCTTTATTTTAAGAAATTTTGAAAATCTGCACGTTGATAAAGAGCCATATGTTGGACGTAGTGACCACTAAGCATTCCCAATAAAACCAAAAGCAACTGAGGGGCCTCAGGAATGTCCAACCACTGCAGCTGCATGACCTGGAAGCATGGACTGAGGAGCAAAGATCTTCTAATAATGAATGAAAAACATGAACTCCATGTATTAAATACGACACTGTATCACAGCATCACCAAACAGACATTAATTCTTTTCACCAGTTAAATATATATATAATAAGACATTAGAAAAGTAGCATATGACTAGATCTTCATTCCTTTTCAAAGTCTTGCTTTGAAGAGACTGCTAAACCTTTTTCACCTTATTCTTTCTACTCTGACTCTTCAGAACAAGAATGAAGTATCTTTATGCCTGGTAGTTAATTAGAAAGTTCATGAACCTCATAATGTCACTTAGAGAAGGAAAAATTCTCACTTTTACTTAGTGAAGTAATAATTCAAAATTCAAAGTAATAACTTAAATCTAACTTATAAGAGCATAAAGGACATTTAAACTTAACAGATATTGGAAATGGAATGTAGACTGACCAGAAAAGCTGACAGATATTATTTGGTTTGGCATTTCTAATGGCCAAAGTTCATGCTAACTAATATTTATCCAATTCTCAAAGTCCTACAGAATAGCCTAGATAAAAATCTTTCTGACTATCCAAAATACATCTACAGTTTTTATCTAATGTGATATACGACATTTTCGATGTGATTTTATAGCAGACCACTTTATTGGGTTTTATTAATGATTCTAAAATATTATTTCAAAGAAAAGCGTTTTAAAAAAAAATAAGGAACAAATTTTTGTTTAAGAAACAATGAAGCCTGTTCAGGGACAACACTGTAATTACATATGAAGTTATGTAGGAAAAAACTTAAGAGCAGTTGGGTGTTTGGTTACATCTCACATGGAGGAGAGGGAGGGTCCTGGAAGGACCCCACTGGTCTCAAACAGGACTGGCAGCTGGGAGTCAGGGAAGGCTCTTCCCTTCCATCCCACCACAAGTCACACAAATCACAAACAAACCCACAGCCAAGCCAAACTAACCAACAGAGGGCAGCTGATTCACAGCTGAAGGGAACCCTCACTCCTGCCAAAACCCACGGCAAAACCCCTGTGCCACCAGTGAAATCCAAGCTGACCTCAAAAGCTTTTACCTGAAAACCATAACGCCAGGACCGGACAAAGCTTTGCTAGTGAAACTAGCACATGTTTTCAAATAATAAAGATATTTGAGAAAGAGGGAGACAAACGTACTGAAGTTCAAGGCAGATGAATGATCTGTCTCAAGCCAGCCACCTCTGCTATCACTACAAAAACTGAATTTTGCATAACATATTGATTCTTCAATAGTAACTCATATAGAAAAAAAAAGTCTGTTTTTAAATTGCATGCGGATTAAAACTTTCATTAAGGAAAAAACACAGCAGCAACCTACCAACAACAACAACAAAAAATAATCCCCCAATGACCAAACTAAAACAAAACACTAAAACTGGATATTCTACTGTTTTGACAACAGCATGTGGTCCAGCACTAGAACCAAATTAATCCTCCATTAAAATCTACATAACCATTTTAAGCCTGCTTTTTAAATTATTAATGTGTAACTAACATCTGTTCATTGTGAAATCACACATGAGTCGCATCCTTTTTAAAATTAATCCGTAACTCTAAAAAACATTTGCCATCAAACTCTAGACTACATTTGCCATCAAACTGTAATTGATGCTGGATAAACTCTATTAAGCGCACTAATATTTAGTTATCTTTGGCTCTGAGTTTGAACTCCAAAGTCAATCTGGCACCACCACGGGCCACATCCATTAGTGAATCCAAGGGCTCACAAAATGCTCCCTTCATAAGAGGATGCAAGTTTCCTGGTTAAGTTACAATATGGGAAATAGCTGACTCAAAAATAATATAAATTATAGATGGATTAAAAGCCCTCATAACTTTTAATTAAGCAATAAATCACAACAAACTGCACAGAACTGCTGATTTATGCACTCCTCCAGTGAGAAGCAGTAAATAAAATTAGAATGGACAGAATATACATCTTATTGGAGAAGAAGAATCTATCCTTTGCCATTTCATTCATACACAAAAATCTGCTCACCTTTGGTTTTTCTAGTGGTGGCTATAGCCTGCAACACATTTATAACTCAAAGACACGTCCTGATTTATAGATAATGAGGAAGGATTAGCTGAATTTGTGCAAACTCATATTTACAACTCTTTTCCTGGTATCCCTGCTAAAAGAAGGCCTTCAGGGGGCAGGGAGAGCCCCAGACCACTGCACAGGGTAGATGTCTTGAATTTTTCCTTTCTCTCCCCAAACCCACCTGAATGTGACTAAAGCATATTTCAACTTTGGTTAAACAGCCCTTGCAAAGAGCCCTCCCTGACACAGGAGTTGTATTTGACAACCACTCAGAAAGCTCTAATTGGGCCTTCAAATCTGAAATCTCTGAGTGGTTTATATTCCAGCCAGCAGTGTGCTAATGCTGATGATCTTGATGCTGTCACTTAAGGAAGATGCAAAATTCATGTATTGAACTTGCGGTTCAAGTGCACACATTTAGCTGATGGCAAGCCCAGCACAATCCTTCCAGTCTTGTGGAGGGACATCAAGAGGAGGACAGAAGGTCATCTGCACTTTTATTCTGCTGTCTTGGAGGAAGACACCAATTAAACAACATAAAAAGAAAATGAAGTCCATTCCTGAATCTATCAATCAGCTACAGAGCATAAAACAAAGCAAAGCCAACAAATGTTTTGGTTATAATTTCTGAGCAATGGCCACAAGAAACGTCTGCAGCAGAAAAAATATTAACACTTGTTAAGTATTAATCAATGGGAACTGCTCTAGACAGAACAACACAGCAATATTAAATACTTTAGAAGAGGCAAGACCAGGGTTATTTTAATGACCATCATGCAAGAGGCACCTGAGAGGTCCTGGGCTGCTCAGAAGCTCTGACAGATGAATTTACACAGCATACATCTTCATGTTCCCTCTCCCTCTTTGAGCAGCAACTTCATTTCCAATTATTCTCTCTTATTCATACAGGAGAGTCAGAAAAGTAGAAATTTTCTGCTCTGAATGCTCAGGGTATGTTCATAGCATGCAGGTGAGTCAGACCATGTTTAACAAACTCCTGTTCCTCTTAGGAATAAAGCCATCCACTGGAATGGGGTCAGTTTTAAACTGGGGATGCACAGAATCTGCTATACATTTATGAGGAAATTCAGTCTTTCTGAAGACACTGCTGTCCCCTGGCAAAATGAAAGAAGTGACCAAAATCCTCATTAATAACCAACAGCCTCACACTGGTTTCTGATGGCAATAGATGCTAAATCAGGCCAACACCAGCACCTCATTTACCAACTCAGCCCAACCTTTGTTCAGGCTGGATGCTCTGCACCGTGATTCAGATTTACACCGGACAGATCCAGGCTGCCTCCTGCTCCACACACTCCTGTCCAACATCTTGCCAACATCTTGTTGCATTCCCACTTGAAAAAGTTTGGAAGTTGCTATGTGGCAGGTTCTTAGAACGATAAATTACTGTCATGAATTTCATGTCTTGGCTTAGAACCTATTTCAAAAGGAATTTCCACATTCGTGCCTTGCATTATAGCAAACAATGTTTTGCAATCAACAAGATCATATTTTGGAAATTAATTTTGTACAGAGAGGAGTTATAAAAGGGAGCAAAGAAAAGAAAAATGTGCCAAAAATCTTCTTTTAACTTGCCAAAAGCAAGAGAAGGGGTACTTCTGTATAATTGACTCTCTCTGAAGACTCAGTCACGTGTGATAAAATGCAAGATGCCAAATAACTGCTTCTCACGTCTTCTACCATATGAAAAGGTGAAGATGTACCAACATTTTGTGTTCTGAATACTCTTGAGTTTGCTCCAATTAGAACAGAAGCTAGGTCCTCATTTTAACTGTTAAGCAGCATCTCCCCTTGTTTAAACATTGCAAACATAAAACTGAGAACAAATTGCAAAACTTTGTAGAAAAGAAATAAAAAAACTTCCTAAAAGGAGAGGGAAAAAATAAAAAAAAAACCAACCAAGATTAAATCTGCTGCCAAGGAATAACCAAGGCATCAATCCTTCTTGTTCTCCTGCTCCTAAGACAAAGACAAGCAAGAGTAAGTTCAGTCTCAGTGTTAGACGCTGTCACGCTGATTTATGGCACACACAGTTTGCAGGTCCTCCAACGTGACATATTGTCCACGAGAGATTCAGCACAAACCACACTCCTTTCCTTAAAAAAAAAAAAAAAGAATTGCCTAAACCAATTGAACTTCAGTTCCTTAGGTGAAATGCTAATACTTTCTCCACTGGGCCATCCAACCTTCTACGGCTGATTTTCCATTTAATTCCATCTCCTCTGCTGAGAAATCAACAGGACAAAGCACTTTGGGTATAATTCCTGTCTTTTCCTATACTTTGCAACAAGCTATCACATTAAACAATAAATATTCCTTTCAACAACAAACATAGGAACTCCATTTGAATCAGAAACAATTATGGGTGCATTCCTAGTTCCAGAGACGCAAACATATAAATTTCCTTTAAACTAAAAGTTCCTGCTTTGGTATATATTTCATTTAAAACTTTCTAGGGGCTGTAGTAGGCAGCAAAAATGTAGTTTATCCAATTAGCACAAGGCTTCTAATTTTTGTGGATTTGAAAGTCATGCCAGGAAGGAGACTGACATTGTAACATATTTAACTTCACAAAGTGCAAACGTTCTCTCACAACTACAGAAAGCAGCATTACACCATGCATCAAGTGGCTTTTTTATTAAAGAGAAGTTTAAAGAAGCTATCTAGAAAAAAAAAAAAAAGAGCCAAGTGAAAAATACTTTTGAGGAAGTTGTTAAACGGCTCCATTCCTGGAGCTAAAGCTTTTTATGAGTGGCAATTGTGAAATTATGTTTATATGACTCTTTACTCAACAGAAAACCTGCAGGAGGAATGAAAATCAAGTGTGGATAGCTATAGAAGCTGAATATAAAATTAATACATGCTGGGAATCAGAGTAGACACTACAGGGTTATTATCCTGGAGGAGAACATGGGAACTGGCTCAGTTTCCCTTTGGAAGTGAAGCAACACCCACCCACGTGGGGGACTCACTTCAGGCAGGTGAGATACTGCTCAGGCTGCACAGATCTGGCTGCTGCTTCTGCTCATTTAACAAACTAAATTGCAGTTTAGTACCAAAACTTCCAGTCACAGCAAGAAAAGTATAAAGGGAAACAGGAGGTTCTTGCTGCTTTTTGACACTGAAAATTCTCCCACATTAGCGCAGCAGGCAAAAAACTTGTCATTTTTACAATGCTATAAAACTGCACTAGAATCAGAGGACAGATGTGTTTTATGCTGTAATTCCTTCCTTTAAGGCAGAGTGGGAGGAAATCAGACCTTCTGAAGGTAGAACTGAGATTAAGGATAGGATTTTTGTTTTCCAGAAGTTAAGTTGCACTTGAAGCAAGTGACTGCTGATAGAGCCAGGGAAAAACGTAAGACAGATGATTCCCTGCAGGAAGGGATATGACACAGCTGATGGACTGATACAGGACTGGGCTCAGGAATGAACTACTGGCACCTGAAATCCATGAGAGGAAGAGATTCTGCGTGCCTCAAAAAGTTCAGTGACCTTTCTGAAAATTAGAAATCTGTATAATAAAAGAAGAGATTTGAGCGGGAGCTATGTATGGTTAGTACATTAATAATGACACTCTTGAAGACCAATTTCTAATGCTGGAAGGAGAAAGTTATAAATGCAACTCACCTGCCAGGGACTGGATGGAAGCTAATTCAGTGACAGCAATGAAAGATGCTGGGTTCAAACTTAAAACTTTTAACACAACAGCCTAAAAGTTTTGAAAATGATGAAAATATCTGTTTTCTCTGAAGTACAAGTAGGACTAAAGCAGCCACTTCCTATGAAAAAGTTCCAGAAATTCACACATCTTAGCACCTGCTTGTGAGAGATCTGGTCTGTAAGTGCACCACCACCCTCCTTTTCCCTTTCCTTAAACTCCTGTATGCAATTTCAGGAGAAGTACTTGCAATTCTAATGTGCAAAGTGTCTGTATTTCTCATATTCTGGAGTGAACACCAGAAAATGTCATTAAGAATAAAATATTCATTTTAATGAGAGCAGTAAGTTTACATTCTAAATACACTACATTTTTCTCCTGCTATGCCTGCCATTACAAATACTCCCAATCCTTTAAAAACGTTTGCTTAAATATATACAGCATATACAGAGGGGATAAACTACTTGCTGTGATATTTGTCCTTTAGCAGTATTGGCTAAGAGAGAGAGGGGGAGGAAGGAGAAGGAGGGAAAATCTTGACAAGAATATGTATGAGAGCGATCAATAAAAAAATAATCCTTGGAATTCATGAGTCTTGAAAATAAGATGCATTTTCTCACAGTAATCCTAAAAACCTATAAAAGAATATTCAAGCCATAGATCCCCCTTAACTCATATTTAACCTTTCATCATGTAGAACTACATATTAAATAGCTTAGCAACTGCATGCTGTGTAAGTGCATTCGAAGAAGAGCAGGGATAGAAAAATGTAAATGCTGCACCTCTTTTAACATGCACGGCACAGCCAGGAACATCTGCCAGCTGACCCCCTAATCCAATCGGCTGCTCAGAAGCAATCACATCCCCAGATAAGAGCTGCACAGCCCCTACATGCAAAGCCCATTTTCTTTAAGAGATGGAGCAAAATGTAGTTAGCCAGCTCTTCAACCAGTTTCAAACAGACGTACAAGGCGAAAGTAATTCTGCATATTACATGGAGCTGCATTGAAATGCTGTCATCTCTCCCCCCAAATATTGTAATTTATCCTTTAATTTCACAGGGCAGCAACACAGACAGAGTTTCAGGCTGAAGGGACTACATCAAATCGAGTGATTTTATCAGAATACCAAGAGCATTCAGCCCATGCAAATGTTTGGCACCTCTATTAGAAAATAGCCTGGAATAAAATCTTGAAGGGCTTAACCTCGTTCATCACCTACAATGAAAAGAATAAATACAAAAAAGCTGAATTAATTCTCCTAACTCTGAGTTTACTTCTCACATCTCTTGCAAAAAGAGTGGGCTGCTTGAGAGGGTCTACAGGCAGATGAAGACATCCAAAAGAATGGCTTCAAGATACTCCAGAAGAGGCAAACTCTCTGTGGCATAAGGAGCATAAACCCCATGGAATATCATGCAGTAATGGGACACGTCATTATTTCTGTATAAAATCAAATTTCTGCTAAAATATTCTATCCTAAATACACAAGCAAGCTGCTCTACACTGACTGGACAAACTCTTGGGGGACAGTCTTCTACAATACAGTTTATGTGACTCAAATAACTGCTTATATTCATAAAATACATTGTTCTGATCGTGCAAATTGTCTCTCTGTCCAAAGCAGTAGCTTTACTAAATATCAGCATTGGCAGAGCTCCAGACATGGTGGGAAATGGATAGAAAGAACTGCTAGAATTGTGTTTCAAGTAACACTGTCGTTAGATTTATGTCAAATATCTGAAAAGCACTGAAGAAAAGGATATGTAGGGGTCTGCTGAAAAGCCTGGACAACACCCTGAAGAAAAAGAGGGTGGAAAGATTATCTGTCTGAAGAAAAAGACACAAACTGACTGAGGGATTGAATGATGAGACACTGGAAAAATGGAGAGTTCTCCAAAGTAACTGATTAAGCAACAGCAAGACCCAACTTCAGATGCAATAATAAAAAACAAAAAAAACCTAAAGATACTGGAGAAAATAAAATGGAAATCATAAGTGAAATCTACTGGCACCTGGAGGAATTCCTTATTTGTTCTAAGTCATCTAAAATCTTATCAAATGCATAAACCACAATATAACAGCAGCCAGTGAAAAGTAAAACTCAGCACCATGGTGATACAGTTTTCCCATATCTGATACCAAACAAAAGCCAGTATTTACTGCAGGTATTTCATCCAGATTATACAAAATAATTAGGATGTCACATTTTTATATATAATGAATCTGTAGAGCTTTGCTGTAGGATTTAAAACCTGCCCAGACCAGAGGAAACAGCAGCAGACAGTCTGCCTGGCAGTGGATTAATGATATGTGTCCAGCTTAGCTAAGCAGCAGTGCCATCAGCTAATTTACTTTACCATCTGGGTAGGCAACTCGTGCATCCTGCAACGTGCCCAGAGACCTCCGTGTGTTAAATCTGGGCTGGAAGTCCAAGTCCAGTGGGTGCAGAGCAGAACTCCTCCTGAAGCTCACAAAGAATTGAAAAGCATTTGGGGAGGCAATGAACAGAATCCCAGGCAAAATGTGTGTATTTGTGTGGTTGTGTAAGTGTAACATGTACAGGTATATAAACACACTTTCCTTATTAGCACAACAATTTCATCTTACCCCAAAAGCTCTGAAATATACAGAATTGGACTCAATCCTTTAAATCTGAATTGGAAGAAGATAATCCATTTGTGTGCTAAACCAGTTAGAAACAGCTTCTGTTTTAGCCTAAAAAAACCCCCTCAAACTCACAGGCAAAGAAACAAAAACTCCAAAAAGCAAGCAACCAAAAAAACCACCTTGAAAAACAAGAAGTCACAAACCTAAAGAAACAGACCTTAACACAATTCTACGTTATTTCTACTACAGCTTGCAACAGAAAGCCTCTAATGAATTCAGTGGGTTTTAGATCACGACGTGTGTTCCTGGTAAAGAGGCAAAAAGCACCAACCACGTTTATATTAATACCAGCCGTGGCACTTTGCAAGCACCGTGCACCAATAAACTGTACAAAGACATAACTTCCGAGTTTGAACAATTTCTTTCCTTTAATATCCTCCGAAAGGCTTTTGAAACTGGCAACTCTAATGTGTGTGGGAATAGGCAACACATGATAGCAATAAGTTTGCTATTAATGGAAGGAGTCTGCTGTGTCTGTGGGTAACAAACCCCAGTATCTTTTCATTACAAAGGAGCTTATTGTTACCTTATCACTTACTGTGGGATTTCACTTTGCCTCTCTGGTGATCTGTCTGATCTATTAAGAAAAGCACTGAGCTACGGACAACATACACTTTATAGCAGTTCTGTCTTTTTGTAGTCCCTGCTGCTTCTGTTAGCCTACTTCCGATGAATTTCAAATAGAAATAAGGAAAAAGAAGAAGGAAAAAAAAAATCCAAGGAGTATTTACCACGTTCCTCACAGGAAAATAAAATTAACTGCGAGGAAAATGAGGCAAGTTCATAATCAGGAGTTGGAAGTGGTGATGCATTCCAGGACATGACTGCTGCAGCAATAGTTGTGCAGAAAAACAACTGAAGCCACCAGCTCTAGCACCTACCAAACAAATCTTTGTATGATACCACTGAAGTACTTCTGCATGTCACATATTTTACACATATACATATTCATATTATTCATAACATATATATGAAGTTCCTTCAGCATGACTGTTTCTGTCCTATTAATTAATTTTCATGGCTGAATCTGAAATATAGGGCAGGTAAAACTAAACAGTACTTCATCAGTGTTAATTAGTGCTGAGAATTAATCAGCAAACGTAGGAAATCACTATGCACTTTGCAGAAATGCACACAGCATTAAGTAGCATTTAAATAGATGCTGATCTTCCTTTAAGAGTAGCAATTGAAAGATTATTTTCCTCTGATGGGATACTTCAATATTGAATATACAGAGATTAATGTTCAAGGGAACCTGTGCTGTGTTGAAGGGAAATGTTGCTAAAAATAGCAATTTTTATTTAACAAATGTTTCTACAGCAACCATAGCCTCAGAAAGAATTAAAAAATCCATGACATCTGAGCTCTCTGATGTCTACACACTGTCTAAGTGGGATTATTAATCCAGGGCTTCCTGTGCTCTGGGAGATAACAATTTCTTCATATAAGAAATACGATGTCTCAGGTCAAATTCTGCTGATGCACGAGCATCTCTCCCTTAGCCTTCAGGAAGGTCGAGGATTGCCTACAAAATGTGACCCAAGGTGTGGTTCCAGAGATAACTCCTGTCTTTAACTTCTTCACCAGCACAGAAACTTTGGATCCCGACTCAAAATACAGCACAGAGAGATTTCTGTTGGCTATCGGAACGTCGCTCACCTGATTCTTGAGATCCAGCTTGGGGCAGGGACGACCTCCATTGTAGGGCTTCTCCTTAAGCCACTTGGATCGGACTCTCACCCCCGGTCCACAGGAGGAGCTGCAAGGAGACCAACTGGACCAATCGCTTAATTTGCAATCAAACGGGCAAGGGACCGTGCAAGGCTCTTCAATGTAACCTAAACCAAAAATTTAAGAAAGGTTTTAATCACCGCAACCGATGAACTCCGACCCTCTGGTGTAACCTGTGCAACCAACACAAAATGAGAATTTCTTAGGGAGAAGGCATTTTGCAGACTGTCAACACCGTCCACCGCGAGGTTATGGCATCATTTGTGAAGAACAGCAGTGACTAAAATTAATTTCTACTTGGTTTAGTCCAATGGAGGCAGTGATAAAACAGAATGATGTAGAGGACACACTCTGGCAAAAGTACCTGTTGTGAAGCTGGTGGTCACCAATACGTGGTAATTACCTTCCCTATTAGACTGTGGCCATGATAAATTCTGGAGAAATAAGCGTACAGCCCAGTTCTGGACTCCTTTTGCATTACACAGGCCATCTCCAGAGCGGGCCCAGGCAGGAGACAGACACAGGCTCTCTTCCCAGCAGAGAGAACCAGAGGATGGTGGAGGCAACAGAGCTCTTCTCTTGGCAGCTCCCACCAGATGTGCGAGGAACCTGCCTGCCAGCTGGAGCAGTGTGGGATTCGTTCTTGGGAGAAGCAGATGAAACCTGCTTCCCACATCTTACAAGTTCTCTTTATAGCTCTTTCCAAATGCTTTCCTCATTCTGGGTTTCAAAAATGGCATTTTAAAGCTTTGCTTCCACCTTAAGCTGCTTTGACATGAAAGTCCTCACAAGATCATCATCTCTTTAAGTCAGAACACCAGACATCTGCAGGACCAGCACCTCGTGAATTAAAACCCAACACGTTCCTCCAAAAAGGCACAACCCCACAGCTGTTTTAGGAGCTGGCATATGGGAAGAGAGATTTTGCAGAGCCCAGCAGTGGCCACGGAGCTCTTGGTGGGCAGAACAGCAGTGGAGGGTGGCCGAACCCTGGGGGTCTCCAGAGAATTAGTGGCACCAGTCCTGGGCTGGCAGTGTGGAATAATTCCTGCACCTTCCTGCTTACCATGCTGCGTTCATTCTCCCCCGCTTCCTATTATCTGCTTGTCATGTCTGTATGTATTATTTTAATTTTAACAAAAAAGAGATTTCATGTTCGATCATGAAAGCCGGTGGCTGCTCAGATCAGCCTTTATTAGAGGCAGCTTCATCCCTCTGACAGCTCTGGCAATGACGGTTGTGGAAATAACTGAATTTCACCCCTACCACATTTCTGATGTTCCTCATTTTTATGCCCTCTATTTCTGTTTGGTTTTCATCATGCGAACACTCCCTCTTGATTCCTCACCTACAGAACACCAAATTAACTCATTTAGTGACTCTTTTAGGAAGGGTTTCCCCCCTCCACCCAGGTGACAGTCACTGCAGCACAGAGGTGAAAAACACCCAAACAACAAAACTCAACCCAGAACAGTGCTGTCCAAAACCCTCACACAACAGCCCCAGCAACCATGAAACACCAAGGCTGAGGTATGGAGATTATTCTGGTTCAGAGCTGGATTTACCGGCCGAACCATGCCCAAACCTGCTGCTCACTCCAAACCAGAACTGTGTTACAGCCTGGGCATCAACCCACAGCAGCAATTCGCTGCCTCCCTCCTGCTCTTCACGCTGAAGTCAGTATCAAGAAAGATTTCAAGCTTATTTAGGCATCCATCCCCCAGAAAATATCTTCCTTCTAGAGGTACAAGAAATACTGATGTTGCTTTTGTAAACAGTGCCTTAAAAAAACGGCAGCAGCAACAGCTCCTTCAGCTCAATGATGCTCTGTTTCTCCTCTCTTGATTCCCTGTGATGGTGCTGTTCCCCGTTTCTTTACGGCGGCCACCCCGCAGCCTGACAGCTGCAATCATTTCCCCACGTAACTCATGCTGTAACTCTTCCCTAACGCTGCAGACCTGTGCCCCCACAGCGTGCTCTGGTTTTCTTTGCTGCCTCTGATCTCTGTCTCTTGTGGTGCCTCTTCATTTGCAGCTCCAAAGCCGCTGGAATTGGGTATCTTAATTATTTCTGACTGAATCCATTCCAGTGATGTTGGAATGTTTGAGATATTTCAACTTGGTAGGCTTTGTATGCTCCTCAGTGAGACGACACCCATGCACACACATACACAAATATTTCTAAAACAGACTCACTTTTTCCCCCCAAATAAAACTCCCAATATCCCACTAACATTCTGTTCCATCTGCTTAGGTTGCCACTCAAAGTAATTCATAATACATTATGATAAGTAAAAGAAATTTTCTCATGATAGATTTATGAGAAGCATTTCTTAGGCAGTTCTCCAAAGAGTTCTGTTCCACCACCGTATGAAATATCATCTTTCCTCGGGCTGTGTGACAGCCTGGGTAATTAACTCTCAACAGAAACAAAGAAAGTGCCTTGTTTCAAAGTAGGATTAGTCAGAGGGGTTATCAACTTATCAGAGAAGGCAAAATGGGCTAAGTCTTTAGGCGGCTCAAGATCTACATCTATAATAAAAAGAAATACAAAATAAAAAAAAGAAATAGAACACAAAAAAAAAAAAAAGGAAGATGAAGGAAAAGTTATAACAAACAATCTTTCTTAGATATAGAAATAATCTTTCTTATATTTAAAAAAGAAGATTTTTTACAATGAAGGTGATGAGGCCCTGGCACAGGTTGCCCAGAGAAGCTGTGGCTGCCTCATCCCTGGAAGTGTTCAAGGCCAGGTTGAACGGGGATGGAGCAACCTGGCCTAGCTCATTGCAGGGGGTTTAAAGGGACCTTTAAAAGGTCCCTTCCAACACTAACTGTTCTATGAAGACTGAAGAACCTGTTGTATCCCATCCCCAGGAAGTGCTGTGAGTTATCCCTCAGTGAACCACAGAATTTCCAAAGACATCCCGTTGCTAAGAGGCTGCTCATTCCTTTTTGAGTTTCCTCACCTGTATTTCTTAATTACATTAAATATAAACAAATACTGGCCAGCTACAGAGCACTACATTTCCATACAGTCCAGAGAAAGCTGATTCTCCATACTGAACAATGCTACAAAATCAAAACGGAAACACAACTTTCCTTCAAGCTCTTCTCACAGACTGCCATTACTCTTCTACCAATCACTTAAGGTTAATCCTATGCTGAGATACTCACGGAGCAAAGATTTCATTCAACCAACATTCTCCCCCAAAAATGTTCCTGTGATGTACCCTCTCTGCTCAGACAGAGAATGCCTTTATGGCTTTTTATGATAAGTAGTAAATAACATTGTACTCAGCTCATCCATTCCTGTGAGACCAGGATATCTTTTTGTTTCCTGTAGGAGCCAAGCAATGACTTGCTGCTGTCAGGGGACTAAAAAGACCCACAATAATCCTAGTTTTGGCAACCCTAGAAAACTTGTAGCTTTGGCGTGATGTACAATACTAAACAAACAAAAAACCCCAAGGGCAATATGCTATTAAAACAATCCATTAATAAAGGATTCTACATTCAGGCTACTATCCAGAGAAATATTCTTACCGTAACAGAATATGAATAAAGAAAATAACATTTCTGAGCTACTGTTGCTTGGGAGTTGAGTTACTTAACTCATTATTACTGAGCTTGGGAGACCAACTCAAGGCTGAGTTTACACAGCTGGTTTTGTCAGTGTCATCCTTAAATTTCTCACTCATCCATCACACCCCCCATTTTCTCCCCTCTGCAAAACCTGGTACCAAACAACTGCTATGTTTCCAAAACCTTCTACAGAAAAAGATGTTCTCTGCTCCCCAGCCCTGTTCAGCCTGCTTTTCATGTGTTCTTAGATTATTTCTTGAAGCTTCCTTTAACGTCTTTATTATTATCATTACCGTTATTCCTCAAAATCTCAAACACTGTTAAAATAAAGCTCATTTAATTCAGACAGAGCAGATGAGCAGAGCACCTGAACCAACAGCAGGCTCCTGAACACCACAGAGCTGGAGCTGCACACCCAGATTTCACAGGAGGCAGTGACAAGAACACGAGGTTATTTAAGTGGGCACTTTGAAACATGCTAGTGGGAATTGACAGGAAAAATTGATCTGGATGACCAAATGAGTCTCTTCTATGTTTAAGTGCTATTGTTTTTTTACTGAGACACTGTCAACATAATGGGATGAACGAACGCATTTACCTAGGCTGCACAGCTCATTTTACTGTGATTTATTCATCAAAAACTGTGCTTGCTGCTCAACAAGCCACAAATGGAGTCTCTCCTCTAAAGTGTCCAACAGACAAAGCACCCACAGATCACACAGGATGTCCTGGGAAGGCTCGCACACAATGCAGCAGCCATGACTCACCTCAGTGCTCCTGTGCAGCCCAGGGACAAAGCAACAGCAGGTGGATAAAGTGAGGACCATGGGCTGGTGGTGTCATGGAATCACAATGGCTTGACTGGGAAAGGACCTCAAAGCTCATCTTGTTCCAAACCCCTGCCATGGGCAGGGACACCTTCCACTACTCCAGGTTGTTCCAAGGCCTGTCCAACCTGGCCCTGGACACTGCCAGGGATGGGGCAGCCACAGCTTCTCTGGGCACCCTGTGCCAGTGTTAGAGAGCCACAAATACAAGGTGCAAAAACTACTGTTGTCCCATTTTTGCTGGGCCACCCAGCAGAGCCAAGGCAAGAGGAGGCAGCTGGGTGATGGGCTGGGGGGTGTCACTGATGCCAAACGAGGCTGTGCTGGGAGAAGCAGGACATCAGTAGCTTTACAAGCAAACATCAGACACGCTTCCACCTGATTGCTGTACTTCCAAAAGATAAATTTGCTGCGGGTGTGAGGTCTGCACACAGCGTTAAACAACGGTGCCAGCAGCATTCCAAGAGGCTGGCTTAAAAGTGATGCGAAAATAACCATTTCTCCAGCAGCTTTGGAAACAGATGCACCTCTAATTGAATTGGCTTTAAACTCATTTGTATCCTCTCTAACATATTTCATGGTTTCAATTAACAAACTTCTAGCAGTTCTACCCTTGTTAGTAAACCTTGAGGTGCTTCATAAAACTCAAGGTCATTACTGTGAGAGGGACAATTCTGTGCATCACCACAGCTGCCACTGGTAATAACACTGCTAATTTCCCTTGGAGTCTGTGGGACGGGAGAGATCACCCTTTAACAAACTAGGGAGCAGCAGAGTGGACAGTGACACAGGAGAAATGTTTCTAATTATACACACCAAAGGTACAGGGGAAAAAAAATTGATTCATTTTGCAATTAATATTCACATTCACTTGGTTACTGACTGTGAAATATCACAAAATAACACCAGTAAATCCAAGCAGTGCTAAAAACCTAATAGCTAAAGACTTTATAAGGGAGACCTGGTGGACCCCAGCATTTGGTGGGCCACATTCTGCTCAGCTGAAGCTCTGGGATCTCCTGCAAGGCAGATCTCTTGCTTTACCTCAGGTTAACGCTCAGCACGGAGCACAGACTGCAGCTCAGAGACTTAACTCCACCAGCTGATCATAGTTCTGTGGCTGAGGCTTTCCCAACGTGCCAAGAATAAGACAGCCACTGGCCATGGGCCATATGGCACAACCAAAGGCTCCAGAAGCTTGTGAGCTGCAAGAGAAGCACCTCGTCCCAAATAATCCCCGTTCAAAATCTAAATCCTGCTTCAAGGGAGAAAATTATTAACTGAAGGGAACTAAGCATAGTAAGTCTGGGAGACTTAAGTTGCTAAAAACTTGAGTTGCAGCCGAAAAGGATTTAATCTTGCCACAAAACAAATGTTTAATCTTCTTTTTTTATAGTACACAAGGATTTGGGAGATTTTATGCATTATTAGTTTGCTGAGAAATTTAGGAGATAATCTAATGAATACATTCAGTAAATGCACAGCCAAAAAAACCTAGGAAAAATAACTTCCACATCAAATATTTTGCAAGGCTCAAATAATGGACCCTTAGCTAATTTATTCCCACTTGCTCAACAAAAGATGCACGCGCTCATGTTATCTCGTAGCAGACTGATTAGAGATTCTAAATAGACCAGAGAGGACTTGTAAAAAAGGCTGGTAAGTTTAACTCAACATTATTGTTATTGAAATTCATCCAAAGGTTGGTTTTATTGCTCAATTTCACAGGCTCTATAAATCCCACGGAGGCAGTTGGGTTGATGCTGACTTTGCATTATGATTTCTAATTCCTTTTGATTTTGCATTACAGTTTTCGTCCTTAAAGAACTTGCAAGCATACGCTTGGTGTTAGATACAAGCCCTGGTGGTTGATATATTTAATCTTTTAACTCAATAAGGAAATCTCCATTAATTAGCACTTCCCTTGTAACAGATTGCAGAACAAGCTGAGATCTCTTCCAGAGAAGGAGCCTCGTCTGCTGCCTTCTGAGTGCAAATAAATAGAGCAAATAAATAGGACTTCACAGTGTACATTCATCTCAGAGGGAACATGTGATGCAGGAAGGCAGAAATTCACTGCACAAATCTGTCCAGGCTCCAAAACCAACTGTGGGAATGATGCTCCCTTTTCCCAGGGCTGCTCTCCCATGGTGAAGGGCTGGGCTGGCTGCTTGGGAGCCCTGACATCTTAACAAAGTCCTTACTCAAATAAAAAACCATCCACTGGGATCAATAGCAGTTAGGGGAGTAGCTCAGCTGTGTTTTTCTGTATACTCTGCTCATCACTCTGCCACTGGGAAAATCATCTGCTTTCTTCAAACAAAACTGAGACGCGTTTTTTTTCTTAGCAGAGATGGAATCCTCTATGTATCAGGAAAGAAACTCAGCCCACTGTACTTTATTATGGATTGTTTACCATATATACTCTTCCAGGCTACTCAATTCATAGTATAAGCATGTTTTTAAAACAAACCCGAGACTGTGTTTATTTTTTACTATTATTATTATGACACTTATACAAGAAAACAACATTTTTTTTAAAGCCTGAACACAATTAGACTGTCCACAGACCATCAAATTCCCTTTTCTCCTACACCTGACTTCTCTCAGAGGCCTGATGGCACAGCAGCTCTGAAAATAGCTGTGCACTGCAGAGTGCTCTGAAGATCGATACAGACTTGGGCAATTTGGACCAGGCAGGAAGCATCTTCCAGAGCCAAGGGTCCATCACTGGGAGAAAGCTGCCGCCAAACATCACTGAAAGCATCTACCCCCTCAGTAAATCACATGTGTCCTGAAGGTCAATGGTTTCAGGCTCTGCTGGAGCACACTAAGAAACTCAATTTCAGAGTTTGGGGCCCTCTGTGGAGAGCATCTTTCTGCCAGTTTCTGAAGCCACGACATTGGGCACTGTCAACACAATATGCCACCTCATTTCTGCTGCCAAGCTGTGACCCCAAGACACGGGCAAGCCTCATTTAGACAACTTGCCTTGGACAACAACCTGATGGTTTTCATTTGACAGAATGCGACATGCTGATGCATCTCCCTGCATCCTGATAATTAGGATGTATTCTGCATTACAATATTGCTTTTATTTCCGACAAAATAAACCACCAGATGACTCTGCAGAAGACAAGAACACTAATTAGAACAGTGTGCAATTGATATTATCAAGAGGGCTCACAGCAGCATCTTGTTTTTTTTTTCTTTAAATGTACATTCCTAGTTCTTTAATTTACAAACTCAAGGGGTTTTACCCAGTGTAAGGGCCTCTGTTCACGAGCAGGTCACACAGGCACTGGAAAGGCAGGGGAAGGTTGTGAGCCAGCAGTGACCTCCACAGCCACCTCCCCAAGGTCACGGGAGGTGAATGACACAGTGACCCCTCCCTGCCACAGGAGGCGAGTGACACAGTGACCCCCCGAATCAATACATTTAAATCAATGCTCTGCCTCAATTCCTTCTCCCGTCGACACTAAATGAGAAGCCCAACTGCACACTTTAATTATACAGGTGCGGTTTTAAGGACGCCACTAACCATTACTAGCACCAGGAAGATCCATGAGTGCTTTCCCAAAATCTAGGTAGCTACTGCCAGGTCCCATCTGGCTGCATAAGGTGTTTCACTCCACCTATTAGAGGTCACCTTGCTGCAGAAGCATCTGACCTTAAATAAAGCTGTACTATAAAAAACATCTGACAAAAACATGATTTTAAGAAAGGGAACAGTCCTGGTGTTCCACAGCTCGGGCACAGGGAGAGCAACGACTCATTTAGATGATGGAAAACCTTGAGAGGGAAACAGGACATTTTTGTGACACTAGCAGGCTCTAGCACAGAGTGTTGATGTACTGAATTTCTGATAGACTTTTGTTTCAATTTTGCAGTGTGACTTTGAGCTCTCTGGTTGTGTAGTTCAATCTCCTGTGCTGGAGGACTTCAGTGAACTCAGAAGCAGAAGGCAATGCAATCCTGTTAAATAACATTATTTTTAGTGGTCACTCCCCCATGTTACCAAATACAAACGAGAGCCAAGATCTCACAGTGGGAATCTCTGTCTGTAGTGAGGGATATTAGAAGATTTGCAAACCAGGCTCTCAGTAATTTAATTTACACCATCCTCATTTGCAAACCTTGGAGGACAGAGATTAAAGTGTATTTCAGGCCCAGGAACAGACTAAGGTAGGATAAATTCTCAACTACTCATCAGTATCACTGGGATAATCCTTAGAGCAGACCGAGCTGAAGTTTAAGTTTAATTAAGTTGCTTCTAGAAATCTTTGGAATACGTCAGACATTAAACCCTCTAATGCTCACTGAACTCCACTACAACACCTACTACGTCCTGCTGCCTCAGGGCTCCCCAACAGTGGTAAAGATATGGAACTGTCACTCTTCACTCAAAAACTATTTGTCATCCATTTATTTGCCTGAAAGTCCTGCTCATCAGAGCTGTATAAAAGGCAAACAGGTTAATAAACACTGCAAAAAACCCACATGAAACATGAGAGGAGTCCTATGAACTACCACCACATGTCACTTCCCAGTGCAGCCACACATCTCTGAGGCATCATGAAGCTCTCCATGAGCAGTAAAAGCATAGAGGTCTTAGGACTAGAATACATAATTCATGAACAGGATTAGGCTAAAAGGGTGTTTCTTCATACTTCCAATATAGAATATTAAATGGAATGACACCCAGGGAGAGAAAAATGTTAATTCTAGGTCTATCTTTGTATGGTAACATTTTATTAGAGCCTTGCCTCATAACAGGCTGTATTTGTGACAAATGTGTTATTAAGGCCGAAGAGACGGGCCACATTTCAAGGAAATTCTCTTTCCATAGGCTGCTGCAGAAATCAGGGCAGGAGATCACCCAGTGCATTAACCTGCTATCACAGCTCTCCTAAAGCTCCCATAGACTATTTCTACACTGAGTTACAATTTCTACACTAAAAACATTCCCGAGTCCCATGGAAGAGCTTTAATCAATCTGTAAAAAACAAAAAAAATCCCCTAACTGGGCCTAATAATAGAAACAAAAGGGATGGACACGAGCAAAGGTGGGCAGAGGTGGTCCAGCAAGAGGCAGCTGACGGTGAATGTCAAACATGAGAAAGTCTGTTTGAGGTCAGCAAAAAGCCATTCCTTCATAAAGTCTGGCACTGCCACCTCTTCAAAGGGGTCATTTTATGGAATGCAGCAAAAAGCATAAAAGAAATTTGGGCAAGAAGATAAGCAATAAAGATGTGTATTTAGAGCCAAGGAGTAACAACAGACATCACTCTGACTAAATGCAGCACTTAGAGAGGATGCTGCTCCAAAAGCCAAGTCTCTAAATGTTTTTTCTTAAGATGCATGCTTCCTTTCCGTAAGAAGATAAAGACCTAGAAGAATGTGCATTTCTGTGTACTAATGCCTCAGGGGAAGTCTTACCTTGCTTTAAATAAGCTTCTTTGATAGCCAGTTTGACCCATTCAGAAATAACTTTTTTGATGGCTGTTTATCTTTGATTCTGGTGCCAGGAAAACACAGAACTCAATGTCTGAACAGTTGTCCTGTGATCCAATTTCATTTGATAAGTCTTTTAACAGCCACAAAAGAAGAACCGTGGCCAAATTTTCTTATGGCGAACAGATTTGGGAAAAAAAAAAACCAAACAAAGGAAAAGATAGGGAATAAATCAACGTTCTTCGAGCACTGGTATGGGAGCAATATGTAAAAATCCTGTAGTCAAACAAGAAATGGAGGGCAGGTCCTTGCCAGGCTCTGTGTCTGTGTTACAGCTCCCCTGGCAGCCACAGCTGTAATTAAAAGTGTCACCACACACCCAAGGAGACACGTAGGAATGTCGGAGAGAGTCCAGAGGAGAACCCAGCTAGGATTTCAGAGCTAAATTTAGAAGCTATTTAGCTGTGAGAGAGCAGCAAACAGTCAAAGGTGGCAGTGGCTTTGAAGACTCCTGAAGTGGGGACTCGAGGGCAGGACAGTCCTGTGATCCAGCCTTAATTCCCATGCCAGGGGATGGGATAGACAGAAAATAAGGTGAATTTTTAGCTGAAACTTCTTCCTCGAGCAGTCTTTGAAAAGCTCTCCAGTAGTAATACAGCCATTAATAAAATCCAGTCATGTAATAAAACGGCCACAGAGAGAGACTCTGCTGGTTTTGGCTGGGGTAGAGTTAATTTTCTTCACAGTTTCTAGCATGGGGCTTTGATTTGTGCAGCAGTGTTGATAAAACAGGGATGTCTTTGTTATCTCTGGGAAGTGATTACAGAGAGCCTAGCCAGGTTCTGAAATTAACAGGTTGTACTAAAAAATGAAATTTCAATGTAAAATGTCACTCCGACTAAGAATGAAATTAAACTTTGGAATATTTTCAAAAACACAGGCAAACGTCTGTTCAGAAAAGTTTCTGTTTCTGAAGATTTTCAAAATCAGGGATCTCTAAAATTTCACTCTTCAAAATAAAACTTACTAGATGTGGAAAAATGTATACCACAGTAATTACTACAATTGATACACTTCCAAAAATAAACAGGCATCTATTTAATGTTGCATTTTCAACCTTTTTTTTGCTATTTTCCCCCAAAAATTGCTACCTTATAGGAGCAGCAAGTTTGCTTTCAGGCCTCAATTTCAGGATAGACCTGACTCACATTCCTTTAACCTACTAGGCTCTGCTTGTGGCTTTTTGAGCTATACAAATATAATTTGCAGAATGCTTATTAAAATCTAGGGATTAAAAACTACCTGAAAACAGCTCAATTTCTCCTAAAATGGGGGGAGTCAATCCCAGCATTTTCATTTTAGGGGTTTGTCCACCAGCAAGTATAGCACATCCAAGGAGACACTGCACTGTTCAGAGTAAGGAGGTATTTGAGCATCCCTGCTGTGCCCTTCATAAATTCAGAGATAATTAAAGCTTTTTAAGGTGAGTGCAGGTCACAGCTAACCACTCTGTGATTTAAAATCAGGATCTACATGTCTGTTGTGTCTTTTTCTTCCAGGTTCCTGTTGTTGCGAGCACAGCAGAATTTGAATAGGATAAGCACTCTTCATAAATTCCTGCTTTCCATAAATTGCCTGTCGGATCAAAAGCAGAACCTCCATGCAAGAGCACAGAAACCTCCAGCCTTTGATTTGGAACAGATGAGGCACCCTATGTTCCTCTAAGATTAAAAAAACCCTGTTGGCATCGCACACAAGAAAGAGAAGCAAAGGGACGACGGGAAATCATTCAAAACAAAGGAGATGGAAATTCAAAAATAGTATGAGCAGCTCAGATGACAGACTGAGAAGCGGATGAACTGCAATTAAAAGGACAATTTCATGGCCAAAGAGGATGCTCCAGACACCAGTTGGAAAATGGAGACCCTCTGGACCAGCAGTGAGCTCAACACAATATAAGCAGTCTTCTGATGGGAAGGGAAATTGAGGCAAACTACCAACTGCAATTTTGTAATGTAATTAGAGATAGTTACCCCTACCCATGATTTCATAAGTGCATTTCCAAATTAAAGGAAGAAAAACAAGGGTGAAAATCTGGGAGAAAATCACCACCTCAACTGGAAAATGCAGATCACTCACTTCTCAAGCTTACTGAATGGGTGATAAAGGAAAAATGTGACACCACCAAAATAAAGCAGTTTATCATAAAAGCCAGCCATGAAAAAAAAAAAAGCCTATGTTTTCCCTGGAGAAAAGATTTGGTATAAAAAGGAGTAAAATTCAGAAAACTCTGTGATTTGTATTTTTAAGCTCATCATATCTAATCACCATGAGCTAACACACAATTAAACAGCAGTGAGGGTGGGTAAATCAGTCAGTTGTGACCACTGTGCTGACTTCAGCTGACCCAAAGTGCTGACACCAGGCTTGCTCAGCTGTGCTGGGTCAGGGCAGAGGTCCTTCCCTACAGCCCAGCTCTCAGGTCCTGGCAGAAGAAACTGTAGACACCAGGCAAGTTGATAGAGAATTTCCAAAAAGGAACAGCTGGAATGCTTCTCCCTTCACTGTTTCTGGATTTTGGGATACTCTGCTTGCAGTAACTACACCAATGGGGAGAAAATATCCATTTTCAGTTGGGAAGGTATGCTAAAAGGGTTAATATATTTGCAGATAATAGGCTTAGGACAGTTAGAGTCTAAAGTTCTAGGAAACACAGATGAACAGACTGAATTGGGTTTTTGGTTAGGTTTCCCCCTCACTCTCCAAGTTGCAAATGCAGAATCACTCAGAAAAGTCGGCGTAAGAGCAGGGCCTCAGACCCTGAACCCTTCTGAGCAGTTTATTTCTACACCAGACTTGAACTCACAGTACATTCACTTGACAACTTTGATACACTCACATAGTAGGTCACATTGACCAAGTGAAATAAACCCTGCGCAGTCGAAGTTCACAAGGTTTCAGTCAGGGAAAATGAAAATCACTGCAGAAAGAAGGCAAAAGCCCAGAATTTGCTCTCCAGAAAAGCTACAAACTGACCTATTCTGTTCTACACCATTTTTATCGTCCTACACTGTGTACTCAGGACATCATCAAGTCTGGGACAAGTTTACTCCTACTCTTGAGGCATAATTTACATCCTTACATCTCTCTTTCTACATTTTGCAGTTCTTCAAAAGGACTCATCAAAGAACTGAAGTCTAAGCCTTAGAACTTCTCACTTCTGTTCTGGTTCAAGAGAAAAGAAGGAAAAGCACTGTCCTGCAGAAGGAAAAGAGCAGGAAACAAAGAGAAGTCAGAAGACCTGAAAGGAGTAAAAGAGGAACCTGCTTATCCCCACCTCATAAAGCAAAAACAATGCCCAGATATCACAGTGATTGGCATTCAATATATAAGACAATGGATTAATTAGCCATAATCATGGCTAGCTAGCAAATGCTAAAAGGTCACCCGATACTAATTGTGAGCAAGACAAACTGAGCTGCTTAAAAAAAAACACGGTCATGAATAATTTCTCAGGGCTAAGCAACTCTGCATGCTTCTGTAAACTGCTCTTCTCCATTATGGTTGAAAAGCATTCTGCTAATTATTAATTGGATAATGATTTGTTTCTATCACTAATTCAATAAGGTGTTCAGAAGTGCATTTTGAAAGTTCCCAGCTCTAGAGACCATAAATGTCTTCATGTAACCTTGGAAGGCAGGTCCCAGGTGATGGAAGTGGAGCCTAAGGAGCTTCTGCCCATTTTTAGTCCCTCTTTGCCCAAAGTCACTGACCACCCCTCTGCCTCTGATGTGGGCTCTGTGCCAGGGCAGTGTCACAGTCATTTCTGCTCACATAAAAAGCTGAAGACAAGAAAGCCAACAATAATCCCCTGGAGCTACCACTCCCTACTACCTCCCTAAGAGAAGCCAGACCATTAAAAATGCCACATAAATATCACTGAGAGAAAACAGGCTTCAAGGTTATTTAGAAAAGCCCCACGCATAGACAACCTCCCCTTTTTAATAGTGATAAAAAACCTGAGTTTCTCAAAAGAGCAAGTCACGCCACAGGCAAACCCACCTTCCAAAACCCAGCAGCTCCCTTTCTGCAGCAGAAAAGGCAACGTGGGGGAAAGGTATATTACTCCTCCTTCATGGGCCACAGAGGCATAATCAATTGGTACAAAAGCACATTGTTGAAACATAAACCATGGAAAGCTGCTTTATGAACCCGTGCAGCCAGCTGGAACAGCCACCAACAGCTGCAAGAGGAATTCACTCCAGGAGTGAATCACTTCATTAGGGTGGAGGTTTTTTCCTTTTATTACATGCAGCTCAGGCTGCTGATCCCCATCATGAAGACCCTCCAGAGAGCTGATTTCTCTGCTCCCTTACACCCTCAGGAACATTCGTGGTGCCCACTGTATTACTTAATCTCCTCCTGAGACATCATTTCTCCCCCTCCCATCACACAGCTCGTCAGCTCACATCCTGCTCCGTGGTGTCCCAAGCCTTCTGACTGTAAGGCAGAGAGCAGCAGTGGTTTGGGGGCAGCACAGGTACAGAACTTGCTCCTAAAATGAAGGCTTATGTCTGTGGTAAGTGATAGGACAGGGGAGAATGGCTTCAAATGCACAGAGGGCAGGGTTAGATTCGATACCAGGAAGAAATTGTTGACTGAGGGTGGTGAGGCACTGGCACAGGTTGCCCAGAGAAGCTGTGGCTGCCCCATCCCTGGAACTGTTCAAGGCCAGGATGGATGGGGCTTGGAGCAACCTGGGATAGTGGAAGGGGAATGGAACAAGATGACATTTAAGGTCACTTCCAACCCAAAGCACCCTATCTATGACTGCAATGAACTGCATATCATGGAAACTAGGAGAAAACAACCAAATGGAATGGAATTTCCTGCTTGCTCTGCTTTTAATTCTGCTCTCTTTCTGTTTGATATAGGCTACTTGATTATACATGAAATATAGGTGACAGCACCCCAGAAAGCAGTGACATGAAAGTATACTCTATGAATTTGAGCTTAACACTGGCATATAATTGCAAGGAGGAGACCAATGGCTGCTGAAGCCGTGTGTGCTTGGCATGAGGGACAGCAGGTGACATCACAGGCATTTTGTAGTTAAATATAATTATCTCTAGAAAATTCTGAATTCCTTCATTGAAAAAAACCATGCAAACCTCCAAACTTAGTGAAAGGGAATAAAATTTCCAAACAAGTAAAAGCGGAAGTAGGAGATATCTTCAAACAAAATGCTGATTGAAATAAATACACCTCCTCCAAAGCTTATACTTTCATGGGATTTTCAGGAAAATAAAAGAAATGCCTCCAGTATTCTGGCAGCGTAGCCAGCTTCAGCCCTCTTGTGCTTCATTTCCATTGCAGAAATGCCAGCAGAGCCTTACAGGGAGCAAAACCTCAGTATTAAAGAGCAATGGGAAGATATTCAAAGAACTGTGTTCAACACCCACGGCAAACTTGTGAGAGCTATTCCAGCAAGCACACACCTCGGATAAGCTCCGGAGCGAGCTGTGGAGTGCTATTCACACGGGCTGTGGGCTGTTTTACATCTCCTTACCCGAACTGCTGCAGCGAGACGGCTCCACCAGTCTGCCGGTGCTGTCGTAGCAGGCGATGGCTCGCAGCCGCACGCCCTGGCCACACTCCCTGGCCACTCCCTGGGACAGCATTCCCGGCTGCAGCCCGGACGGATCCCCTCGGACAATGCAGTCAGACCAATTTCCATGGGGCTGGGAGGTGAACGCCTCGCAGGGGCACGGCTCTGTTTCAACTTGAGGATAAACTTCTGTGTTCTGGCATTTGTCTCGCTTTCTGCTTCGCCCTGTTCCAACCACAGAAATCTGCACGTTAGCTCAACATCTGCTCCTCTTGATAACAGCGCGTCATATTATTTATACTTGCATGAGTTCAACGCATTAGAACCAAGACAATCTGAATGTTAATATTCAGGGATGTTTCTGAGGTGTCTATTAGCTGCTGCCAGTGCTCTGGTGTGCAAGGACAACGTACTTATCTCCAGGGGCAACCAGAGAACTTGGAAATACTGTTCTGATGGGTAGATCAAGGAGTAAAATACAAAGCCTTACTCTAGGAACGGTCTGCCCAGAAACCGCTTTGTAATTTCATATAATATCATTTTCCTCTAATTATCTGATGAAAATAAATTGATTGTTTTGTCTCTATTTGTTCGCAATCAGTGGTTGCCAGGACAACTTCCAGAGGACTCTACATTAGCTACAACTTCTTTGAGATTTCTTTACAAATTAGTTAAAGATGCACTGTGCACACAAACCGTGCTTTGAAGAAAACAGAAAAAGATAATCCTCAGTAAATTATTAGGGCTGGAAAGCATTTCAATGGTTGTATTTGCTTTTATGTTTTCCTTTGCTCTGTTCCTTCAACAGGTTTTAAAAGAAGGCTCTTTCATTAGTTTTAGGAAGCAGCAGCATCCAAATAAACCCATAGTACAGCTCTCCATGCCCTCCTCCTGCAGGACTTCAAGGCAGGAGAAGGGATCCCCAGGGCAAGAAGAAATCATGCAAAAAAGAGAGTTCATGTTCCCTGCATCCTCACAACTGCTGAAGGGAACAAATGCAGGTACACAGCCTCTAAAGATAAAAATCAATGTTTTTCTTGGCACAGGTCAGCCAGCATGCCGTGGAACAATCTTGATGCTGGCTGAGCTCAGGAATGTCTTTGCATTTGGCATCTGCACAGAAAGGAGAATTCATCTTCAGCAACAAACTGCATCTGTATCCCATCCTCAAAACGTTCCTTGGGGATCTTGGATGCACTAAAAACACTTCTGCAGAAGGTTTTTAAAGCTTTGATCCCAAAAGAAATGTTTTCTTTTTATTGCACACAAATAAGCCACTAAAACCAAAAAATAAGTTATATAACTCAACAACCCCCTTTCTAGTTTGGAACCAAGAGTCATTTCACCACACACAAGCTGGGTCTTGCTGATATCTGTTTACATATAATCATGTACCTCCAAAGTAAAGGGCCCTGACTGCAGACCCTTAATTATCACCACTCTTCAAGCCCCAGCTCTTTCAAAGTTGTATTGCCAGTGCTCTGGGGAATGTAGAACTTGCCAGCACAAAGGGATGTTAAATGCAAAGAAATCAATGAGTGGCAGCATCTTTATAGTCTGGTAGATAAATCTATGTTTACATTTTTATGTATATATTTATGAGGAAATTCAGGTACAACTCCCCATACTTCAAGGAAAGTCTCTTTAAAGACTTTAAATAGCTTGGGAGCTCTCTAAAGGCACTTCCAGCGTTTTGTGTTTGACAAGCCAAGAGGAGCCACAAACTGTGTACGTTCAGTTGTGTGGTCTGCACTGTATTAGTAAACATGGGAATTTGGGATTTGCCCATGTTTTGCCATCATGACACGAAGCACAACAGACTGAGGTAAGGATGCTAATAATCCACACTTATGTGACTGGTTTTTCCCAACTTGCCCTGCCATCTGTTTTGTTGGAATGTTCCCCTTAATGAAGTTGCTATGAAAGCCCTATTTTGAGGAGAAAAGTGACATTGATGCCATACTTTTCACAAAGAAATATTTTTAGAATTAGTGGTAGTGATATTCTTATCATCTTCACAGACTGCTTTAAAAATCGCTGCTAAAAATACCACCTCCAAAATTTTTTGAGGACATTAACCCATCAATTAAATAGTATTTGCTTTTTAAATTACATTTCTCAATACTAAAAAACACTTTATATATTAAATATTATCAGGTAATACATACTGTACATAAAAATTTTAGGAAACATTAAAAATACAGAAAGTGCTTTGTATCCATAATACAGTGAATTAACTGACTGTATTAATTAACTGAAGGCTCACCTAAAAACTGTGTTTTCATTATAATGACTTTGAATTTTGATATGTTCTGTAATAAGTCTTTCGCTTAAGTAATGACTAATTTTATATGTAGAGTCAATGATGAATTACAAAGAAAATGAATAATACTATTAAAAATTGAGTGGAGGGCAAGCAAATACTTAGCAAACAATTTGAAGATTTCCATTAAATGACATTGTTAATGAACTCTTAAAATGAAGCCAAAGCATTCACTTGAGCAGAGACACACAGAGTGATGAACAAGAGGTACAATTCATGCACACTCACAGAGAGGTGAAATGCAAATGGATAAAAGGCTCTTTTAATATCACAAAACACTTCTGAATATAGCATTTTCCTTAAATCTTTGGACTGAGTTCCAACAGAAGAGATTTTTTCAAGACTTTTGTCTACCTCTATTTTTCAAGAAGTTTTAATGCAAATACAAGTTGGCACCAATCTCACTGACCTCTCCTTTTGAGAGGGAGCCAAACCAAATTCAGTATCTGATTTGGTTGTCCCTTGCTGCTCTTTGGAGCATTGTCATGTCCCCACTTGGGACACTCACTGCATGTTCACCACTTGCTTTTCAGGACACCTTGACTGGGCACGGGCTGAGACCACGAGCCCCATCCCGGCAGGAGAAATGGAACCCAGCAAGGTCAGATGGGGAGAGACTGGTGGTGGTTGGTCACAAATGCAAGGTTTTGTGAGGAGACAAACCAGAAAAACCTGGGTATTACAAACCATTTTTGGTCCACTCACTTGAACAGATCTCCATCTGACACAGAACACAGTAAGAAAGGGGATAGCTAGGGCTGTACTGTTTTGTAACTTGCCCAACGTTCATAAAGAAAAATCAGATTTAAAACTACCGGTAAGTAATTATTCATTAATTTTTACATGTTTTTTGCAGATCAGGCACCTATTATTTTGCTGGGGATCAAGGATTTCTCCAACTATAAACATACAAGCATTGGTATAGAGAACATTTTAGAACACACTCTTTGCCAGAAACTACAGAGCACTGTACAATACCAGGTTTTTACGTAAAAGAGAAATCTTTATCCTTTAATGAGCCACACTCAGGAATGGCAGCTTGAAACCAGTATAAATGTGTGCTGTAATTGTTAGTTAGTAAAACACACAGAGAATTCCAGCAGTAACAAACGGAGTAAGAAGACATCCATGCAGCCAAGGACAGGTGAGCCTAGGAGGAAGGAGCAGTGGTGGCCACCACACTTTGCTGCCCTTCAGATCTCAGCTTTTATCTCAGCAGATATCCTTACAGCAACTTTAGCACTCTACTCCACAGCCAAAATCTTTCACCTCTATTAAAGGAGCAAACTCAAGCCAGGTACACCATAGCTCTCAAACACAGCACAGAAACATGAAAAGATGTGAGTGTTGAGAAGAACAATAACAGCAAATTTCTTGTAAACCTTCTAAGAACAGTATAATTCATTTTTATTTGATTTAACTACACATGTGGGGGAAGGCAACTCCCAGCAAAACATGCAGTTCCAAACTATTCATGTTAAGGAGTTTTAAAGCTTTTCAGTTTGGTCAGCATTCAAATAACATAATAACAAACCCCGACAGCAAGTACAGGAGACTGCTCCGTCAAATGGTTTGAACCAGTGAGTTTAATGAATACATGTAAAAGATCAAACACAGCTGTTCTAATGGTACTGGGTTTTCTTTATTCATGGTATTAAATTGCCCTGTTGAACTAGGGCATACTGCTGAGCAGAGAACTCCCAGTTTTAAGCTTCCTCCAGAAAATCACACCGATTTGTACTCTTGTATATGTATTTTCTGCATGCTTCCCAGACTGATAGGTCAGATAAACTTGCACAAAGCCTGGTCACTGTTTCATTTGGTTTATGTCTAAAACCAACTTTCCACCAGCGAGTTTTTCGGCACCGTTCTTGTACTGGAATGTGTGTGAGGCTGGCAATGATCAGCACCAGTTCAAAAACCAATTAAGGATGGCAACTGTTCTGTCTAGATTTTCCCACCACCCTAACATCAGTCCACCAACACCCCAGAGGCATTATCCCAATCAGACAAATATTGTAAAAGATTATACCTGTGAGTGACCGCCTCCTGCTTCTGGTTGTGTCACAGTCAGAGGAGCAGGCTGTGAATTTAGACCAGGGGGTAAAAGTGCAGTCATCCTTGCAGGGAATGAGACACTCCTGGACGAGGGCTGGCATCGCCCCTGCCCACCGCACGCAGTCACCGACGGCGGCAGAGCCACCCTGCTCCGACAGGCACGTCACAGCTGCAACAAAGGGACACAAATCTTTACATTCTTATACATACTGTATTACACTCTGGGCAGTCAGTCCTGCTGTTCTGTGTGAGATTCACTCCCCTGGATTAACAGAAAAAAGCTGATTTGGGTTTAGGACATTGTTCATGTGTCACTCAGTGATGTGCTGGAAGCTTCACGAAACCATAAAGACACGTTCTTATTTGACCAGTGTGTTATCTAAATGATGATATAAATTCAATATTTGCAAGGAGGCAGTCATTTTAAAGGTCACGGGGACAGTTTAACCAATGATACATTGTACAACCAAGCAACAAAACACGTAACACTGTGGCCATGTGCCAGTAAACATATTTGGTCAAGACCAGGATTCACACGGTGGGATGCACTTGTTACTCGTGGAATTGAAACTGCTTTAAAGTGGTTAAAAAAGTCCCTAAAAACTAAAAAAGAAAGCTTCCTTCTCCAAAACTGTCACCTTTTCCATATTTCAGATGAAGGGAATGACTGAGCAGATGCTACAGCTAAATGCTTCTTGCAGCGAGGTGTAAATACCATGTCTGGCCCCTCCAAACTGAGCTCCCTAAATATTGTGATACCTCTTACACTCCCCCACTTTGTCTGTTGTCCTTTTTTAGAACTAATAATTAATTTTTCACAGTGGATATTGGTACTGAATAGCCATGACAGAGAACAAAAGTATTTAATGTATGAGTCACAGGAAGCCTAGGATAAAACTTGCTAGATTCAGTGAATTAATAGTAAGTAATTATAATAAATAAAAATAGCCTGCACATCATGAAGGCTTTCATTTCATTAACAATAATTAATTCTCACAAAATCTCCAAGATTATAGGCTATTTATATCCTCCAGTGTAGGTTAAACAAAGCAAAGGTAGGTCATGACTTGATTAAGGTAATGAACTCAGGGATGGGAGTAATGAACTGAATTTGGCCACAAGAGTTTAGTCATGTCGGGCTCTCTGATTCCAGGCAAGTCCATTGCATCATAAAGCTACTGAGGATGAAATTATTTAATCCAGATCTTATTATTTAACTTTAACAACCTGTGATATTATTTTATGACTTACTACATGATTCAGGTTTTTGAGGATGCATATATTTGCCTTGTTGCCAGCATTTAATGTGAGTAGGAGTGCATGAAAAGAAAGGGGAAAAGAACTCTGTTTTCTTACAGTTAAAGGATTTACTGGGGTGTAACTCTGCCATGAATACACATGATTTTTTGGGTTTTAACTACTGTACTGTATGAGAGAAAGGAATGGGTTGGCAACCACCTGGAAACAAAAAAAACCATCTCATTAAAACATAATTAGATTTCTATGGAAAAAAATCAGCATTTTGAAGAGCATGCAAAAGGCAAGCAATTGTTAAAAGTCTCTTTAGACTCAAGTGACAGCAAAGCAGCATATTAATAAGCACCCCTAAACTGCTGATCCTTGCCTTTCACTTCCAGTCCCGTGACCCTCCCTAGCTCCCAACTCCAGCTGTCAGACTGGGAGCCCTCGCCCTCCTCAGTCACGGGAGGGTGAGGACAGAGGTGACGGCTCCATGTGGGGACACGGCCTAACTGCCCTCCTCAGGAAGGTTAAACAAGTGACAGGCTCTGATGGCCAAGGCCTGTGTAGCCTCGTTACCTTCAGCAAGGCCACCCCAGCTTTGGCCAAGGGGACCCAGAGCATCTCCTCAGCATCGCGACAGTGCTGGCAGCGACGTGAACTCCGTCCTCCTCTGCCAGCCCCACGAGCAGGAGCTGTGCTTGCAGAGCAAACCACCCCACTGCAGCGCTCACTGGGAGCTGGCAGAAGAGCACAGGTCATTCCTGACATCTATTAATTATGGCAGTACAAGTGATGGAAGTTCTAGGTATCCATGCTAAACCAGACATCCCCTTGCTGTGGTCAGTTATTATCTAACAGCCCTGATCTTCTGCAGAAACGGCCACGATTTTAAGCATAAAAATAATTCACCAAGTTCCCTGAGCCTATCTGGATGCTAAAATAGATGGATATATAAATAAGGACATATGAAATCAGGGCAAATATTTGACAGAGATCACGGAGCTTAAAGAAATTAGTGACAAGGGAAACATGAGTAAAGCTAAATTAAAATAACAAATAGTACAGTGGATTAGATATGTATAAGCATGGAGACAAGGAGTTGAAAAGAATATATAATGGATAGCCTAGTAAGAGACATAATACCCAAAGGAGAGGAGAGGAGGATCTCCTGTGATTCTTGCTACATGCCTAAAACCTTGCTTGAGGTGAGCTGCATGAACTGAAAAAATAAACGAAATAATAAAGCAAAAGCCCATTAGGGCATTTTAACAGATTGGGAAGGGGCAGGCAGAAAGCAGTAGAGATGATGGACCCACTCTAGTGGTTCCATCAGGAACCAATCCCCTCGTTTCTGCTTGCTGCAAACTTCCCAGTGTACTTAGCTTTAATTTCTAAGAGAAAAAACATTTTCATGTACAGGCACTTCTGAAAAGAGAATGAGAGAAATTTTTTTCGGTGAACCTTCAGGAAAGTAAAATTATTTATCCTCGGTGGTTTCAAACTACTGATTGGTTTGGCTCATATGTGGTTTACGCTGCATAAAAAATACTTCCCCTTAATCCTCAGTTCTGTCACAATGGTTTTAAATAAACTCATACCGCAAAACCATTTCTGTTATGTCAACATCTCTTTTGTTTTTTCAAGTGGGATACGCCCAGAGAGCAAATGCAGTCCATTTGCAGCCCTATGCATTGAGAAAAAAAAAATCAGAGTAATAAATCCCTCCTAGGCATAATGTGTGATTTCTACCATCCCTGCAGCATTTAAAATGGACACAAACATATGAATAAAACAGCTAATAATAGTATACTGCCAGATAAAGGCTTTCAAATTATAATATTGATTCCCACAGTAGAGGGAAAATGTAGGATTTCCTTTTGAACTCCTGTTATTCTTTTTTATTACCACCAGTCAACCCCACCAAACTGGAATTAAACACTTGGGGCCAAACTGTGGGATGACATTTTAATGCAGTTCCGTTGATATAAAAAGAAAACTGCTGTCACAAAAAAAAACAAACCCAAAACACCTTCTCTTGTAATGATGAACATGAGGTCATGAATTAAACTGAAAGGTAGCCAGGTTTAAGAGGCTGAAAGAAAATAACTTTTTTCAGGGAAGGGCTGGAATTGTTTAGCAGACTGTGTGGATGCCCCTGTGAAGGTGCCAACGCAACACAGCGATTAATGTGAGCAATGAAAATAGCTGCAGATGCAACTGCTTTGCTTCAAGGCAGAAGTCAAGTGTTAAATGTAGAGCTTGGGGAGCACATTTCCCCTTTCTGCTGCTACAGAGCCCCGCCAGGAGACTGAGCAAGGACTGCTAAGGGGATATTCAGTGTGACAGTCTCTGTCTCCTGGCTTTGCATTCCCGCCCACAGGAGCGTGTCTGTGTGCCAGCATCTCAGCATATGGCACACACAAGCATATGGAACCACATTCTGTAACTACATTTCTCCTAAATTGAAAGTAAATAACAGACACTTCTCCTATAAACTTTTAGGTGGTGAAATCAAATGTTTGCACACTGTCAGATTGCAGAGGCACTGAAGGCATCCTTAGATGATGTTACATCATCACCAAAGAAGTGTGTCAGCATCAAACTGAGGGAACTCAGGTGCTCTCAGGTGCACGTGCCTGACTTGACAGCACTGGAGATGATCCTAACAAAAGGAATTGTATTGAGAATGAAATATTACAGGCACAGTATCGCATCCAATAGGGAAACATAACATAAATTTAATTCCTCTTAAGTAAAAATCCAATTACAGACAGCCTCTGTAATCATATTCATTTACGAAAGTTACAATCAATTCTCCTTTAAAAATGGATTCCAAAGGGTAAAAAGCTAAAGACTGAGAGTATCAACTATGAACCAGTAAAATTATATTGTACCACGGCACTTTCAATTTGAGAAAAGTAAATTAGTGTTTTCAAAACTCTGGAATTAAATGTCATTAGAACATCCAAAAACAATGACTGATAATTCCAGGAAGGTACACTCAGGCCAAGCACTAAAACTAAAGCTATGCAGTAGTGCAAATCAAATGACTGGAATTAGTACATGAACAATAGGATGAGCTGTGAGGCCAGACAAGAGCATTAATGCCAAGACGTGTAGGCAAAACAAGGTAGTAATCTTCCCTGTCTTCAAATTCCAAGAACGTTTGAAAAATCAAAGCCAGCATGTAAAGTCAAAGAAACTATTTGAATATAGGTCCTTACCCTCTTGTTCAGAAAAATCCTCATTTCTGTTGCATAATTATTCTTGGTATCCCTCAATGTAATGAGATAATGTATTTCTTACACATATCATTAATAGTAAGTGAAAAAGTTAAGGGATAATATATTAGAAAAATAAAGAATAAAATAACTTTAAGGTTATTGCTAACTGTAAATATAGTCTCAAAACTCATGATGACCTAATTTATTTTCTATATTGATGCTCCTTCATATTTACAACAAGTTATTTCAGAATCCCAGGTGGAACATTTACACTGTTCTTGGTATGTTAATGCAACCCCTAATTATAGCAGGCCAAAAGCAGACATAATAGAAGACATAAGGCTCTGCTGAGACCTAGGTTGAAGTTTAAAGCCCTGATTCTACAAGGACATAAATACACACTAAACTTCATCCCTGTGCAGCCCCCGTGGATGCAGCAGCACCCCCTGCAAGGAAGTGTGGCCAAAGTCCGGACTTACAGAAACGCACCGTAAGAAAACCATTAAAAGTAAGTCTGAGGAAAAGAACAAATGATGCCAGGAAGGACATCACAGACACAAATCTCGTACAAATAACTGAGGAAGTGCTGGGACAACTAGTTATTCAGCAGCAAAGCTGTCTCCGAGGTCACCAGTTTCCCATTCTGTAATTATTAATGATATTGACAGTAGTGCTAAAGGGCTGACAAATGCCACCGAGCAAACAGAGCACTGGATAAACACAGATCCCGACCAACAGGCTCTATAAACAAACAAGGGGAGCCCGAGATGAGCTTGGGATGCAATAAAGATGGTAAATACCAACTGAAAAGATAAAGGAAAGCAACTGAAATGATTTGCATGAAAAGGGGTCAGGGAAGAAATGGGCAGAAAAGTTGGGTGCAGAGCATTAGCATGGAGAAGAGAGAAGTTTGGGATAGAATTAGAAGGGAGGGAAAAAAAGCATGTAGAACTGTGAACATCCTTCTCAAGCTAAAGGTCCGTGTTGTAGCTGCTCTTTAGGTTGGTTTCTCTCTGCAGCATTTCCACAGTCAGACATGTGCACGGGGTTAATGTAGGCACAGGAGCCTCAGAAGGAGACCCAGCAAGGTGGGAGGGCACCTCCAGTACCATTTAATGCCTGCAACTGGACTCACCTCTGTTCCATCTAATATAACTCCTCAGAGTGCAATTTTTCTTTGGTACTCACGGATGAGGTGATCAATTAATCGGTTTGGAATACAGGACTGGAATTGCTGCGAGAGCTGAGCTGCACATGTCAATTTTACCAAGCTGTGTGACTTGAGGCTTTATTTTTCCTCATCTGTGAGCCAAAACTGCCCACTGTTTGAGGAGAAGCAGGAGATAAGTACATTGCTGTAAAGCCCATTCCTCCTCCCACCCACACACTGAATGCAGAACACAGGATTGATATATTAATGTCGAACACTATTTTCCTACAAGTGTTTTCTTATTCTAAGTGGTTCACACTCTGCCTGGCCAGAAAGGCAAAATAATATGAGGTTTTAATGTTTCAAATTGACTTTGTCCAGAGAATAACTGCAATCTGAGTGCTTCTATGTTATGCAATCAGACTAAAGAATCTTTCACAATTTTTGCCTTTCCCCCCTAACATTATTACAGGTTTTGAATTGCTTTTACTTTCATTTTCTATTAAAAAGAAAATCAATGGAAGTGCACTAGATGATTAATGATAGAAATTATGCTCCTTTCAGAGAACATAAAATACAAAACATGTTAATTTTTTTCCTCTCTCTGTGGCCCACAATTACCAAAATTACTCGAGTTCAATTTCTTTGTAGCGCCTATCATCAAGTTATATTTAAGATGAATTATTTATTGCACAACTTGAAAGTAAGACTAAGCCATCCTGCTATAAATACACACATTGAGATGACAGTAAATACAGACAATCAAACATGCCAAATAACATGAGAGAGAGAGAAAATGGAAAATAAACACAACATTTACAGTATTTCTAGTAACTCAGGTTGGAAAATTACTTAGCTGATTAAGCAAGCACTGACATTCTTCGTAGTGAAGCACAGATACTAAAACCAGTACACAACAGCAACACACACACATATCCACAACTGCCCCAACATTATATTAAAAATACGATGGTCCAAGTAACACCTCAAGCCTTCAGTCTACCCTTCCTCCTCAGCTCCCCATTCCCCAGCTCTGACTCTTCTCATTTTGGTGTTCAAAACTCCCACTGCTCTTGGCCCCTTGCTCAGGGACCAGCAGCTAAAAGCTACTGGGACGTACACAGGCCCTTCAACAACTTTTCAACTCATCCTAATCTATATTCCCCTCATGGAAACTGCTCTCAAAGTATTCTAAAGTACCAATGGATTTTGTATATATGGTCCTGCATAAAACTTTCCACTCTTAACTATCACTTTTCTACCGTAAAAAACAGATAAGAATACTAAATGCTTTGAGGTCTGAAGTCTGGCTACTCATCTCCAGCCTAAAACTGATAATACAACTGAAATTACTTTGACTGAAGCTAATAAAAACGCATACTCAAATAATTCATGTTATCTAAATTAAGTATCTTTCAGCCATCATACAATATTGTCCATCTCATGTGAGAAAAATAAAGATACTGGACTTGAGATTCAAGGGTCAGCACAGTCCAAGTACAGTAAAGACACTGTACTTAGATTAAAGGTAATAAAGGCAGAAAGAGATGGTGAAAAATTTCCTACCAACAGCCTTGAAAAACGAAATGTTTGAGGGTTTTCAGGAGATTTACCCAGTGGGAAAGCTAAGTACACAGATTGGAATCCCAGTAAGAGCAAAGTCGCACTCTGATGTGTGGGAGTTCCATACATATATACATAATATATAAATTATACATCCAGAAAGGCTTTTCATACTTCTTCCTAAACATTCCTACTGTGCAGGGGAAAAGTGTTTTTCTGGAAACCCTATGTCAGGGCATCCATTCTTTGGCAGGAAAGAAAAAAAAAAAGAAGACCAAACAAAACCAAAAAAGACACCCGAATTCCCCAGAAGAGACTAACAGTCCAAGAAGGGTGTATTTCTAAATTGGCCATACAAAAGACTCTGATTCCTGTAAGTATAAGGTGTGGTATTTCCCCTGGTCTTTGCTAAATGAACATTTTCTTTGTGTGGACATATCAGATCCAATAGCTTTGCCTCTTAAAAATAATAAAAATAATTACACCCATCTTTCCTAAGGTTTGCTGTTTGGACTGTTCTCACTGCTAGTACATTTCTTTTTACTCTTCTTTTTGAAGCTAACAGATCTAAAGGGACTATTTGTTTTTTCCCTCCAGTCTCTTAAAAACAAGGCAGAAGATCAGAGAAGATGTGAAGGAAGATATCTTATAGGACATTGTGATTTTCATGCAGTGATCTTCTCTTCCTTTCTTACGGGCAGAAGAAAAGAGAAACATTTCTTATTTGGCTGCTGCTACTCATCTTAAATTTGCACTGAATTGTTATAATTGAGGGGGGGGGTTATAAAGCAGATTGTATTCCTGCTGAAACAATGGGAAAACTCACAATTATTTCAACAGGAAAACAACAGATCCTATTACACTTCCTTTTTAATGATTCTTCTATGAATAAAGCATTTGTTTGCAAGCATTTCTTTCTAAAGCAATTACACAATCCAAACACTGACTGATCACAACAGAATTGTTCATGTATAACAGATACAACATTTGGACACAGAAAGTTCTCTATCATGATTCCTTTACCATTGGTTCAGATCATATAATTGATGGTTTACTTAACTGAAAAAAAGCAATCAAATGCAATAAAAACAAATTAATACAATAGAACATAAATTGCATCAGAACTAGAAGTAGTTTCCACCCTGCTGAAAGATTATTGGTATTTTTAGCTAATCTTCATTCTGGGCAACCACAGCCTGGGACACAGCACTATGCACTGTGCTGCATTTTCTTTTATTACAGTCTTTCCAGTACAAATCATTTTAATCTTGGCTATAATAAATCACCAGTTAGATTCTCAGCTTATACCCTCTTTTCACCTGTGAAGTTTTGTTCATCTTTGTTGGAGCTCAGAGCAGTTTCTCCCATAAAATTGCTCTCTGTGTGAATCTTTCTTGATGCAGAAGGTTTCTGCCAACTGTCATTACAAGATCAGAGGTTCAAATTGAGGAGCACTTAAAGCAAGGGAAGGTCATCTTTGGAAATTAAGTTGGAATAAAATTTTACAGAAGTGGAGGTGGCTATTCATACTGTGCCACGGCAACAACAGCGCACCCATCATTTACCTCACACGCTCCTCCTGGCTCATTTGAGAGTGGCTGAGCCACAAGGATTTACCATCAGCTTCCTCCTCCTGTAAGAGCAGAAGTGCCCTTCAGAGCCCTGCCTGCACCCAGCAGCAGGGGCTGTGCTCATCTGCAGAGAGGCAGGACCCAGCCAGACAGCGAGGGCATCACCGAGGAGCACATCAGCCACTCAAGCCCTAGGTGCCTCAGTGACACAAAGCCCAGAGGAACATCTGACCCTTCCTTCCCTGGAGAGGGAACAAAGCCTATCTCCAATCATGCCCAGCACTACCATGACCCTTAAAACCAAGGGGACATAACCAGAGGGACTTCCAAAATTTCCCAAAGTGGTAATTACTTCTTCCATTTTAGACTAAGTTATTTAGGAAATAAAATTCAATGCAAAACTAACTCAATACTTTGAAAACCCATCAAGATTCACATCACATTTCCTTTTCAGAAGCCAGAACTGATATTTGGAATTTTAAGTGTGTATTTCAAAGAAACAGTAAATAGCAGCTTTTTAATTCATCAGAAGCCCAGAGGAAAGGGAACTTTCCATACAAATGTGCTGTACTTAGGAGACCAACTCTTGCTGTTGCTATAATGAAAGTATAAATACAGCATAGCAGGAATTCATAGTAATTTGTTTCTATGAGCAAGTTTGACATGGCACAGCCAAATAAATTCAGATTGTACAGCTTCACAGAAGTGAGATATTCTCTGAGCTACTGCACTGGCATTTTGCCTTTCCTCCATCACTCATTGCATCAGACCTTTGTCTCAATTTCTCTCTAAACCTTTGCCTTGTCCTATTTGAAGGCCCACGCTCCAGGGTTATAGCTTATCAGTTAATTAACTTTTAGAATGGAAACACAGCAAAAATGACTATATAAACTTTTGCTCATATATATCAAAGCCAATGTCAACCAGTGTGGTTCCTGTGTACCTAATCCAGGAGACTTATAATAAAATCTCATCTTCCATTTACAGCCTGAGGCAATAGTAGGTCTTGCAGAGAGAAATGCGAAGTGATGAGGTTTAGTAGAGCAATAACGTTGCTCAACAGTTTAAATATTGGTCTAGCTACTGAACTTTATGCCAGGAGGTTCTGGCATTACATTATTAAATGCCAATATTTCATCCACGGTTTTCACTTACTCAGAATAATGCATAATTCATTTCAGAAAAAAAAAAATTGGAATTTAAGAATTTTTTTCTTCCCCCTGCCCCCCCCAAAAAACCGTTTGAATGTAACACTACTTTTCAACAGATCAAGGCAGCACTAATGGGAATTATGGAGATTGTGTGTGTGTATAATATATGAGTTCTTCACTGCAAATTAAGGAACAATTTAGCAACAACATCCTAGAAGCAATGAAAACCATTGCCTTCATTCAGGCCTATCAGGTTGGTGCCAACAAGGAATAAAGGAGAAATCGATTAACCTGAAAGTTTGACTCAACAAATAAGGAAGAGGAGGATCCTCAGAGGCAACTTTGATTTTTATTTTACTGACTCTTCACCTCACATCAGCAGATCTCACTGATGTATACTAAAAAAATATATGGGGTAAGAAGAAATTGAACAAGTGCCAGTGTTTGAAAACAATTTTGCCCACAGTTCAAAATTTCAGTGAAAAGCCCAGCAGTGGAAAGGATGAAACACAGAAAAAGAACAAAAAATCTGAATGGGAATTGTAGCCTGACAGGCTGGGAGCATCCAGAAGCCCCTTGCTCAACTCCAAGCACTCCTCTTCCACCCAGAGAGGATCACACACTCGAGCTCCTGACTCCTGTCATTCCAGAAAAGCTGTGTGATCCAGCATCAAGCTATATATATATATATATCTCTCTTATAATTTGCGGCCATTCTTGATTTTTTAAATTAATTTTTTAAGGACAGAGTTAAATCTAGATAGGTTTATTAAGACGCTCTCTAAAGAAAGTTTCACCAATTTTTAAAAGTCAAGGAAACTTCTTATCATTTTGTTTCAATAAAATGCAAGAGAACACAGTGCAGATTTAGATTACCATATCAGCACTTTTGATTTACTCACCTTTTCAGTGTGAAGACAGGCAATTCCCATACATAACTTTATTCCAAAGCTGTGACCTTGACTTCTACCAAAAGTTCAATTGTATGGGTATTGGTTTTGAGGCAAGATGAAGGAAGAAAGGAGTTCTCATAGATAAGATAATAAACTGTCAGCTGCAGTTTATGAAATACTACTGTTTCAAATAGATGATCTGATTTAATATATGTTGACTGTCAATTCAAAAATTATGACTAGGGCATTATGTAGCACAGTGACTACAGAGCTTGAATTACTTTGTTTGTCTCATAAAGCATTAGCTGTGTGAACCAAAGACATCTTCACAGCCTTCCATGTAAGGACCCAAAGTAACAGAATAACCCTAAATTAAATTAAATACCACATATTGAAGGGGTATGGTTAACATACACAAATTTGGACTTTTGGTCTAGAGGTAAAGAAAAAGGCATTGAAAGGTACTATTGGTAGAGTTACTGATTACATCAAGATGAAAAAAAAAAAAAGTTTTTCTCTAGTTGTTGAAAATAATAAAGGAATGCAAAAAATGGCTATTTTAACTATTAATCCACTGTCCTAAATACTCATACAACTGTAAAAATACAGTGCAGTTTAAAAAAACCCCACCCCAAACCATATTATCTCCCGAGAGGGATGAGAATTGTGTACTTTGTATAAACTACATACACAGGATGTAATCTCTTTCTTTTTCTCTACTCAATTTAGCAAATGCAATTTTTTCTCATAAAAAGAAAAAAAGATGAGCTGCCAACACTGATGTGTCTATCAATAAATGAGAAGTCTTGATGAGACTCCCATGTTTTCCAATACAGTAAATACACAAAAACCCCCTGAGATTCATATGGTGCTTTGAACAGATTCTTGTATCCTCCATTGTCCAATATAAAACCAGCTTGTTTCACATTGTTACATGAAATTATTCTAAAAAACAGAAGTGTTCACTGGAAGTAGGGACACAGGTTACATCTAAGTTAAAAGATGTAAGATTGGCAGTTCTCTCACAGCAAAAGGATGAGCAAAGATTGTGAAGAAGTAAGGAAAACTTTAACTCTCCAATGTTTCAAATGCTTATCTACCTTTCCATCACTTATGCCTAAAATGCAGTTTAATACACTTTCCATTACAGAGGGAGTCTTCAGCAACAACCTCAAACAAACACGGTATATGGAACCACCTCCCAAAATCAAATTATTCTTTATCAACCTAAAATCTGCTACACCTACAAAAACACTGAATAAACAGCAAACAACAGTCACCTGCTGCCACTACTAAATGACTCTTTTCAGAGTAATTTACATGAGAAAATAAAGAAGTGGGACCTGGTTTTTGTCCCCCACAGGCTGCACAATGTGCCCGCACTCTGTGAAATGCAGAGGCAGTGCCTGATGAGACACCTAAATCCCTCTCCCAAGTTGTGATGGCTCCTCCATCATCTTCCCATCACATTTCAGCTTATATAACTAAGGTGTCACAACAAGAATATATTTACTTAAAAACAGACTGAAAACGTGGACTCAGCTATCACACCAACATATATTTTGGGGTGAAACCCTGTTGTAGCCAATATTTAACAGCTGAATTCACATGACTGGAATAGTAACGTAAAGGGGTGCAGCTCTTCTGTAAGGGCATGTAAATGATGGTGACACGTTGTATTTTAGCTATAAATTTTACATCTTTTACAACTTTTCCATCTTTGGAATAGTCTATAGAGAAGGACTGGTAAAATTTGGTGTCTCAGGGTGGAGGCAGAGTAAATTCCACTCAGTGCAGAGCGTAAGCCATGAGCAGGAACCAATGGGGAACAGCTGGGATGGGCAGGTAGACAAATACATTCCTATACATATATTTGCATTAAAGCTAAAGAAGGTGTCCTGCAAAGCTGGCAGG
Source organism: Edolisoma coerulescens (assembly GCA_013397115.1). Lineage (NCBI taxonomy): Eukaryota > Metazoa > Chordata > Aves > Passeriformes > Campephagidae > Edolisoma > Edolisoma coerulescens. Next base: position 3,096,333 of record VWZW01004119.1, read on the forward strand.
ACAAAGGAAACTGAAGAAAGGGGCAGCTCAGAAAAAAGAGAAAAGCCACAGTGCAAGTTCTCATGTGAGGGAATGGGCACAACCACACTGGGGATAACCTGGAGTATGAGAGATCAGCTGGGCTCAGTCAAAACCTATTCACTGCCCCCGGAACAACAGCAACAAAAAAGGTGAAAATTAGGTCAGGTTCCTGCAGATTAGCAGAAGGCTGAAGCACAAGCATGAAAAATCAGAATTAGCAATGGGCATTAAAGGTAACAAAGAATCCTCCTGCAAATGTCCTGGCAAAACCAGACACCCTCCACTCTCCCACCCACCTCCTCAAAACCTGGCCCACACTCTCACCACCCTTCACAGGTCGGGACAGCTGCATTCCTGGGAGGGGATTTCCTTTCAGGGACAGGGCTATCAAGGAGAAGCCAGCTATTTCAAAAGGGTCTGTTCTAATGAATCCTGGCTCTAGCAAACTCAGAGAAACCAATCTTGATGTGTCAAGAGGTGAGCATCAGCTTATTTTTGATTTGCACAAAAATGCTGGAACAAATAATCATCCAGCAGGGACAGATATACCAAAAAGAGATAAAAGTTAAATACATCAACTTTCTTTGTGTAATAAATTGATGGACACAGCGAAACAAAAAGAACAATGGCCTTATTTCAGAATAGTTTGCTTCCTCAAGGACAAAAATCCCAAAAATGCTCAGCACCGTGAATCTTAAATGACTTCCTTAGCAATTAAATTATATTGCATCAAAAAGCACATGCCTCCAGCAGTTTGATTCGGATGTGCACACTCTGACCAGGAGTAACTGGGTAAGCAATGATTGGGTGGAGTTGACACAAAAACATATAGAATGCTTAGCATTGAAGAAAACCTCTGAAATGGAATAGAGCCTTTTGCTTTATGATAATCTCTGGGACTGATTCACCACTGCTTTATTACTGACTTTTGTTATTGTATCTGAATACAATTTGATTTTATGAGATCTTAAATATTACCTTTATAAACATTTCATGGGATGTTGACTCTCTATCTGCAAATTGCTTATTTGCTTATTGTATCTGTTCATTGATGCCACTGCAATAGCTCATTTTTGCATTAGCTTCTTTGTTGAGTCAGGTTTATCTTCTGAGAAAACCCTGAGATGAAATTTTTAATAAGAAATCCTACCAAAAAAGAGATATAACTGTAACTGGTAAAGACATTTTCCCTTATAGTGTTCTGTTTGCAGCATAATTCAATCAGGGTGTTTATGCCAGTAACTGAGATTTCAAGAAAGTACTTTGTTTATCATTTAATCAACCCAGAAAGATTTTTAAATAGTAAGCTAAATTCTATTCACTCCTCCTACAACTTTACCCAAGTTTTAGACTTCTGCTCAATAAAGGCTCTCCACACATCATTTCTTTTTCTTCCACCATTCTGACTGTGCAAACTCAACACCAATAAAAACCTGTGGCTGAATTCCATATATGGAACACATTAACTCGTTTGCAACTAATGGAAGATGATGATGACTGCACTGGGAGAAAATACAACAGGATCACTGGGCTCCCCTCATCAACCTATTTGAAAGCTCTACTCGTGTACCCATCACTTATTCCACTGCAAGCCTGAACATTTACATTCCACAAAGCATATAATCAAATTTTATTCAAATACAGCCCAAGAACTAAGTGTATTTAACTTCTGGAAACACATTAGGTGATTATTTCATTTATAGTAAAAATGGAATACTTGCAAAACCACAGAAGCAACTGCAAATTGCTAATATGTTTCATTATTATTAAGTCTGCCCCTTGGAAACACCAGCAATTAGGGTCAAATGAAACTCCATAATCCTTCTAAATTTCTTTCATGGTTGCCTCCAGTATTTACACTTACCTGTGAAATTCATCTCACTAGGAAAGACAGGCATCTTTGAAAGGCTTCAGATAAGACAATTTGAGCAGACACATTTTGCCCTGATTCTCATCAAAGCATTTAAAATTACAAAGTTTATGCTTTTATATCGGATTTGCAGAGTATTAACATTTAAATAAGCTTAAAAAAGGGGCCAGATACATAATCTAAACCCAAAAATTAATAAAAAGCAGGCGTCTTCCTATAAATGCTACAATTAATCATTGTGATGAACAGAGAGGAAGCAATCCATCTCGCCATGCCATAGAGCTGATGTAGCTCTTCTTTGCACACACCACACAAGTTAATTATTATGAGCAGATGTGCTTAGATTACAGGAAAATTTATACTCCATGAAACCAGGCATTGAAGATATCTATTTATTCTGAAGCACAAATTTGTCCCTGTTTGTTTGGAGGTTTGCTCACATGCAACTACGTCAGCAACGTGGCCCGCACAAAACCCACCCAGTCTCACAGGACGGAGTTCTGCACTGCTCTTTGTGTGTGACACTCACCAAACATTTCAAAAAGGCACTGAAAAAGCATCGACAGATCAAAGCAACTTCTTACAAACAGGGCAGCTCTGATTTGTCCCACAAATTCTCCACCGTGCCCTGAACAGGGAATGTCTGTGACCACGTTGTGTGTTCTGGGGGCTAAAACGCAACAGAAGAGATAATCCCACAAACGCTCTCAAGAGCTCACGCCTGCAGTAGCTGCTCACTTCTGCAGGCTCATTTATGCTTGATTTTCTCAAATGCTGTTAAGTGCCTATTATTAAGTTGCCCTCCAGGAGCACAAGGAATAAATAAGTGGCAGCGAAGACCCGTGGTCAGCGAGGGCAGTGGCTGTGGAAGGCCACGTGCTCCAACCGCACGGCCGCGGCTGGGAGCGCTGCCCCGGCACGTCCCACATCCCCCGAGGATGCGCTGATCTCCCTCACCCTGAATTAAATGGATGCTGAAGTAGATGGCCTTGGACAAGCCTATTACATTTTAATAGGTTGGTTAGATCCCCTCACACTGCCTGCCTCGAGTTCAGGCTGCTCCTCTGCCTACACAAAGACCGGGATAGAAACTAAGATACAGAAAGTTGATATCTGAAAGACAGTAGGAAAGAGATAACTCAGAGAAATTTCAATCACCTTGGGGCACATCACAGAGAACAAATTTATGATTGCAGAGCTGAAACTTCAGTGAACTGTCAAAAAGAAACAATAGTACTGACCGGAATTGATCAGAAAAGAGGTAAAAAGTAACATTTGCTACAAGGCTTCACATCCAAGATCCAAATTTAACACTACAAAATACCCTACTTCAGGAGAACTCTGTCAAACACCAGAATATATTATTCAAAACTTTCCTTATTTCACAAAGCCAATATCAGCAATCCTTTAATAAATGATGCACGCACCTGGCAAAACCAGCAGCTGCCAGCAAAAAAATTGACTTTAGAAAAATCTTTGTTAGAAGGTGACATATTTTTCATTACTATCTATTGCCATCAAGGTACAGAGATGGCTTTTTCTTGTGTAGTAATTTTATTCCAGGGGAATTCCAATTTTTTGGATGAAGTTTCACTTGATTTATTATAAATAAATAAGACGGAATCTTCTCCTGAGTCTTTTCAGAAGGAAATCAATGACGATAAGGAAAGTGGAGAAGGGTTGTTTCCAACAGGAAAAATGTCTGGAAGTATTACTACTGCAATGATCAGACTTGGTTTAGAAAGTGCTAAACACACCACTCAGCATTTTTAATATTTCTGAACATATTTAGAAACAGTGCCAGCAGAAAAGAGCACCACTGGACACCCAAAGCAAATCTAATACTGACCAGTTCACAGGCACCTGCTGTATTCTCACAAGTGCCAGCACTTCATAAGCATCCCTGTCACTCCCAGTTACTCTTCTGTCACTTTAGTGAGCCTGTTTGAAAGAGAGGTGCTGGGAATTTTGAAAGACAGTTTGAGTCAAGGTTATTCATTTATTCTGAAATTGAAAACTCATGTCTAAAACCTCTCCTGCAGACATAAAGCAAGCAGAGTAACATTAATATACAAATTCTGAGTCAATAAACATGACATCAGGATTCCTTTTACACTTTCGTGGCATGTCACTTCTTAAAAAATCTTGTGCTTGAAGATTTACAGTAAGCCATACTGATGAGCTCTGCCACCTGGGATGCCAATATTCATGGTGAGTATTAGTTCTTAATCACTGAAAGAAATTTGACTCAATAATTTCCATTAAGAAGGGCTTTCTAAGTAATGCAGAAGAAGGGAAAACACAAACTGCAACTTTTACCAAGTACCTCTGAAGGAAATTCCCCAGACAGGTCAAACTTCAGGAGTCTGACAATGAACAATATATGCTATAAATCAAACTCTGCATTCTTTTCAACATCTCCATTTTCCTTTCACCAACAGCTGGGTTTGTTTGTTGATTTGTTTTTCTGTTTGTTGGTTTGGTTTTTCTGTTTAGGTTTTTTTTTCTGGGGAGGGAGGTTGTTTGCTCATTTGGGTTTGTTGTTTTGGGTTTTTTTTCCAGGAGGTGAGAGGAGGAAGTCCAAACAACTGACAGAGTCCTTGAATGTTTCATTGATTTCAGCCGGATCAGCACTCCAACCCAGAACTGTCTATTTCTCACATTAAACCCCTGTGGTACTACCATACTGTAGGAATAAACAACTGGTCTTCATCCTTCCATTTAATGGCTCTGGAATGCCTCACAAGCTGATAATCCACTTGACTGAGATCATTATGGACAAGAAAGAGGTTATTTGGGTAAAGACTGTGAGAGTAACATCTCTAGTTTTCCTGATAACTAATAGCATAAAAGCTTTTTAATAAACTTGCTACAGCATAAGAGCTTTTTAATAAACTTGCTTATTTTTGGTCATGCTTCAAGCTTTCCTATTTAAAATGTCTATTTGAAGAAAAGTCCTCCTTAAGGCCATTTTCAAGAGAACCTGGATCTTATCCTGCTCAGCTTGGATAAATTTTTAACAATTTCCCTAGGAACCGCAGCGGCTTTGGCATGAATTGTCTTTGGAGTTGTAAACAGCACAACTGTGACATGCAGGAAATTAAAATTTTATAAAAGCAAAAGTAGATCTAAATCAGTACTGAATAAGCCTGCCTGCACATGGAGAGGTGAACAAGAGGGATGGGAAAGTGTTATATAAAATAGCAAACAGAAAAGGAGACCAACCAGGACACAAATGCCTCAAGAACAAAGGATGACTCAATTAAATTGAAAATCATCAAGACACTAGAACAGTTCCCTCACTGCAGGGTTACCCCATTGAACTGAGGTATGCCAGACACATACAGGGGCTAAAAACCAGCAACAGTTACATGAGCTCATTTCAAATATTAAGGATTAGAAACCCTCATGTTTCAGGCTCTAAGTGAAGAAAACAGAGTTTTAGGATGAAATGGCTCCTATGTTTCTGATAAAGAACACACAAAACCGTGTGAGGAGCAGGTCTGCTTACAACCATCCTGGCCACAGAAGAGATTTCTGTTCTAGTCTGTAACATCCTCTGCACAAACCATGACGTGTCACCACCCAGGCCTACGGTTCACAGAATACAAATTTCTCAAGATTTGTGTGCAAAGTGTGAATCAACTGCTCATAACTAGGATTTTAAATCACTGGAAGCTAGTGGTAAAAACAAGTCATAATTGGAAGGGCCTGTCTCCAGTTTGAGGGAGAGATTGCTCTTCATTATGTCTCTCATTATGCCTTTCATCCTCCTGAATAAGTCTTGGCACAGTTTGGTTCTCCTTGGACCTCTTTCATCTACTACACTCTATTTAATGACAATCCATCATTTAAAAAAGGACCCCAAAAACGACTTTCGCCAACGATAGTTGCTTAGATCATACAGACTCCACACTAGATAAAAGAAATCTTGGGAGGACCATAGAGAGCTGAACTTAATCAGAGGGATGAAAGACAAAATGAAAATCTATCTACCCTTACATTTAAAACAGGAGTTTCCTTCAGATAATATGATCTCGACTCTCTCCCTCTGTGCCTGTTAAATGTGGTGTGAGCACTGTCATCCTGTGGGACTTTTATGATTGAGAGGCTCCAGCAAGCCCTGTAAATTGTACACATTTGGATGGTGCTGTCTGAGGTGACCCAGCCACTTCCTATTGATCTAAAACCCTTTTCCCCCCTTCTTCCCTCCTTCCTCCTAATCAAGGCAGAAATACATAGCCTGGCAGGCTTTGATGTCCCTCTGCTTTACTTCTCATTGTTTTGATCTTTTAACAATCCCTCTGTTGGTACGTGCCCTTAGCGTGCATTTCCAGTGTCCGAGCCTTCTGGCTTCAAAAGATTGTTCTACTTGATTAAGGCTTTTTGTTCCTTTCCCCCAGAAAACAAATGCTCTGCGTGGTACTAAGATGCTGATATTTGTTTTGTTTATCAGATAAGCACAGGATACAGTTAAGCTAGAGAGCCTGCTTATTCCCTTCTACAGAGTGGAATGTACTGTCCTGGTTTTGAAGGAAATCAAATACATGTAATTTATCTGATGCAGTCTTCATCATCTTTATTTTACAGAAAGTCTACAGATCATTGAGTTGCCTTTGGATAAAATGCTGCACTGTAGATTGCTGTCAGGACAAATTCTCTAAGAGTCTCCTCAATTTTTATGTTGCTGGCATAAGGCTACAGTGACAGAAATGACTCGGAGTCTCTCCTGCTATTAGTTCACGTCTATAAAGTAATGTCATGCCAATTCTCCTCCTGCCTGTGAAATACTCTTAGAGCAGCTCTACCTGAGGTGGAAGCTGGGCAGGCCCAGGCTGAAATATAGTTTTAAGTGTCCTCTGATGCCTGCTGACATCCCCCATTAAAAACAGGAAGGCAGTCCACCATCACTCTTCTGTGAACAACCTGTCACTGGAAAACCAGTATCAATCTTTCTTCCCCTTGTCCTATCAACTCACACCCAAAGAAGAAAAATTGGTCTAGGGGAACACATTACCTGGAAGATCAGTGGGATGTAATACAATATGAGGACAAATTTCCATGCCCCACTGCAGTGCCCAGCTGCAGATTCCAGTTGTGCACATTTGCATAGACACCTCTGCTACAGCACCCGGTTTCAAGAAATTGGCCCAGGATGATTTCTATGCAAGCAGATGGTTTTATTTCTCATAAATTAAACTGCAGGAATATCAAAGGCAGACAAAATGCTCAGAGAGATTGATCCACTCTACCTCACACAGCTTCATCTGCACCGTCCCCTCCCCTCCTGCTCCCAGTCAATTCTAATGCTACAAAACTGAAATTAATCCCATGGAAAATCTCTCTGGGAGAGGACATCTTCCTCATGCCACTGGTGCAGGGAAGGCTAAGAATGAATACATACATACATACATGCATGACATTAGGATGGCATTTTTGTCTCCTCCTCAACTTTTCTTTGTTTCCCCCTTTGTGAAACACTGTCACACGTTTTTGCATGAAGCAAATCTACTATCAAATCTACAGTTAAAGTCAGACTTTGGGAAGTAATTTAAAGATCAAAGCCTAAAGGTAAACTGATAGAAATCTGACACAAGCAATCTGGACTCGTGCAATCCCTCATCCATACTGCAGTGATCATTTTCTCCACCTCCTGTGTGCAGATATACACAGTTCACCAAGAATGAAGATTAGTTTTAAATGCAAAACCAAGGGTAAAGTTTCATTAAGCTCAAGAGATTTTAATTTGTTCAGTGCTATTTGCCAGAGGTAGACTCCTAAATACTTAATTTCTTCCTGTTAATGAAATTTGGGGATTTTGAAAAAAAAAGGCTCCTAATCTATTCTGAATCTATTGGCAAACCAGGAATTGGAATTACTCAAGAGAAAGTTTTGGTGTTTTTATCTGACCTCAATTGTTTGTCATTACTTATAGTGGCAGAAGGTGTTCTGCAACAAAAATAAAAGGCAGGATTGCCCTTTACCTATATTCTGTTTTATGAAACAGAAGAATAAATTTCAGGAACTTAGAGATGAGAAGGAAAATGTAAGCAAAACATGATTTTATGATGTGCTTTTTTACAACAGGATAATGCCACTCATATAAGTCTGAATTCCAGCACAAGTGCTGCATTTCACATTTTTTTCTTTAATGAAAATTTCACTTTTCTGATTTCAGAGCTCAAATTTATCTAACACATATTTTTGGTCTGCCCTTCAAAGTACTCACAATTTGCAGCTCCCCAGATGTGTTACAGATGTGCTCTCTAGTTCATCATCCACACTGTTAGTGACAGCACTGATGACAGTCCAGGGTGCGTGAGCCCAGTGGGAAGCTGTCAGGATCTGATCAGAAGCTGTCTGAAACAGCCTTCCTGGCTGGCAGCAAAGAGCTGATAACAGAGCTCGGAATGGGTCTTTTCAACAAGTTGCACAACCACCTTGCCCTGCATTTCTCTAGGTCATCCTCCCTCACTGCACATGGGAGACTGCCACGTGGGACTGGGCTCAATGTCTTCCTGAAGTCAAGAGAATATTATCTGTGCTGCTTCTCACTTACCTTATTGCCTGACCTCCAGCCCACTGCCTTGTCAAGGAAAGAAATCAGATTATCAAAAACAATAATAGTGAATCAATTCTGGTTTGGTTGTTTCTTACCACCTTAATACTCTCCATCTGTTTATAAGCTAAAAATTGCATTAGCAGCGATAAGAGGAAACAATGCAACACATCCTTTGTGAATTTGCAGTATGATGTAGAGTAATTATATCTGTAAAATGTTGGTGGAGCCCTGGGCAGACACGGCTGATAAATAGAGCAAGGCTCTTCATCCTGGGAAGGCAATCTCCTTCCTGAACCTCAGTGCCGTCCTAGACAAACTCTGCTTCACAAACTTTCTTTCCAAACATATCACAAACAAGACTCAGCTCCTGTCTTTATCCTGGTAATTATTTTTCCCCTTAATTATTTGCTCCCAGTGCCACCAGCTGCCAGGCAGGTGTCTTCCAGACCAGGCCTCTGGCTGGGACCAGTCGAGTTCAGCTCGCTGTGCTCAGTTTTTGTCCCTGTAACCCCCTGTTACATCCTGGACTAGAACCACCAGAAAAAGCACTGACCAACTAATGAACACCCAGCATCACTCAGAATAAGGCCCCAGGTGCCACTGTCCTACCTGTCCCACCTCCTCCCTAATACTGGAGGGAGTGGCTGATGACAGGTAAGCTGCTGTCAGCTGGACAGACTGACACAGGACTGCACCAGTCGAGTCTGAACTGAAGCAGTCGAGTCTCTGCCACGTTTACTATCATAACAGCATTCCTTGTGAACTTCAGGTTATCACATTGCCTTCAGCCTGTAAATTGTCACAGGATTCTAATATGTACCTCCTGAAATTGTCAATTCTGTGCAAAAGCATTCTGCAACTCAAATCACAATGATGTGTTAATTTAGCTAATCAACAGTTATATTAACTACCTACAAAACAGGGAATAAGAACTGTTGGGTGACTTATCTTATGAGCAAAAAAATACATGGTAACACTGATGCTTTTTTGATGGCACATCTCATTATAAAGAGGTTACCATAAAATAATTGCAGCAGAAACAACAACAATATACACGGCCATTACTGATGGATAATACATGAGATAATACAGCTAAAGGACACCTGCTTGAAATATTTGTGTAGATGCAATCTTAACAGGCTATATCTAAGCTCATCCTTTCATCTTGCTTAATATGATGCATTAACTTGGTCACTATTAGACTTGTGATCACAGTACTGCCTATATTTTATATAAGATTTCACTGGAACTATCACTGCATTTAGATCCACTCAGGAAACTTAGAAAATTGTGACCATTTTTTTCTAATGGTGATAAGCTCTTGGTCTGAATCAGTCTAAAACCAGTCTTGTCTGCAATGTCCCTACAGCTATCAGAAAGCTCCAGAGCAAGAGCCAGAAACCTACAACGAAGGAGACAGGAACCTTAAATTGCTCGAGTCTGGTGCTGCCTGCATCTCACGTTTTCACTGTCAATTCATACATCAACTTTTCAACTGTAACAGATTATATTTAACACTAACCATCTTAGCAAAGTCCATGTGGTGTGAATTTACAACCCGGCTGAAGCAGGAAAGGAAATACATCCTGTGTGGTCTGACAGTAGAGCAACCAAAAGAAATACACCACTGAGATGCTCAGTGGGGCTGTCCAGGATTGATCCACTCCATGACCTCGGTGAGACAGGGAGAGTTCTGTTCTCCAAAGCAAAGGAGTAGCTTCTTATTGCTGCATTGGCGAGTCTGCATTGTTGTTTTCCTGTACATAAATCAATAAACTATCTCTAAAAATATTTCCTGCTCTGTGTCACAGCATTTCTGTATTCTTGTGATGGGGAGCTACAGCTCTGAGAAGGACTTACTGTCTCATTAACAGGGGGAAATATGGCCAAATCCTCCAAATGAATCAAAACAAAGTGGCAGGAGCAGGAGAAATTAGACATGGCATTTTCCATTGCTGCAGCTTCTCCTTGCTTTTGGGAAGCAACTCGTTTTTTCATAATCCTGTTGTCAGTGTATTTCCAGGAGCAGTTTTTAAAGTACAGTCTCATTAGACCCGTCTGGTCTTTAATACGTGACTATTTACACTACCAATGGCGTTTGAAGCAGCCTTCAAAGATGCTTAAAACAGGCTTTGCATCCACTAATTAAACCTTGACAATCCCTTGTAATGAGCAACACATTTTTTCCCAAAAACTGTGTGTGTCCCAGGTGGCTCTTCATGTCAGCACTGAAAGGAGAGGTCATTCCTGAAGGATCTTCCATCACAAACATCTGAGAACAGGAAAGTCACCAAAGAGCATGTGAAGAAGAAGCAATTCTCATGGAATCATGGAATGGCCTGAATTGGAAACCATCCAGCTCATCTTGTTCTGATCTCCCTGCCATGGGCAGGGACACCTTCCACTAGACCTGGTTGATCAAAGCCCTGTCCAACCTTGAACATTTCCATGGATGGGGCAGCCACAGCTTCTCTGGGAAACCTGTGCCAGGGCCTCACCACCTTCACAGCTCAGACTTTCTTCCTAATCTCTAATCTAACCCTGCTCTCTGTCAGTTTAAAGCCATTCCCCCTTGCCCTATTACTCAATGCCCTCTCCAGCTCTCTTGAAGCCCCTTCAGGGCACTGTAAGGGGCTCCAACATCTCCCTGGAGCCTTCTCCAGGCTGAACAACCCCAACCCTCAGCCTGCCTTCATGGCAGAGGTTCTTCAGTCCTCTGAGCATCTCTGTGATTTCCCCTGGACCTGCTCCAACAGGTCCACATCCTTCTCATGTTAAGGACCCCAGAGCTGGATGCAGAGCTCCAGGTGGGGTCTCACCAGAGCAGGGCAGAGGGGTAGGATCCCCTCCCTCACCTGCTGCCCACACTGCTCTGGATTCAGCCAAGGACAAGGTTGGGTGTTTGGGCTTCAAGTGCACATTGCCAGTTAACACTGAGCTTCCCATAAAGCAACACTCCCAAGCCCTTCTTCCCAGGGCTGCTCTCAATCCATTCTTCACCCAGCCTGTATTTGTGCTTGCGACTGACCTCACCCCTGTGCAGGACCTTTTCTCACAGTCTTGACACCTTCCAGTAAATTATCTCACAGTAAAATCTCACAGTCTTGACACCCTCCTCCCTGGTGGAGGCAAATGACAGCTGTACAGCAACACAAAAGTTTGCAAAGCTCCTCATTTACTGTTAGAAACGTTGTCTTATGTAACTGTCAAGCAACAGCAACATCCCCACCCTGTTTTACTTGAGTGCCCTTTTTTGGGGGCTTTTTGCCAATCATGCCTCAATTAAGGTTAAACAACAACCGTATTTATTAGTTCTAAAGGCTACCTTTCTCTTTCCTATAGCACCGCTTGCTAGGTAAGTTAGTCCACTGAAGCTGATGTAAAAAATGAAAGGCTATTGCAATTAGTGTAATATCTTTCCAAGATAAAACCATAAAAACTGCAGCTTCAGACAGCTGTCATCTCTTTGGCTATTCTGCTTATTATTCACAGACAAACTCTGATATCTTCTGCATATTACACAGTACGTTTACGTGCAATTTCAGTGAAAATGCTCGTGGAACAGGATCACTAAGTATCTATCTCAGAATCTAGCCGAGAGAAAGAATGGAACTTGAAAGTCATTTCAGACCTCATTTTCCCTCAGTACAGTCATTGTCCTAAATAGGTACACATAAACACATACTGTTTTTCTTTAGAAATAATTTATATGAATTCAATGTTCTTATATAATTGGCTAGATACGACAGTCACTGAAAACTAAAATCCTCTTTTTTACATGACAGCCAGGGTACGGACAGAAAAAAAACCCTAAAAAATGGATGCTCCAAGGAACAGCGAGACTGATTATCCTCAGAGGTAAAAGGGTAATTGCTGTCACATGATAGAAAAGGAACCAGGCAAATTCATATGAATACTCTTTGGAGAAGAAGCACTTACTGGCTAAAGACGCTGTACATTATGTAAGGCAATTACTGTGTGGAGTGGTGGTGATGCCTCGAAAGCGAGCTCATTCACAGATGCCTGAATATTGCAGGAAGGCATCATCTATCTCTCACACCTGGGATTCTTCTACTGATGGCACAGATTCCCCTGAAAACACCCACAGACTCACAGTATCATACAAGGTAATTTAGGATGGAAGGGACCTCTGAAGATCCAATGCCTGCTCTAAGCAGGATTGACCTCAAAGTTAGAAAAGGCTGCTCAAGACCTTTTTTTGTTGACTGTTCAGTATCTCCAAGGAATCTACAGTCTCTCTGGGCAACCTGGGAGTTTCTCTCACTCCGACCTATGATTTACCTTCTGTTAATTCACTGTGCACCTCTGGGAAGTGTGGCTCCATCTCATCTGTGAACTCCACACTAGACACTCCTCCACACGGAACAAGCCCAAATCCCCAGCCCCATCTCAGGTGGTAGCTCAAAAGTATCTCCAAAACCCCCTTCCCAGTGAAGAATGACAGGATCAGAAATCCCTCAGGGTCAAGGTTTACAAGCTGAAGAGCCCCTGCAAGGCATGTAAGCAAACACCTCCCTTGGCTAAAGGACTGCTCCCTGACAGCACAGAGCACCTCCGCACACTCCTGAGGAGTTCAAGTAGCAGCAAGGAGAGATATTAGCAAAACCTTTATGTAAGTTTCCCTTACTAAACACTTCTACAGGTAAGATACAGAATTGCTGAAAACCCAGCAGCTTCATTTCCAGACACAGTATGGTCAGAGTCAGCAGCTTGGTTTGATATCTCTGTGGAGGTCACTCCCCTTGTTCATACAAAATATCTTTAAAAATCTTCTTCCATGGATTTCATCTGAGAACTCATTTTCCTGAGACCCCACTCATCTTCAATAATACCCAGCAGAGTGGTTCTACCATTACATGTAACAATGAAAACCAAAGCTTTTCCAAGGACACAGTTAATTACAAAAAGCGACTGTGGCACTGAAACAATTTTTGCTTAAACCCAACAAGCCATGTTTTTCACGATTACCCTAGAACAGCACATAGCCTAGGTAATTATTGGAGGGCTCTCCACAGAGTAAAAGTAAGTGTGATACTCTTCTACTATACTTCTAATTCTGCCAGAGAAAGATTAACACAAAGTTCATGCACCTATTAGAACATAAAGATTACCATCCCTTCACATAGAGACTGAACAATACAATTTACAGATTTGAAAACCTTGTGGAAAGGTTTGTGGTCAAAACCTAGTTAAAGATATTTACTCCTTTGAGTTTCAGTTTAAAACACATTTCTTCTTTCAGATACATCCCACATACTGTCAGGGCTTTTCTTTCTTTTCCTTTGTTTCCAGATTATATAAGAAATTCATTTCATCTTTAAAGAATAGCTTCTACCTTTGTGAAGGAGTAAATTATTATGTCAAGTTTCCTCAGTTAGCATACCTGTATAGCAGGTTTTTTTCAATAAAAATAACCTTTTGTTAAAGGTTTCATTGTATTTCCCAGGAGACTGATAGCAGCCACATCTCCAGCCATCTGCAGGCACCACTACAGACTCTGATGCACACTCTGAACAGTGACATTCTTCTCAACACTTCTGTTCAGACAAAGGGACTGCTAATTTCTAAGTGCTTAATTATGCCAAGGGCAGGAGCCCAAAGCCTTTACCCATGCTGAACTTCTTCAACAGTCTTAATGAAAATCAGGCCTCAGGCAAATCATTAGTAAAATTCAAAATCATGAGGAAAGTATCCTTTCCATTTTTAGCATAAAGAATGGATTACTTCACAAAGGCCTACAGATAATTCATTTAAAGCTCACATGCTTCAGCTTTAGGCAGAAGAGCAGGTCAAGATATTTGAACATCAAGCACAGATCTCCTCCTATACTCCAAACTATTGTCTTAGTGGTACTTTAAAGCCCAGCACAGCAGAACAACTGTATAATGAATGCAGTTCCCAAAACACTTTATTTTATAAAGTACTTCAGTTAGTTTCCAAATTATCTACTGCAAAAGACCAAAGACCCTACTTAACTATCCAACAGCTCGAACGCTGTGGGGCTGGAGGGAGGAATCTTACCCCTGGCCTGCAGCCCGTGCCCACACGCCTCGCTCTGCCCTGGCAGGACCTGTCTCACCGAGGCTGGCACCAGCACACAGGGGCTCCAGCGGTGGCTCTTCCACCTGCAGCAGGAACAGCAAACAACAGTGGTTAAAACTGGAAGACAGGAAACACAAATCCAGGCACAAACTCTAGTTATGAATCACAATACGCTGTGGGGACTTTGGAGTTGCAAGGCTGTAATTACTGCTGAAATAAGCACTGGGAACTGAAATTCACATGCCAGGTTCAGCTTCTAGGAAGCCACATCCTCCTCCAACAACGTTCCCCTTTCTCATTTTTGCAGGGCATGGTTCAAAGTGACGTAAGATACGTAGGAAATAGCTCCAGTGGGCTTTGTCACCAGGCTCTCCTCCCGTTCTCATACAACTGATGCTGTTCCCAGCCTGCTTTCCATGCCCACAGGTGTGCCAGCTGGGAACACCAGGAAGCAGCTTTCCATGGCACCAGGCAGAGCAGAGCGTTGTGTCCCCTGCCTGGCACCACCTTCAGTTCCACATTCTGCTCCTGGACCACCTCCTGTGGGATGTGCAGGCTGGAGATTCACATGCAAAGATATAATGCTTTTCTATTTACTAATATTGCACAACAGATGGGCCACAGAATCTTAATGAGGAGCAGTGAGTAACTGCTCTATTGTATTATTTGTCTAATCAGAACTTTTTAAGTGCTTACTATTCACTGGAGTGAGAGTACCAGGGGAAAAGACAGGAGTTTCTGCAATAAGCATGCAATTATGATTCAGGCACTCTAGGGCTTGTGGTCCCAAAATAGCTTACATTGATTTTTAGATACAATGAGGGGGGAGTTCCCAGTAACAGCTTCCTTACACACGTCAGACCCTGCCAGATGTACTGAAATCTCCAGTCTGAACTCTACTTTTACACATTCTGCAAGGTACATTATTTGTTTCAAACTCTGCATTTTCCAACATTACGTTATTTTCTGGTGAAAATTGTGCAGGACGAGAGTCCTTTCTGGAGAAATGGACACCCACTAGAGACTGATTCCAAGCTAACAGTTTTTACCTATACACTGGACAGATGGGAACATCTTCACATTCTCTTTCCTCATACAAGGTGTCCGGACACGCCTGTCCCCCACTGGCAGAATCCTGAAGGATAATCCTGTACCTGGACTGCTTAACTGCAGTGGCATTGCCTGAAAAGCAAAGAAAAAAGTTGTCTTTCAGCCATAGTTGGCATCCCAAGTTAGTGATTTAGCTGCCTTGGTTAGAAACATGCTCTGTGTTTCATTTATATTTTGAAACTCTGAGCACTCTGTAACATTGCTTCCTTTAAAATTACCAGTAGTTCAGCAGGACAGCTGCTGGAAGGTTGATAAATCAACAGCCTAACAGATGCATCAAAAAAGTCTATTTAACAGAACACCAGATCAAGTAAGAAAATAAATAAATAAATAAGAAAATAAACACCTTAACCAGGGAAAAGAATAAAACCAAAGAAATACACTGTCATAATGGAAGGTTTTGTTTCTGAGAACACATTCTGGTGGTCTCAGGCTGCTACCAGTAACCCATCTTTATGGCTCTAGAAATTAGAGATGATAACTTCATGATAGGAAAACCATTGCAACCAACAGAGGCTAACTCTCTACTTAACCTGAGCTGATGCAAGATCAATCCATCTAGAAACACAGTTCACAAAATCCATGGCACAGAATGCAGCAGGAAAGACAGGAACAAGATTTATCTATTCATCTCTACAGCTAAAGCAAACACAATCCTTGGCTGTGTAAGTGCTAAGTGCAAACTGAGAGGTGGTTTAACCACTGTGTATGGCATTTGTACTTCTCTGGGTACTGATTCACACTTCAAAAACAGGTGCTAGAAGAGTAAAAAGGGATCTCAGGAGAACTCCTGAAAGGATTACAGACCATGTAAACATCTTTAAATAGTGGATTTTATCAAACTTTTCTGAAAGAGGAAAGCAGTGGGCCAACAAGCCCACTATGAGTATTATTTTTCCAGCTCAGAATAAGGGCAAAGCTGCAGCAGCAAAATTACAACGTAGTAGAGTAGAAGGAAAACTTAGAAGTCACACCATGAACACAAAGTACAAGCACAGAGCGAAGAAAAATGTTGGCTTTAAAAATACAAAGTCATACAGGCTGTCACTGGCAGATGTGCCACCGCTGTGAGATCACTGCCAAGGGACACCGGACTGGCAGGAGGCTGCTCACCACGGCTGCTGCCCTGGGGCAGGAAAAGCACATCCAGAGAGATCCCTCTCCTGCTTCTTTCACAGCCACGACCTGAGGCAGCTCTACAGCTTCCTACAGTCTCCTTTCACATGCCTGATTTGATGCCTGTAAAGCCCCACAAAAAGCCTTTTCATAACATCTAGCCCACACCATCACTCCTGTAAATTAAACTGTTTTATCTTCTGTCCACTACATGAAGAAAAGAGTTTGTCCCTGTCACTTAATGCATAACCTTTACAAATCTGCAAGGCCTTGCATCCACTCTAAGTATTCCCCTCTCTAAACTAAGCAAACCCAGTCCTTTGTAGGTCCAATTCAATTCCCCCTCGTTGCTCACTTTCCCACAACACTGTGCCCAAGGACCTGCAGCCTCCCCAGGGCACAGCACAGTGACCCCTCGGAGGTCTTACACACAGCATGCCCAGGAATTTGACAAGCCTGGTATGAGTTTCAGCACTTCTAACTGCAGACTTTCATTCATTTTCTAGTCCATTGTATCTCCAGAGGTGCCAGAGGCCACAAAGACTATTTATGGAGCAGAGCATCTGACACACAGAAGAGCCGAGGAAAGCTGGGACTCTTCTGCTTGGGGAGAAGGCTCACAGGATCTTACCAATGTGTATCAATACGCTATAACAGGCAGTAAAGAAGACACAGACAATTTTCCCTGTGATATCCACTGTGAGATTTTTCAAGCAGCTGAGTACCCATTTAAGAGTGATTTAATTTAAGCCACTGTTCCTCAGCTTCCTGATAAAAGTTTAACGTGTCAAAAATCTACCACTTCCCTTAATTAGAACAGCTATGCTGTCAAAATAAGAGGAGATTAAATTTATTTGGCACAATTTGTTCTCAACAAATCCTTACTGGCCAGTTTATTACAATCTGATTCTTGAAATGTTTATATCTTAAGTAATAACTTGTTCTTGTGGCTTTCTACATAATGAAGTTCGGATGAGTAATCTACAATTTTCTTGACCTTTCTCTTTGGGGGAGTGGAGGTGAAGGGAGAGTTTTGGTTTGGTTTGCTTTGGTATTACTGAGTTTTAGCTCTTTAAGACATAATTTCTCACCCATAAGACAGTCACATGATGCTCTGGCATTACTTTACTACTTCCTTCTTATTCACACAACCTCACTGACATGGGAATGGAAAGTCAATGGAAACACTTGCTCCTTAGTCCATTCTTCTCCCGGCTGCAGACAGGAAACAATGGCAGCAACTCCACATTCCCCATGTTGTGCTTCCCCCACTTCTCAGAAAGTACATTTCATTCAGTTTCCCCTTACTTTTAATCCATTTATGCAGTTTTCACTATCTAATATCCTCTAGCTTAGTTTGCATTCTTGATTTCTTGTTTCTAATCTTTGTGAAACAATATGACAATCCAAAAGGAAACAAGATTCTGAACAACTCTGATAGAAAGATAAAAAAGGGCTTCTTTAGCTGCGTGTGATATTCTCTCTCCATGGTTTGAACCTTGAACTTGCAAATCACATACAGACCTACGCATGCCTCGCTCCCCAGTGCTACTGGCTTGTTATGAGCACAGTTTCAGAATAGAAATTACAGTCCAGCAGGGATTCAGCCCTTTGAACTGGTTTTCTTGGCAGCTTCCAGGTCTTCTGTACTCCTGTCTGCACAGAACAAGTTCCCAAGAGGTGTAGATACCAATTCTTGCAGTTCGCTGAAGTCTATCTTTTTCTTTTTTAAATGTCTTGTTGATATTGCCATCCTTCCCTTCCAAGAATCGTGAACTCTATCACTATGTGATGATTTTCATTCAAATTACCTACCACCATTAGAATCTTATCCATTTCCTTCCTATTAATCAGGACCAAATCTAAATGAGCTTCCCACAGTAATTTTCTCCACCTCAAGAAACTAAATTATCCTCAACATTTATTGCACCTTACTCAAACCCCATTTTCAAAATTGAATTTCCTCACTGGCTTTTCGATAGCATTCCTTACAAATGTTAATGAGCATAATTTTTATATTTTCAGGTAAAATTGCTACAGCCTGATTTTTCCAGAGTACTAGCACTATGGAGCACTGTCCTTTTAAAGCCAAACTGGTTTCAAGCATGGCTATGACTGTTTGCCCTCCTGAAAAAAAGTCAGGCCTCAAGATCTAAGGACCATCTTAACTTCTCAGTCCTTGACTTTGCAACTCAGATAACACTGTTTGAGAATTTCAGGGGTGCCTTACCTCTGCTTCCACTCGCCCTCCCTGTGCCACCAGCCTCCATCCTCCTCCCTGACAGGGCCATACAACTCCCACTGACCCACTCTTACTCCTCCCCGGATCTTGCATCCTTCCTTCCTCTGTCTTTCACCCCCAGGTCTTCCCTGCCCAGGGCTCAGAGAGCTGCACCACCATTCTCAGGTGAGGGACAAAATCCCTTTTCACTCCTGGAACACGTGCTGTACCTGGTCCAGCTTCCACAGAAAACATTAGCTTCACACTCTGCTCCTGACCAGATGGAAAGGCAGAGTCTGGTCAACACAAGACTCTGTTCACACAAAAAACAAGGACAAATTCTCTGAGATTTTCTGAGATCTTAGTCACCAAAATCAGTGCGGCGTCAAATACCTCTGTAGAGATAAGAGCTCTTAAGTCTTTCACTTTGACCAGCTCTGGCTGGGTGTTTATGAGGGTTGGAAGTGGCAGATCATGGACTGTCTGACACAAGGTAGAGGCCGCTGGAATTTCTTGTGGCACACCATGCATTTTATCTACTTTTACCCCATCTCATTTAAAACCTGATTTAAGGCATGGGGAGAAAATAGGACAGCTACTATGTAACATTTCATGTAAACTTGTTTAGAGAATTAAGTAACTGTGAAATTTCTAACCTTCCTCCTGGACAACCAATGCCCAGAAGAGAAGTGGTACAACAGGTACTATTTATTTTCAGAAGGGAGATGAAAAATGTTATTTATTGTTAGTTGTTTGCTTTTTTTAATCTCCCCACTTTAAATCTACGCTGACAGACCAGGGAGTACCTCACCCATGCTGAAAGCAGTTACCTCTCCAGGCCACCTTCACCCCCAGGAAAGCAGAAGAAAATCCACCTGCTGCTCATTCAGACCATTTCATATTCTGAAACCACCCTACTGATTCTTTGATTTTTCAATCCATCCTCAAAGACCAGGTAAAACAGATACATTACAGAGACTGCAGTAGACAGTTGCCACCTCTGAGTATCTGAAATGGCAGAGAATCAATAACGTGCACCAACCTCCCTGTTCCTGCCTCCCCAACAGGTGCTTGGATTCAGTGGCACTTCCTTTGTGAATTATGTTGTCCGTCCATCTGTTACTGCCCCGAGTTCAGTGCTGTCTGCACTTCTGAGGCAGGAGATAATCTTCTGCCAGAAGACAGACGGTTGTCTGATGACATTTAAATGTAGGGAAAATGTCAGCTTTTTTATTGTTAGATGGTAAACTCGGATGTATTTCCTCAGATAAACTACAGACAGCTCAACTGGTAAAGTTCTGTGTAAAGCTGATTTAGTGATTCCGTGTTTGTCTAAGTTCTGATCTTATGCTGGTACACAATTAATTTTAAATCTGCCAAGCAATACCTGTTCCTGCTTGATCTGATTAGTAATTCACCATCTGTATATTGCTTTGATTAAATACAACTTTTCTATAAAAAAAGCACAACACCCCTAACAACTCACGTATGTATAGTGGCTTTGAAATTTCATTATCGTGCTGAGGTTTTAATTGTGCAATGCAAATTAAAAAAAAAAAAAAAGAATCTTGCAATGCAGCCATATCAATAACAGATTTAGCTAAAAACAAACTCCCTCATCTAAGAAGTTTTAATTTAGAATTATATTAAAATGATAACACTGCCAAGGAGGTTAAATAATTAATTTCTTCTCATTTTAATTGTAGACTATTATTTAATAAACAAAGTAATTTACCAGGTAATTTATTCTACTCCTTCATAGGCAGCTCATTTAAAGTCTAAAAATAAATTGCTAATTAAAACAGGATTCACTGTTTTAGAAAGCAACTCATTTTCCTGCAAAATCTAACAAGGACTATGCTAAAGCATCCACTGAGAATCTTTGAAGGGCAAGGAAACTACCAACAATAATGAAATATTCTGATAACTGAGCAGACTTTCATCTGAACAATTAATGAAACACACAAATTTGTCACAAAACCCAACACTAGATGATTATAAAGAAACTTAGTTGTATGCTCAGTGCCTCAAAGTTAACCAACAAGATCAAAGAGATGTTTGGCCCTTGAAAAGCCACAAAGCACAGGAGGTACTTGCACAACCCTGTACCTACACCCAGGTTGGTCAACAGAATCACATTTCATATGGAAGCAATTCCACATGCAGCCATACAGCTTAGGGGCCTTGGAGTTCTGACTCTGAGGGCAGAAACCCAGAGGAATTTTTTCCAGGCAGAGAGAATTTACATCTCCCAAGCTGCTCACAAGGATCCCACCTGTGCAAGAACATCAGCTCAGAAGTCAAGGTCCAAACTCCTCATGTCCAAAACTCACGGACATGAATGCCCTGAAAATTACTAGACTGGTGTGAACTTCATCTGCCACATGTTTCTAGGCCAATTCTCTAATTTTTCCCCAAAATTTTGATTCTTAAAGGCTTACCAGGCTGACAGGCTGTGGGACAGGGCGTCCACTCGCTGAACAGTGTAACAACACAGTCCCTCCTGCAGGGGAGGAGACACGGCCGCACCGCCTCAGGCCGGACGGACTCCGGACACCTACGGATCCAAACACGGGTAAAACAAAATAAACAGTTAAAACTATGGAGAAAGATTTTATTCCTACAACTTTCACAGGGCTGTGAGCACACTGCCATACCAAAGACACCACTCCTGGCCAGAGTAAACCTTATTTTTCTTCTCTTACTCATGTAACCCAGCTGAATTTAGCACATTTCAAGGATTAAAAAAAGATATTTTCTTTTTAAAATGGGGAGTTCAGCTTGATGACTACAGGCTAAATGTAGCTCTGACTGTGATATCAAAACCAAAAAGTAAAAGAGATATATTTATTACCAAAGGAACGGAGTAGTTATGTTTATAAAGTAGTCCTGTTTTAGCACAATATGCAACAGCCTTCAAACCACCTGTCGGTAAGGGCTGATGACATATTCCTCAACTTTCAACCCCCAAGGAACACAAAAATAGCTTCAAGTGTAATACAGTAAGAAGAGCTCTGTGATTTTCTTCATTCATTTTTAACTCCTACACGGAAAACATGTCATACATATTCTAATAAAAGTTTAAGACACAGTTAATACGTAAGGACTCGAAGAACAGAAAAGGGACAATTTTATGGGATCAGGCAGATCTTGCATATCAAGTGGGTGAACAGGAAGGGAATTACTCTTTCTCACTCCTTATTAATTTCTATCAAAAAGATCACTCAACAACACTTAATAACACATGCAACCCAAAATGATCCCATTTGAAGGAGGAATATGCCACTAATTCCTACAAGAAAAAAACAAATCTTAAAACCATGACTCAGCTACTTAAGTGTTTACTTACCCCCTTCAGTTCCATTTCCTCTTACACCACCTCAAAAGTGGAGGGGGCAAACAACTATTTTAGGTGTTATACAGCTCTATAAACAATATGTTTAATTAGGTAAAGTTCGAGCATACCAATGCACTTGAGACATACATGAATACTAGATTTCTTTCCTTTTATTTAATTAACCCCATTAACCTCAAGAATCTTAATTAACTTTACTGAAATCAGCACAGTCTGCTTATACAAACAGAATTGTTTTGAGACCTACAATAAGAAAGGAAACTCAGTTCTAAGTCTCTAGACTCATTAATGGTGCGAAAATAATTAGCAACGTCTCGATTTTTCGATATTAAGGAAAACATCTGTGCTACTTACTTTCCTCATTTACTAAAGCAAAGCAAAATTTGGGATATTTCTACTGCAGAATACGTAATTTTGTTGTGTTGCTATCACATTATGGAAGTTATATAAACCAACTGAACAATACAGATCACATATATGGTACTGCCTTATTGGAGTGTAAATATAATGCAAAATCTATTTACTTTTTCTATTTTATTAGAGCCCTGCTAATAACGTGTTGCTGAGCATTATATTCAAATGTATTTTATATTTTCCTCACACCTGTCCTTCAGGGAAAATATTTGCAGAAAACTGTAAATTAGAGTAGCAGAGGAGCTACAGCAAAAATTCTCCACCACTGAAAGTGTGCATTTTGTCCGGATTTACATGGAAAGTTAAAATGGGCTGGATATTTGGTTTCTTTGCCTGTTACACCATAGTAGTGATGGAGTAGTACCTGGAAAATTAGTCCTGAAATGAAATTATTTCAGTGCTGCAGAGCCCATACACTTGCAGAAAATGCCTTTATACATCATGTACTTTATAAATAAACACTAATAAGCTTTCCTTAAATACCTTTTGGGAGTGACCTGGCCAGAGCTGCTCTTCATGCAGAAGACTTTCCTCGTCTGTATGCCCACCCCACAGGTGGCTTCCCCGCTCCAGCTGACGGTGGCATTGAGCGCGGTCCCCAGCGCGTCCTCGGAGCAGGAGCTCCAGGGAGATGCTTCCCAGAAGAAATGCACGCACGGGTGCTCGTTGCAGGCACGCTGCTCCTGCAGGGCTCGCTCAGGGGGACAGGCTTTCCCACCTGGAAAGGGTCAAGAGAACACCATATCCTTATCTCACGGCGTGTGGCAAAAGGAATACGTCGAAAAATTTTTTTTAAAAGTCGGGTTTGCACGATACCTTTTCTTTTTTCTCCCCTAAAAAAAATAAATAAATAAAGCTTAAATAAAGCTGTTGACCTTTATGGCTGCAATAACAACCTTCTAAAATATTGTTTCCTCATTAAACTAGCCTTGCATAAAATTGTATCCCGATGCATAATGGAAACAGAAATAGGCAAAGTATATTTCTGAGTTACTTTATTGATAACTCCTACACACAGCCAAGTTAATTCTGTTTAAATGCCAGTATCACTCAGCAAACATGCAATCAGGTTTAGAGACTAATTAAGCATTATTTTTATGTTCATTCTCCTTGCTAATATCCCAAGGAGGAACATCTCTCTCTCATATTTGGACTCTCTTCATGCGTTGCCTTAAGGATTTAAGCAGCAGAGGATGCTGAACTGTAATGACAGCAGGATGCATCAAATGACACCTACATCTGCAAATCAAGGAGGGGGAAACTTGAAAGACAGGTTTTGAGTATGAAGCCCTCACTTCTCTGAAGCACCATCCTTCAAACTCATGTCCACAGATTTTGCTAAACTGCTGCACTTTGTCAGCAGCTGGTGACAAAGCCCCAAAGTACAGGAGTTTGAAGAGCCTCCCCAGAAGCTGTAACACTTCAGCCAGCAGCCTGAATTCATCCACAAAAGCAGATGATCGTAGCTCAAAGGCTATGGAGTAATGCAGTGAAATTTAACAGTAAGCGTTGTCATTTTAGGAAGAAAGAAGCAAAAATTACTAAAATCAAAACCCTTCTCCTCCAGGAGGGAGAACCCCGACAACTTGGGACACAGCCAAAGTGCTGCAGGTTTTGGAAGAGCTGAAGTGTTGGGGCCAGACACCACAAGGTTCAGAGCACTTTTACGCCCTACTAAAATCAGGAGGGGGTGAAGGGATGTCAAAGGGATGCCCATTGCCTTGCAGGACTGACCTTCCTGAAATAAGGTAAGGCCCCAAATGGCCACAATGAATAGCAGCGAGAAAAGAAAAAGAGAGAAATTACCTAACCCACTGGATAATCATGTCACATTACCATTCATCCTTTCATGAACATGGACTGTTCCACACAGTGTTCAGTCTCAGAAATTTTTAGTATGATGATGGAGTAGAAAATGCCCCAGGTAACTTATTTCCTGAAGAATTTGACTTGGCAGGAAAAATGCAAATCAGTTATTTTTCTTGTGTGTTTGAGACACATCTTAAAAATAAATAATTGTAACAAGCAAATGGCAAAATGCCTGATCCATTTGGAAGAAAAAAAAAAATCTAAAGAAAATATCCAACTCAAATTTTGAACTTCCCAGGGAAAACTTAGGGTGGCTTTTTTTCAATATTACAATAGTTACAATATGTTAAGGAAGCTCTCCTAAACACAAGAGAGTAGTAACAAGGCAGTTTTAACTTAACATAGTAAGAAATATCACGTGGCAAATCCAGCCTGGCCTGCAACACTGCAAGCAGGAGATGCTGTTTATAAAGAACACAAGGTCCTGGCCACTTTCTGCAGTTCATTGACAACTTTTGTACAAAGAAAGCAGGACAACATGCCTCTGCCTGGCCATTCCAGTAGCCATTTACAGATTTTTTTTATTATGTTCAGCAGTTCCTATAATTCATTTTACACCTGCTGAGAATGCCTGCTCCACGATCTTCTCTTGCACCAAGCTTCAGGAGTTTGCTGCGTAAAGAATTATCTTTTAAAACCTGATTTAAGTCTGGTCCCCCAAGTTTCATCAACAGCCTCCTGGTTATCATATTCTGGGAGCAGGCGAAGAGCTTGGAGAAAATGACCCAAAATTTCCATAAGCCCTCCAACAGCAGAGCCACAGCTGACACTTCCTCCATTGACAGAGGCCACACGAAATGGCCCTTGCAGAGGTACCAGAGCTCTGTAGAAGTCAGGTGCTCAGCTGGGAGCTGGATATGAAAAAGGTAGAGAAAGCAGGTAATTTAACATTGCCTTAATATCGCAGTGATAATGGTATTAACTCCACTTCCACTCTCCCAAATTTCAATCACTGACTGTACGCAGATGTGTGACTCTGCACAGCAAACCGTTACACCATTGCTAAAGATGCACAGAAAAAGTCAGGGAGTTTGATGTTAAAAGTTAATTATTCCTTCCTGAGAAGCTCCAAGTATTCAGTTCAGAGTACACCATTTTTAGGTTAGTCCCTTTCAGGCTGAGATGACAGTGCTTCTGTACTTCCAGAATTCACTCCTTCACAATTTCACTCTCATAATTCCACGTTTTATCTGTTATTTGGATTTCATTGATTCCATGGAAAATATAAAGCCAACTGTATTTTCATTTTAATTATTCTCTAGCTCATAGACTTTTTTAGTAGTAGTTATTATCATTCAATCAACAATTATTTCCATCCTGACGGGTCCCAATTTTCTTCCCAAGTGCTTATGAGGATGTTTATGTGAATACAGACCTTTCACATGAGTAAGGGTTTCCAAGATCAAGTCCTTACATTAGCCCAGAAACAGTGGGTGGCTTTAATGATAATTTACAAAACAGCACTTAACAGAGCTTGTCCTGGACTAGATTTGCATCTAAAAGTGTTTTGCTGCTGCATTAACTGCACCTAGCTTTGGCACTAGCGGGTATTTTGTGTCAACAAGGCTTTAGTCTGTTGGACCTCTTCATGTTTTATGAATTTTTATGCACTTGATCCAAGACCTTTCAAATTCTGTGTGATAAACTAACACACAAATTAATTACCATATGTGTAACTGTATTAAAGACTACATTTCTAGTACAAAATGGTTTCTTTGAATAGCTGTATCACTGATGTTAATATGTAAAAAAACAGATACATGCTGTGTCCATGAAGATCCAGAAGAAATTACATATATTAATCAAGAGGTATTTACTGACTAAAACAGAAAAACAAGCAGGTCAACACATTCCAGGTCTACATTTAAAGAAAAAAAATAAGCAGGTCCTTTTCCATTTCCTCATTTTTCACAGCTCACTGCTTTTAAATCATTACTAATACGTTCCCACATAAAGACACTTGCATGATGAGTCTGTCATGCAGCAATTTTACTGGTAGAGGATGAAGCCCTCCAGAACCAAATTCACACCCAGACAGGCTCTCAACAGACAGCAATTCAGAAGCTGAAGTAAATAGTTTTGAACTGTGACAGAACTTCTCCAAGTGACACATGAATTCCAGCCCATCAAGATCTCTTAGCCTCTAGGCAGAGACAAGAATTCAGTGTTATCCCTGATTCCTCTGGAACAGGGATTAGCTCTGATCTAAACACGGTTTGGCTCAGGAATGCAGTTCAATGCATTAAAGGAACAAACAGTGATTAGCCCAGAAACGTTCAGCACTCACCCTCGGCTGGAAGGGCCAGGATGGACCTGCTCCTGCTTTGACTGCCCTCGGCGTTTTTGCTGGAGCAGGAGTGGGAGCACGGCGACCACGGGGACCACTCGCTGACGACACAGTCCCTCGCACAAGGGACTTCACAAGCCACCACCTCGGGACGGGGAAGCTCTGAGCAGAGGTGATGTGGTACTTCTTCACCTGGAGCAAATGAAACAAGACAGACATGGAGGGAGGCACAGCTTGGCTCACTACCCACAGCCTGCATCAAACACACCGACTTCATGTCAAACGTCCACCTGCCCATGGAGGAACGTGCTACAGAACAGCATGTGGTGAGGCTGCAGGCTGGCAACTGTAATACTTGAACAACTAACTCAAACATTTATTCAGGAAAGCAAGGAAGAAAAAAATGTGTTTCAGGTTTGGTGTGTGACATCTTGGCTGCAGTCCACTCTCTGAAGCAGGTAAGCAAAAGGAATGAGATAATTTCATCAGCAGAAAGCTGTAATACATCAAATATATAAAGAGAACTAATGATCATTGCCCCATATTTTCTAGCAATCTCTACCTACAGAACCTATTTTCCACAGTACAAATCGTGCAGGTCCCCAAAGAAGTCAAATTTCTTTTTCCTGCAGGCCAGAGAAGTATCTGGCAGATGTTTTGGTCCTTCCCCTTCAGCCTCACCAGAATGAGCCACTCCTATTTCTGACTCTTGCTTCTCACCCAAAAACTAGGAGATCCAAAATTATCAATCCATTGGGCCACCCCCATCCAAGGGAGAAATACTTTCTGCTGCAGATGAACCAAGGGACCTGGACCAAAGCATATCTCCCGAGGACAAGCATCTTTCCAAAAGCCCTTTCAACAAGGTAGGACAGTGGGGACTGGTGAGGAAAAACCCACCAACCAAAAGAACCAGAATGAGCAGCAAACAAAGGCACATGAGGGATGTCATGGGGAATTCAACACAGGGAACTATTGTTTCTAGAAAGGAAAATAAAATAAACTTTTTTTTTAAATAATAAAGGAAAAGTCCAGAAATTTTAGTAATTACATAGAATTTGCAAAGAACATCATAACTCATAAAAATTCATAAAATGTAACTCTTTTAGTACTGAATTACACCTAGCATCTTACAAATCTACTTTAAGCCATGAATACTCATGACTGACTTTGCTGGACTGTTCTATGTCTTAGTATTTCTATATCTTCATGAAATTTCAGCTACATATCTGAAGTTTCTGGAAGCTCAACTGTTTATAAACAAAAGGGTCACACCACACGTTACCTCCTCTTTTGCCCTTATAATAGTTACAAACCTCTCCTTCAAGGTTTCTTTAATTATGAACCCAAGAAAAAAACATAATGACTACCCACATTTAATTACACGTAAGGAAAAAAATTACAATTTATAATGGCAGAAAGTGCCTCTTTCACCTCATGCTCCAGGAACAGGCTCCGTAACCAGGCAGCCCAGGAAGCAATTATAACTGGGAGGGTAGAAAACTGTGCTGCTTTTACTAGAGCCCACATCTACGAGTGAGTAAATAAGAGAGGCAGGCTGAGAGCACATAAAGCTGTCAAGAGCACGGCGCTATTATCTGCAGTTGCATCCCTAAATGAAGACAGGCTCATCGCCCTCGAGGCACAGATAAAACTTTTCAAGCGTATTATGAGAAGGAACAGCGGATCCAGCAGGCAATCAGACTGCAAGATATGGTTAAAAATACTTTAGTTTTATACTCCCTTTCCTTGGGGCTCACCTGGAAAGGCTCGGTGTGCCCAGTTTTTGCGACACCCCCCTACACACAGCCCCCATCCATCGGTGCTGCAATTGGCACCCAGAAAACCAAGCTGAATCTGCTTTGACCAGCCCCTGTATCACCACTGCTGCTTTGGATGCTCACCTAACGCTGAGAACTACCTTCAGAAAAAAAAACAGTGTGAAAGCAGCAAATAAACCTGTAAGCCTTATTCCAGCTGTCTTCCCGAGTCACTTAAGCGTCAAAATCCCTGCTAACGTTTTGACAGCTTGTCTGTACAGCAGCAGGGAATGGAGGGCGGCCTGGGCAGGCTGATTGAGGAGTCAATGGTACAGCAGCAGCAAGAGATTACATGCTTTGGTGAAGCAGGGTGCAACACCTGTCCTCCTCTCCCATCACTGACAGGGAAGCACGTGGACAGCCAGGGACAGCCTTCAGATCCAGACAGGACGAGATGGGACACTGGTCCTGGAAGCGCGACCCCAACCCCTCCATCCACAGCACAGATTATCTGTTACATCAGGACTTTAGGGCCAGAAAGTGTCATGACGTGCACCAAATTCTGAATTTAGCCCAATTTTTCCCACCAATCAGACTGTGCTACAGATCTAAGCATCAGAGAAGAACTGCTTGTTGAAAGCCAAGAGGGCCTTTCCACTGATTTAATCTGACTTTAAAAAAACCAAGGCACTCCTCTCAGAAGATGATTTGAAACACTTGGGGCCCCTTTGGGGTGGCTTCCTCCACCCATAAGCTCACATGCCACATATTGTGGGGCGACCACCCTGTGGGGAAGGGAGGCAAAGGAGGAAAATACACTTTCAACTTCTTCCTTCCACGATTTCTTTTCACACTGGATTTACAGCAGGTGACAGCAACAGCACCACTGCAAACAGAGGCTGCAATTCACAGTTCCTGGGCAAAGAAAGGAAGCTTTGTGCTTTGTTAGAAAGAGTTTACCACCGGGTGCATGAAGGTACAATTCAACACTCACTTTGATTTACTTTATAGCTCCATTCACCGTGTTCAGGTTTAATTACTGCCTTCTATTACTGCAGAAGGGGAATTTCTTCTGTACCAGCTGCCTGGCAGAGAATTCTCAGAAAACTACTGTATACTACAAAGGGAGGTAATAATCTTTCATTTTCCATGAAAAATACTAGAACAGGATATAGCTGAAGTGTGCTTTATGCATTGTCGCAGATTTAAAGGGAATATTAAATTCTCAAGAGCTTCCAAACTGTCCACTCAGTGCCTTGAAGGTGTAATTCTTATCTCACATCTGCTGAATAATCTTTCTAGATCTTTCCATAATCTTTACATGCACAAGTGTGTTCTGTGGGGCCAGATGGGGGATCCACCCAAAGGTACTGAGGGAGCTGGCAGAAGGGCTCACCAAGCCACTCTCCATCTCTTTTACCAGATGTCCTGGCTCTCCAGGAAAGTCCAGGAGGTGATTGGTGACTGGAGGTTGACAAATGTGACACCCAGCTACAAGAAGGGCTGGAAGGAGGATCCAGGGAACTTCAGGCCTGCAGCTTGACCTGGCTACCAGGGAAGGTCATGGGGTAGATCATCTTGAATGCCATCACACAGCATGCACAGGACAACCAGAGGATCATTCCCAACCACCATGCATTTAGGAAAGGCAGGTCCTGCTTCATCAACCTGATGTCCTTCTATGACAAGGTGACCTACTCAGTGGATGAGGGAAAGGCAGTGGATGTGCCTTCTCAGACTTTATCAAAGCCTTTGACACCACTTCCCAAAGCATTCTCCTGGAGAAACTGGCTGCTCATGGCAGTGGTGGGTGCACTGTTCACTGGGTAAGAACCTGGCTGTGTGGCCAGTCCCAGAGCGTGGTGGGGATTGAGTTACATCCAGCTGGGGCTGTCACCAGTGGTGCTTCCCAGGGCCCAGCACTGGGGCCAGCCCTGTTTAACATCTTTATGGCTGATCTGGGCAAGGGGGTCGAGGGCACCCTCACCAAGTTCACAGACAACACCAAGTTGGGCAGGAGTGTGGATCTGCTGGAGGCAGGAAGGATCTGCAGAGGGGTCTGGAGAGGCTGGATCAAAGGGCTGAGGCCAGTTTTGTGAGGATCAACAAGGCCAAGAGTCAGGTCTTGCACTTGGATCACAAAACCCAAGGTGGAAAAGCACCTGGGGGTGCTGGTCAGCATCAGCTGAGAGCAAGAGCACAACCAGACACCACCACCCGAGAGCACAACTCATGATCCAGCTGCTGATCTGCCTGTGGTACAGGAACTGAAACAGCACCCTCAGCATCCCCAGAGCCCAGCTGATCCCCCTCACATACTCTTTATTTCATGCCTTAAGCACTGATTGTTCTCAGCCTCGCTGAATGCTTGCTTTCCTAAAAGAAGCTGGAGTTAAAAAAAATATTACAGTTTTCTATTCAAAATGCTTTATTGCAAGCATCCTGACCAACTCCAATGGCATTTTTTAAACTGACTACCTTGTACTTGAATAGTTTAGTGATTATAAGGCTAAATACTCAAGATATACCCACCAGATAGCATTTTACAGGAAAGACTTAGTCCATTTTCTTTCATATCAGGCTGTAATAATTACAAAAGAGAAGACAAGCATGGCATTTTTGTAAATACATTTGCTAACAAAGTAGCTCATTACCTCATACTGGTCCCTCACTTGAACTCTTTAGCAAGGTAACAGAGAAGCACCATTCTGAGTGGTATTTTTCATTCATCTAAAACCAAACTGAATTCTTCCCAACAAGGGAAACAAAATAAGGAATGACCTAAAACCCTCCTTGAACTAAAGAGCTTGGGTTTTATCCAGAACCAAATCCAGAATTTTTTTTCTCATTGTCTTTTGCATTCCAGAAGGAGAAGCCACTCCCACAGTCCTGAGTAATGCACTCCATGGGGAGGCACTGAACCAACGGGGATGTTTTGTTTGGAATCAGTCCAATATTAAACTGCACCTGTCTATTTTACACCCTGCCTTGCAGCTCTGGTGCATTGTCTCATTCTTCCCAGTGACCTGTTGTGCCCATCTGCTGTGACACAGTTTTTAATTACTCCTGCCAAAGACATCCCTCCTGGCTCAGGAAAAAGGGAATGTCCACTGGACAGGAGACAACTAAGGCAGAAAAAATAAAAATCCCATCAGGCAGCAGGAATTGAAAGATCAATTCAATAACAAACCAAGTGTTCTCCTTTTGACATTCAAAAATATAATACCATGATCATTTTTTAGAAAGAAAAATTGCAAAGTCACTTTGAAGTTTTCAGGTTTGCACACGTGTGGAGCCTCAAGTGACCTCCATGATGGGAAAAGGCCCAAGAAGAAGGAATTGCACTTCAGACTATTCTGCACTGCTACGCAGAAGTTCAGAAAATTTATTTTTTGCTCAAATGACTGCTGCAAAAATGCCGCATGTTTAATGACAATTACCAGTTCACCATCAATATTTCTCCTTGTAGCATTTCAAATTATTCAGTGGAAATAATGAAGCTGTCATCTAAAATACTATACGTATCATAAAATTTTACGTCCCACTTAAATCTCAGAAAAGAATGACAATAAACTTTGATTAAATACTTGCCTGTAACAGAGTAAGATGTCAACAGGCAGCAGTAAATTCGGAGGGATTCCTATTGACTGCATGCCAGTTTGCTGAGAGAACTGCATGCAAAGAAACTGTGTGCTGGCAGGATCCGGGCCTGGGCACCTCATCAACTAAGGGAAATGTTACATTTAAACGCAATAACAATCAAATTACAATAGGAGAAATCTCTTATAACCATCCCAAACATCTTCATCTCATCACAACATCGCAGATTTATTTCTTTTCCCACGTTGCACAACCAGCTTTAGAGAAGAAAGCATCCAGGGCTTGCCGTGCTCAGTCATCTCCGGCAGATGAACTTCACACTCCACTGAAATCCTGGCTCCTGGTTGACTTTGCTTAATGCCAGTAAAACACCGGAGAAGAGAGGTGTCAGTTTGTCAGGGAAAGCAGTGGTGTATGGAATAAATTTAATTGCACTGGTCCATCACTATTATCAGAACCCCACGGAGGGGAAGGGGATGCAAAGCGATGAAGAGGAAGGGAGGTCGAGAGCGTGGAAGAAGGTGAAGCTATGAAATAGAGCAAGCCACTCACGACAGACAAGAGGAAACAAACACAAATAAACCAGGACATTCCTCGGGGGAGAAAAAAAAACAAAAGAGATGAGACAATCCTTAAGGTTTTGAGTCAAAAGACTTGGTCGAAATGCAACTACAAAAACATTTTTAACCACATAATGCACAATGAATAAAAAGGGAGTAATAATGCAGGAGGATAAGGAAAAAGGAAAGGAAGACAAAAAATACAAAAAATGAACAGCAGCAATGATAATGAATACGGAAAAGAAATGTATGTCTGGAAATATGTTATGAAATCTCTGTAAAATCAAAACTCTCATCCAAATCTCTGCGTCACTGGCCATGATCCTGTCCCTTACCTATGCCCAAGTGATCATTACAGAGGTTATGAGAAAAAGATGACGAAGAGCATAAAAAAGAAACCAGTATCTGTTTTTCTTCCCTATACATCCTCTACTGCAATTTGGACTGTTTGCCCACAATTATTTTCTCTCTTTATATAAATGCACTTAAGAAAACTGATCTGTGACTCCAAGGAAGCTCCACGAAAGCTCAGCACAGGAGAGGCAAGTCAGTGAGCAGCTGCCAGGCCTGCAGAGAAGGTCCCAGAACACCTCAGTGCAGCATTGCCACACTCAAGGTTAAAACAACCAACACACCTGCAGGAGGTTACCTACAGAGAGACCAGCTCTGGTGTGTCTCCTACCCCACACAAGAAAGACAAGTTGTCACTTAAAGGAATTTGCTGCACCATCACCTGCTGAGCTTGGGCACGGAAGCAGAATTAGTTCTACCTTGTGGCTGTTTGCACAGTCCCTCCTGAATGAAAGAGAAATTGCTCAGGTGGCAGCTGAAAGTAAACATGGGTTCACTGCATCCCCAGAGAAAAGCACAGAAATTCAGGCTGCTGTTCCTAATAATTAACATTGCACAGCAATCTGAAAACTTAAAGTACAAGAACATGACACAATCCATAATAGTGTTCTGCAGGGGCTTTTTCCTCTCTTTCTTTCCAATTTTGTCCATTTTTTCTCCATTATCCCTCCTCCTTGTAAATGAGGGAATCTACACAGGTGGGTGGATCAAGACTGATTGCAATTTAGATTTATTGTTGAAATTGCTGATGTGGTATAATTGAAACAGGTGTCCCTCTATTTCCTTCTCTGTACTGCTTTGTTCCAAATTCTAAACAACACAAAATATTGTAAAAACCAATTACACAAATAAGCCCAATGTATTAAAATATATAAAATATATGTTCAAGTATATGTTCAAAAGTTTGAGGAAAAATGTCTTGTGGACTTGTTTATTCCAATAGTGTACGGAGTCCACTCCATCTTATATCTTTGCAGTGGGGCAGAATAATTTTAGTGGAAGCACCCAGGCATTTTAGTCCAGAAAAAAAGAAGGTGGCATTTTATTCCCAATGCATCACACCCGTAAATTTCCAAACATTTTCTTTTTGAAGACTTGGGGTGCCATCTTCAATCTCAAAGCTTGAAAAAAAAATTACAAGGGGCTTATTATAAAGGGCAAACTAATTGTGCTCTCACACAGCCACTGACCTCAAAAAGAAAACTTTTGTGTTCACACACGGAAAAGTGCAAAGCTTTTGTACCTTCTGGTTCGATTATTATCATTTTTCCTCAGATTATGATACTCTTAAGAACGACGTGCCTTGCTCGTTTGCTCATAAGCATGAGAAACCTATGACTGCCTGTTATCCAAATGATATTCCCAAAGTAAATTGGCAATATGCCATGTATTGGGAATAGCAGACCTTTTTTCTCTTGTAGCCCTATAAACCACCCCAAAAGTGAGTTGGCATCAACATAGGACACTGGTAATTCGTAAACAATAGTGCAGCAGATGAGGTTGATCTAAGCTGGCAAAAGTCTTGTTTTCAGATACAGTGAATGCTAATGATAATAAATAATTGGAAATACCATCTGGACTCTTTAAAAAACATCTTTCTCCAAGTCTGCAATTGAATCTCCACAAAAAGAGGATCAATGCAAAAGAAAATGAAAACAGTAAATTAAAATTAGATTTATGCCAACTACTTAAAACTAAGAGCTCATTTAGAAGCAGTTAACACAAAAATGTGTTCTAGTTCAGCTGCAGAGTCTGGCCCAAGCCCATAAAGCAACTCTGAGAGCTCCCACTATCCATCAGGAAACGTTCAGAATCTGCAGGACCAAATACTAGGCTATTTTTTATTTTTATTATTACTACTATCTTTTTCAATTTTGTCTCTAATTGATCCACAAATCTCAGAACTGAGCTTTTAAAAATTGCAATAAAGAAGAAAATACACCCAGTACCACAGATGATGATCAGTCAAGGGTCTAGATGAATGTCTGAGATCTGTTCTTGACCAAAACAAAACAAACAGCAGGCCATGACCTTCGGTTCTTGAGGAGAACTTCCCACTGCACACACAGATTTAGCCAAGTACCAACTGTGCCTGTAAAGTGCATTAGACATTTTTCAGCTGGGTTCAGTTACTTCTGGTTAATGTACCCTGACCTCTGCTTGAACCATTTTTACATAATAAAGCTGTGAATTTTAGACAGAGTGTTTAATTCCCACTGTATTTTGCATAGATCATTTAGTACTTAAAATGGGGATAAATCAAATGTAGGAAACACAATATTAACAATATTTTCTGTGTGCTTCCACTTTGCCTATGAGGTGGAACTTTAATTACACCATTAATAACAATGCCTGCATTTTCAGTCAGTAGTGCATCATTCCTCTAGTGCCATTTAAACTGCATTTGGTCTCTAAACTACTCCACCCTCTGGAACTGGTTCACTGATTATATTGGAACAGCAGCCTCATCCAGCTTACATCTCAGCTACCACGGCTTCTGACACCAACAGAAGAATTTAAAGGTAGGAACCACTTATCATGACCTAAAATGGTTTATTTGGAAAAGTGTCCCGATATTTTCTGTCTCCAGAAAGTTTCTACAGATTTAAAGGTGATGGTTGCTTTTGGGAAGAAAAAAAATCACCAAAAAAAAAAAATCAATCAATGTTTTCCCCAATTATTCAAAGTCCAAATTGTCTAAGAAACACAAGAAACATATTTTAAAAGAAGAAATAAATAAAATTGGTGTGTGCACACCTACAGCTGCTGGATTTTCCCAACTGATAAAGCTAAAACCTGAAGACTGTATGAAAAAATGTCCAAAAAAAGGTCGTTGCCAATGCTTTGGTAGCGCCCTCATGGCGTGCACTGGGCTCACAGAAAGAGAAGAGAGGGAGGGGACAGAGGACAGCGTAAAAGGATGGTAAGGGAAGAAAACCCATGAGAAGGAACTGCCTTTGTTGTGAAAGTTTCACCAAGCTGGGGCTGTCTCAGAGAGGCTGAAGGACCATGTGCCGAGGTGGGAGCTCAGACAAATGATGCTTGCTGAGTTCAGAGCCCCCGTGCCAGCAGCTGCCCTCCCATGCTGACCTGGTCCTTATTTGCTCCAAAGTAGAAAAGAAAATAAAATCAGAACCCCAAAGGGCGCAGATTGATACCAACCAGTCATCCCATAACAGACTTCCCAGCTCCGGTTGGAGAGCTGCTATTTTAACTTTGCTACCAGATTAAAGGAAAACACAGAATCAGTAAATGGAATCAAATGAACGCACCTCACCTCATTTTTAAACACCCTGAAGTGCCGAAGCTGTCAGGAGACATTTGGACACGCTTTTCACATATAAGAATAGAAACGCAAAAAGCGAAGAATATCCGGCTAAAATTTGGTTTTCTACCACTAAATTTCTTTGTGTGAAAAAAGCAATAACCTCTCTGCAACTTAGAAAATATTTTTGTTCTGATTATTCAGCTATTAAAATAGGAAAGTGTCGTTTTACGACAATTGCTTTCGGCAGGAGATATTTTACACTTATATTTGCAAGGAATAGGAATATAAGGAAGAACAATATTAAAACCTTCAGCGTTAATCGGTATTTTCAAAGCTAAGCACATTTTGACAAACTTTCTAATAGACACTGTTCAAAATTCATAACATATATAAGCATGATTACATTATTCTAATTTATTTTTTCTCCCCTCATGCGCAGCAATAAAATTTTACCTTTGAACTTATATTTATTACAACTTTTACTCTATGGAGGGCATGCAGGCACAGAAATATAATAAAGCTCTGCTAATTCCATACATTATTGAAATCCTAACAGTGCAAATGGTATCTTACTGTCTTCATGCATACTTAAAATTTCAATCCCAAAACTATTTCATTAAAAGGGATGGTTAAGCAACAGTATGTGTTTTTTATACATTTGGAAATTAACGTAGCAGAATTATATTTTATATATTCAGGTAAAAATTATGTAATACTAGTGTTTGTTTAGGTGTTGTAAGCAAAAAACTTGATAGATGTTAAATAATTGAGAGCTCCATCCATCAGACTCCTAAGCACTATAAAAATACAGAGAGGGGAAATGCTAGAGAATAACCTTTGCACACCCATGGGCTGCTGTAAACTGGGTCTAATTCCAGCAGTAAAAATCCCACTGGCTTCCCCAAACTGGGAAATGTACAGCTATGGAAGATCACCTTGAACTTAATGAAGCACAAAAGCAATTTAGACCAGGAAGACTGGGGGTCACCCATAAAACAACAACACCTGGCCAAGGAAAACATCAGGACTAACATACAGAGAAATTTGGGACATCTCTTAATTTTGTGACTAGAAGAGCAACCGATCCAGCAATCCAAGTGAGTAAGGGAGCAGCTCCTGCAGCCAAGTACATGACAAAGTGCAGAAGTTGGCTCAAACTGCAAGTGCAACACTGGCATGAGCTCCTTTCTCCTCGCAAAGGTCACTGCACGAGTTAGCTCCAGCTCCATTGATTAGCAGCTGAGATAGCAGCGCTCGCACGCTCCTCGCAGTCACCAGGAAAAGAGACAAGGGCATGACTTTCTGCATACCATGTCCTCATCACATTCCTGGTAATTGTTCAGTCACAGATAAGGCACAAATAGGGGAAAAAGCAGCAGAACAGAGTCCTCTGAAAACATTAACAGAAACAACAACCTTTGCATTTGGCACTGAGGCATCAAAAATGATAGCTATTATTACTGCTGTAATTACATGGCTGGGACTCAGAAGAATTGCATTTTGCTTCCCTGGAAACACAGCCACGTGTCTGACATCTAAACCCACAGGAACACATCTCCCCACCATGCCCAGCTTGCAGAATGCCTACGGGACCTGAAGACATGCTGCCAAAAATCTTCCAAAGAGCTCCCAAACCCATGGGTCCTCCTGCAGGCAGACTATGCCAGCTCTCAATTTTGGATCAAATTTAAGCTACTGAGCCATTCTGTGCCACAGCAAACCCAGACAAGACAAACCTCACCTTTGCATGAATTCCCTGCACCAAGCAGCAAAGCAGGCAGCAGTTCACCACAGCAAACTATGACGGTGTGTCTCTCCTACAGGAAGGTGAACTTTCAATATCAGCTACCCCAGCTACAGGGCCAGAATTCAAGAAAATCCTCAGAAACGGGGTGTCAACCATGCCTGGTTTAGAGAGGAATACTCACTTTTAAAAGTAAGGAGAGATATTTTTCTCTGAAACCAGATAAGCAGAGCAAAATTTTTACCTGGTCTCAAGCAGTCAGTTGAAACGTATTCCATTATGGACCTGAAGTCACCTCACTGGCAACACAACTTCCCAACATATTGAAAACCAGCAGGAAATGTTGAATTAATACATATATGCTAACAAGCACTCCTACAGCCATGAATGTTTAATCCAGTTTTTCACTAGCTGACACAGTCCCCCATGGCTGCTCTGTGGTTTTGAAGCTTTGAGACAAGGGAAGAACTAGAAGGAAAAGGCTGTAGAGCAGGGAACCACAGAAAATCAGTCAGAGGGAAAAGTCTCTGGAGAAAGCCCGGAGCAGAACACTCACAGTGAAAGAGGCAAGGCAGAAATGTTAACAACTGGAGTGCGATGGAGGAGGGAGAGAAGGGCAGGGAAGTGAGGACCTGGGAAGTCAGCCTCTCTCTTCAGCAGTTGTGGGGCTACATTTGGATGATGTGTAGAACACTTCTCAGCAATATGTAAGATTTTAACATTTATGTGCTGTGTACACAGAGAGATGCAAACAGAATGAGTTTTCAGAGACAAGGCAATACTGGCTGACTGCACAGGGTAAGTTATCACACACTGGAAAAAAGGAACTTCTACACACCTTTGGGGTCTTACCAATACATCTTAATGCTCTGGACCATGACAAATGATTGGAAAACAACTCTTACTTCCCTTGTCATCATCCATCTTCTTAGGAGGCTTATTTCTTCAAATCCTGATGATGAACCTCTGTAGTCACTTATCTGAGCAGTGAAAATTTATTGCCTTTACTAGAAAATGAAATTCTCTTCCAGGAGAACTGCACTGGACACAAAAGGGCAAATTTCCACCCTGGAGTATATGGATGCATTTTCTTTCTCCTGAGTGGAAACTACATACATTTATCCAATGTCAGGATTTGGACCAAAGGGTATCTCCTCTGTTAATAAGAATGGCTAATTTCCAATTAAATAAGCTTACAGATCACAGAGATGCCCTAATGAGAAAAAAAAAAAACAGAAAAAAAGATGAGGCCACATACTAATCCTGCTTTCACTGCACATATTTAACAGGGCTGCCAAAGCACAGTCTCCAAAATACTTACTAATTACACTGGACTGCCTCCAGCCACTGCCACTGCCAGGGAATGGGCAAACTTTGCAACAAACCAACCCACCAAGAGTTCAGAGATGATATTATTATTTTGGGAAAGCCTTGAGGGGGTCAAGAAACAAGAGACTAAAGTAGTGCAGGGCTGATTTGGACAGAAAATAGTCTGTGGACTTCATAAGCAGCTGCTGAAAAATATTTTGGCATAGCTGGGAGCAACTCCCAAACTGGCAAGCTGCAAAAGTGCAGACTAGACACTCCACAGCATCATGCTGGAATTAAACACACACTGTCCCCAGCAGTTACAGAACCTGTAGTGCAGACTGGAGTGTAAAAAGACGAAAAGCCATAGGGCAGAAGTCTATAAACTCTGCTGAAATAACCCATACATGTCATCTTTTTTGTGTGTTCCGTGGCAAGATATGGTACCCCAAGAGTGGTTGTTTCCAACACAGGGAGAGCCCAAACACCAAAGGATGACTGGAAGACCTGAAGGCACATCACAACGAAAATCAAGTTCCTACTTCAGTCAATCAGTAATGAGAACTAGCAAATGTGTGCAGGTGGCACGTGACCCTCACAAGAAACAGCACCAGGAGCAGTCTCTGCAGCCTTCCCATCAAGCTGCAGTTGAGCCATTAACAGCTCGAGTCAAGAACCTCCATTCCAGCTTTATAGTGCAAGAAGGGTTGAAAGAACTGCAGGTGCCCAGAGCAACACCATAAATACTGATCACAGTGCTCATTCCACTTCATTAGCCACGGAGCACACAATGGTTCCCAAGGGAGAGGAAAAGGCAGGTCCAGTTTTAATCACACTGTCACACTAAAACGCAAACCTTGTGGAATATTATTTTAATTACTGCTGCTTATTCATGCCAATTTCAGCCTATTAAAAAAAAAAGTTTCTGGACAGTCAAAACTCTGAGCTGCCAGAGAGGTACATCCACAGTACATGAATCAGCCCTGTGTAATGATACCCAAGTGAGCTCTGCAATCACCAAAAAGCAGTTTTTCAGCCCAGCACCTCACCCTGGGCTCCTCAGAAACACAGGTCATTAACCAGCAGAACTTTTGCTGCTGCAGCTGTGGTGTTTCTGAGCTACAAACGGGTGTCTGGCAATGAAGGGGCCCTATAAACTCAGTACCTTATTCAGACTGACTTACTGTGCTGGGCTGACCCTGGCTGGGCACCAGGCGCCCACCAAAGCCACTCTGCCACTGCCTTCCTCAAGTGGGCAGGGGGGAGATGATCATGGATTACCATGGAAGGTTCATGAGGTGAGACAGGGCAGGGAGGGATCACTCATCAGTTATCATCACAGGCAAAACAAACTCCACTCAGAGAGATTAGTTCACTACCAGGATAATGAGAAATAAAACCAAATCTTAAAACACCTTCCCTCCTCCCCTCCAGGCTTCACTTTAATCCCGATTTTCTCTTCCAGAAGCCACCCCTGTAGCTCACTCGCTACCAAAACCTTGCCACTCAAA
This sequence comes from Edolisoma coerulescens, assembly GCA_013397115.1. Lineage (NCBI taxonomy): Eukaryota > Metazoa > Chordata > Aves > Passeriformes > Campephagidae > Edolisoma > Edolisoma coerulescens. The sequence continues at coordinate 3,137,323 of VWZW01004119.1, forward strand.
GCCAATACACCTACATAGTAGAGCACATAAATCCTAAACCATTTAACCTTCAAAAATATATGTCTGGGAACACTGCCAGAGAATATTTGAAAGGGATTACAGTAAATGTATTAGTTGTCACTTAAAACTAAAATATGGATTTCAATTGAAACTCTGTATAAGGGGGACTTTTCCCCCCAAAATCCGTTAGTTAGCAGCCGTGCTGAACGAAGGGGAAATTGTACAGTCAGCTTAGACTACACAGGGCAAGCTGATGTATTTTAAAAGCTACGTTTTTATCTACTGAAATAAAACATTTTACTTTTTTATTTTTCTACTTTAATCAGACTATAACCTCATTAAATGACAGTGAGTGAAAAGAACATATAAACTAGAAAGAAAATATAAAAACTTTCTGAATAATTTAATGTTTATTGCTTTTAGACTTTGATATTCTGGTCTTTACTACTTAAATGCAGTTTAAATGTATTACTTGCCACGGCCTTTACGTTAAACCCAGTAAGTCTGCAATTTGTGATAAAACTCCTTATCTCCCTCTTTCTGAACCTCCGCAGAGATCCAAGGTTAATTTGCAGATAATATTACTTCATGAAATAATTATCTTAGCCTATAGTACTTAAAATAGCTAAATTCAAGAAAGATAGTTTAGCAAATGAAGCTGTGAGGGCAGCAGGATGAGGCTGCTGATGGGGCACACACATCCCCACCTGGCAGCACCTTCAGTGGGGGGCAGAACTGGGCCACTCCCCCAGGAATTCAGGACAGGGATGCTCCATGTCAATGCACAGGAAGGTCAAGGATCCAGCCCCATCCAACCTCTCCCTCCAAGCCCCCAGATGCCAATGGCAAGGCAGCCTCTGCCTTCCTCTTCACAACCCCAGCACTTGCTGAAAAATGACTCTCTCCAGCCATTCTTTCTCATCCTTCTAATTTTTCCAAGCATCCTCCTATTAAACTATACAAATATATTCATTTAGTAAACATCCCATTAACCGGGTCAGAATACAGTGTTCACAACTTATTATGGAGCAGCACCAAATCAGTCACAGGAGCAATTATGCAATTTTAGAGCAGACAACTCACTTTAATCTTCATATGGGGCTGGGGATGTACATGCCAATGTTCATTCACAGGACTCATTCATTTCCAAGTATTGTATTCCATTTGTTTCACCCTCACTTACACGGCACTCGTGTCTTTTGATTTGTAAGTTTTGTGGGCTGTCAGAAAACATGAGCTCAGTGCTCCACCCTTCATGTCAGGGATTTTTTAAATTCAGTTTAAAGGTATTTCTACAGTTCTAGTGCCTGGGGGCAGCAGGAGAAGCTGGGCAAGATATTTAGAATCAAGCAATAACAAACATTAAAGAAGTTAAGATCTTTCCAGAACTCTTTAAAATAGGTGGTTGTAGAGAAGAGAAATCAGAGGTAAGAATCTGGGATGCTACAGTTACAACACTGGGGGAAAAAAAAGCGCCTGTTAAAATCCCAGCTTTATTTGAAGACATGCATTTACTGAAGCGCCTTGGGAAAACAGGATGCCATATAATATTAACAAACAAGAACATGCTCTGCCAACCACATGAAGCACCACAGACATTTTGAAGACCTAAATAAATAATGTATCAGAAAACCTAGCCTAGGCTGAATTAATTCAGACTCCAATGATACAAATGAACAGCAGTAGTGGAATTATTTCCCTGGGACTTCAGTCGTATATAGCATTAAAAGTAAAGGCCTTCAGATACTTATTGATAGGCAAGAAAGTGCTATCCTTAGATCTATGCATGCCCAGGGAGCTCTCTGCCCAACTCAGAGTCTCAGAGTTTCCAAGAGAGTTACCAAATCACTTGGCTTTATTTGCAAACACCACGAAATAGAACAAAACACCCTCCTGGCTCTAGTCCCCTTTGACACAGCACCAAGTGTACAACAAACAGTGCTGACTTGGTATTAAACTTGGGAAAGCCATTGAAACCGGGGCAGGGGGTGATGGGAATTTTGCATCTGGCAACAAAAAATGGAATTTGATCTTACAGGACCATCTTGGTTTCTACAATATGCTGTGGGCAGCCAAGGTCCACCTCTCCTCTGCTTCAAGCACATATGGAGCCCTTCCTACAGAACTGCCCAACACTCTGATTAAGTTCATGAGGACTTATCAGTTCTGCTGCATTTTCATCACAAAAATGATGTGGTTGTTTATGTCACACCACATTTGCCAGTAATGAATGGAAACAACCCCCAGATCAGGGACAGACCTAGGTACTGCAGCAGAGGAGATGAGGAAAGGGCCCAGGTGGACCTCAGACCACCTGGAAGTGACTTTGGGCCTCCAGCAAAGCCCCTGGGCTCACACCCAGACCCAGCAAATTCCCTGCTCACTTGCTAATGGCAGATAAGGATTCTCCCTCCTTCCACAAAAGTCACTTTTAAGCTACAACCATCTCACTCCAGATGCAATGCCTGAATCCCCAAGGACAACACCCGCCACAAGACCAATCCAAGAACTTTGTGGGATTGATTTTTTCCTTCTCAGGAACATGAAAGGAAAAAGCAGCATTGTGTGTGTGCTACTGCTCCAGTCCACGTGGGTGTCTTGGCTCATTCTTATCAATTTTTTCTCTTCCTGGTCTTGATAATTACCAGGTCAATGTGAGGGGTTCATTGGCAGCAACACCATCAGGCAACTGATGGTAACATACAAACCACAGCTCTCAGAAAGGAGCTGGGCAAATTCATGCTTACAGTCCACGTCTCCACAGGAATTTTTTAATAATGCATCTGTTTTAAGAATCATGACAAAAGGTGACACTAAAATTACACAGCAGGGGAAGACCAGGCTTCAAATTGTAAAATGCATCCCAACAATCCAGGATGATTCAGTTTCTAAGGAAACCCCAGCTCAGATATATATGTTCTCTCCACAAACTTGGCTCTGACATTTGCAAGCTGCCTAAAGATACAAACTGAACAAGCTGTTTATTTAGAAAGGGACCATGAAATATCTTACCCTGTTACTTGTTTAACTCTCCTAAACAAAGGAGTACCTAATTTGAGGCAATTACAGCCGTACTTCATACAGACAGAAAGAAAAACACCGTACAATGGAATTTTAAATTGTTCTCAATCTCCTCACAGAGCTAATCTTTCTCGACTCACTAATTCACATTCACTCCAGCACTTCACAAAAGCTCCCATTTATTAAATACGAGATTCAATTCACAGATAAACAATTCAATAATGTAATCTACACTTAAAATAATAGCTTGGCTTCAAAGTTTGGGGGGAATTAGGAGTTTTCCCTCTTTATAGCTGTTCGTAGCATCATTTCTTGTCTCAGCTTCAGAGCTCAAGTCCTGTAAGCAAGGTCCTCTGAACTTGTGTTTCCACATGAGGCAGGACCTATGGGAGGATTGAATCCTGTCCCACAGAACTCACTGAATTCCATGGGAAATCTGCCAAAAGGGGGATGCTGAAGAGCATTTAGGAGCCACATCTTATGGCTGTTTTCCCTGCTCTCCAATTTCTCTATTACTTCATCACACGTTTTTCTCTTTCCATTACTACCACCTGACTAATCACAAATTGCTGCCTAATGAAGAGTGCTGGCATTACAATACTTAATTAGAATTAAGAGGAAGATTTACTTTAAAAACCTGACCGACCAATACACCCCAGAGCCAATCTCAGCAGTGCAGAACTACCCCAAAATTTCCATGTTCCAAATTCTTAATTAAAAGTTTGTCAAAACTTCTTATTTTACAGGGGGAGCCTTCCCCTCCAGCATCCATTAACCTCAAAACAAGTGACTAAATTGTTTTTAAATCAGCTCTACTTCATAAACAGCTTGATAAAAGGAAACTCAAAGAAAGTACAAGACTTATCTTTCATTTCCACTCAACAGCCTTCAGAACTACTGTACAAAGGTGGCTCTCGCAATCGCTCCTGTCCAGCACCGAAGGAATTCCAGCTACAGAAAAAGCCTTCTGCAGGGCCACCCAGCAGGGAAGGATTAAATGACACAAAAAAAGCCCTGCTTTCTTCCCTCCACTAAAGGGCTGTGGTCAGAGATCAATGTGAGAAGCTGTCTATTGAAGTTACTGGAATTATTCCCTTATTTAAGCCTCGGGAGAAGGTTGGTGCTGACGCCCAGAGCACAGCACAGAGCCAGACCCACGTGCAGCTCCTCCCTGAGGAACAGCGAGCACTGAGACCTCCTGGCTGCAGGCTGCTCCCAGCCCTTCCTCCTACCCTGCGTCCTCCACATCCCTCCTCTCCCTCACCCTCACCCCAATCCCTCCCGCAGACTGAGCTGCAGGGCAGCCCCCAGCCCCACTTCCCACAGATACTCACTACCACTCTCCTCTCTGCACAATCAGGTTTAGTTTATTTCCACCTCGTACAGAACTTAACTGGCTTATTTTGAAACATTTTTCTTCCATGAGTCATATCATGTGATTTGCACTGCATCCCACTAAACCTCACACACAGAATTCAATAAACACAGCCAGTCACTTTTTACCCTAACGATCTCCGGTTTAATTTAAGCCTTTTATACTGTTCTGACTATTTCTCTTAGGAAAAAAAAGTCTTGGCTAAAGTAATTTTGAACTGCAAATTGGGCAATTTTCTATTAAGAATTTGAAAAATATCACATGTGCCAAATATTATTTTCTGGCTTGTTTCAGCCTGGCAACTTAAGAAAATCAGAATCTGCAATTGTACAGTTTATCCATCAGCTGAACACCAGAAAATTTTGAAACCTTTTATTAATGTAAGCAAAATGCCTTAGAGATTCAAGTTGGGATGAGGAGGATAAAAAGATGACATAAAGCATCCCCATTTCTTATATTCCCCAAGAAGCTGTGAGTTTTAAAGTCTTAACATAAATGTTACCAAATCATGACCAAGGAGTGAGGAATGCCATCTATAATACCTACATATGATAAACACTTCCCTCACCAGTAGAAAAGCAAGGAAATCCTTAACACCTTTTAGAACCCACTTAATCCAAAAAACCAGAACCCTTATGGATGAAATGAACCCTCACTGTCACATCTTCCACCTGCTCCTCCTGGCACCTTCAGCCACATTTGGGTCACAGATGCAGAATTTTGTCATTAGTAATATTTTTCAAACAGATCCTTCCACGCTCCTTCCTCTTTCATCCACTTAGTTAATTTTAGAACTTGTCATCGACCTACCTTTTTAACACAGTTCTAGAACAATCCTATTTTGCTCACATTTCTTTCTGAATCAGAGTTCCCTGAGAAATACAACAACTCTCCAAAAAGAATATGAACTACATGTATGTGAAGTTCTGCTTAGTTTAAAGAAAACAGCCAAGCAGGTATTTTATGCTTCATTTCACTGAGAAAACAGAAATTGCTGCTGGTACTTAGAGATATTTTTCTAGTTTCTTACTGAAACAACTTGGGGTTTTTTGTCTACAGTACAAAATTATACAAAAAGAAGTTATACAATTTCTTTTCCAGACTTAAAAAATTAGCTATAAATACTTCTGCAGTTACAAAATACAATACAAGAACCTTATTTCAGTCTCATAATCAAAAGGTTAGAAAGCATCAAATTCAACAAAGACTTCCTAGACATTAAAAGCAGTTTATAAAAAGATAGTTTGAAACTATACATATGCACTAGCCTGGTATATAAATGCTAATCCTTCTATGCTGTTTCTTCAAAGCACTTGCACCAAAGTAACAGACCTAGAGGTCACACACACCCCCCCTGCTCTTTAGGTAACCTTTACCACAAGCTCAGATCAACGAAGGTCAAACTTATTCCTTAACATTTAAAACAGAAAGGGCAAAACAGATCTTGCCATATTAACTGATGTTTATATTTTTCTTAATGTTATAGCTCCCATTTCTGAAAGGGCTACCTCGACCCTTTGTTCCTAACCTACAAGTGTTCGAAGCTCAGGTTAATTTTCAAAAAAACATCAGGACCTGTTGCTCCCTCTCACCAGGGCAAGTGGGAGCTGGGTGTTTGAAAATCCATCTCCTCTCTGCTGAAACAGCCACAGGGAAGAAACAGCCTTTGCCCTCACCATTTTAGCACTGCTCTGAAGTCTTGTAAAACATCTTTTGGAGACAGAGGCTATCAAAAATGAGCACTAGATACTGAAAAGAATCATGGTTTTGCATAGAAATTCATCTGAGGGCATTCTGTGCTGACCACAAGCTCGCACTCAGCTGGCACAGAAAAAACGTAAGTTCACAGGTGGCTGTAATACCTCACACTGACAGCACAGGAAGGATGAAAGCTGGCTGTATTCCTAATAAACTCCACCGTATCTCCATCAGCCAAATATGAGGAAATTACCACTGGATACCAACTGTAGCTGCCTTCTGGATGACTGACACAAGACACACCACCAGCATTTGAAACAGCACAGTCACAGCTTAGCTGGGACTCATGCAACGTATTTGCATTCAAAGATAAAGAAAGTGAATCAGAGCATGCTTGAGTTTAACCTCTCAATTCAAGCCCACAACCTTCCACCTGTCCAGCATTAGATATTTCAGCCTGTACTTCAGTGAAATATTCCTGACTGCTAGACAGTTATTTACACACACACAGCTGCTACAAGAATCATTTACACACTTTTCCATTTCTGTCCTCCTTGGCTGGTGGGCCACATGTTTGCTATAATCTTGAATGAAGTAAAACTGCTAAAGTGTGACTAAGCAGAGAAAGCTCTAACTTCCCTGCAGCTTACCTTAAAATTAACCTGAAGCTGATCATCTGCTTCTTTTGCAGACATCAATTTCAGTGGAGGATTCAAAGACAGTAAATTCTCCTGAACATGGCAGTGTCTGTCCTTAGATTGTCTGTGCACCAGTCCCAGAGCAGGGCACTATCTGCATTTTGCGTTTTTAAATGTTTCCAGCAGGAGACATCAAATATTTGGCACAGTACCAGCTGCTGGGAGGTAAGGTTTGATGGAGGTAACTAATCCACTCCACCTGGCTCGTTAACAAGCAGCCTGCTCAAAGAGAACATCAACCTTCATGACTACAAGAAACACAGGTCCCAAACCTACGGAACAACTCACACACCATACTTCAGCATTCCTCAAACACTCGTAATACTCAGCCCTGCTACTACACTGCAACATCCTCCTTCCACCAGGGCTGCTAAATGAGAAATATGGATCCTATTTAATTGCTATAAAGCTTTGCATGTTGCCTGTTAGAATCTGTGTTTCTAAAAGTCAGGAAAACACACTGCTTTGGGATCAGCAGCTGCAGTTACAGGGTATGGTGGGATACACTCCAGCTACTAAGAGGAAAGAACTTCGTTCAAACTTATTTTCAGTAAATTGAACATGGTAAATCTTTTCTCTGAGAAATTAAAACACACTCCGCAAATTAATTCTGTATCATTAATCCACTGGAAAATGAAAAATCATGAACTCTATCCAGGCAAGAACTTGGCTTTGCTGAGATTGGACTCTTAGAGAAACTCTCTTCTCCTACCTAAGCGATTCTGTGACTCATGTTAAAACAGGACTGGTCAGGAGGCTGCTTCCCTCATGCCCTGAAGGAGGAAGAAAACCAGCTGTCCTGTGCCCTTGCAGCCCCTTCCTCCTGCAGGATTCGGGCTCAGCAGCTGGTGGGGATGCTCCTGCCCCTTGGGATGCTGCACACGGAGTGGAGCAGGGATCACAGGACACTCTGGGACTGCCCTGGAAGCACAGCCAGGCAGCTGAGCACACCACTGTTAATACTCTACCCCCAAAGAGTCTTCAGCTTCTCCAAGCGCAGAGCTTCACTGTCAACCCCTGGCAGAACGCAATATTGGATCTTAAAATAACACTGCTTTGATTACCTTACTTCCCTTTACTCCTCGCTTCAATTCCAACAGGATTTCAGTGTCTGCTCTGGCAATTGAGTTGTGTGAATAATGGATTTCTGTTTGGGCACTGAACCAAAAAAAAAAAAAGAAAAAAAAAAAAAAAGGAAAGGGAAAAGGAAGAAAAAACTAATGTTTAAAGTAGTATTGAAGAGAGACTGGTGGAGGATTTAGGAAAAAAGTAATTTCAAGGTAAGGTAAAATGTTTGTTTAATCTGAAAGGAGTATTTTGGTTCTGTTAACAACCTCTTTTTAAAATATTTTTAATTTTTAATTTTGTTCAACACTAGTTCATTTAGGAAAAAAAACAACCCAAAAACATTAATCATTTAATCTAAAAATTACTGAAAGAAAATATTTTGTCTCTGAAATGCTGTTCTCCAGGTTTACAAATAAAACTGCCACAAGGAACAGAAACTTGGAAATAGATGTATTGCAAACATGTACTTTTTCAGTGAACTTGTTAACACTTTAAAACAAAAACCCTCTTATCTTCTTGGCAAGCGCCAGGTTCTAGATTCCAACTGCCGAGAACCAAAGAGATGGCACAGGGAAATAAAACAAAACTGCTGTGCTGAAGTTCCTCTCAGCAGCACTGCCAGAACCCCTCTGGCAGCAGTGTTTTATTCCTAAGCTGCCCTCTTGGCAGATGGTCCATAGCAGGGAAGTTCACCCCGTACAGCTGTGACTCCTGAGACCTGCCAGATGTTATCATTTATCAGATGAGGCTGGGAGGGGTGCACAGACCCCCCCCAGGATGCCTCAGAGCACCAGGTGAGGCAGAAGGTGCTGAGGATGGTGTTTTTGTGACAGATCCCAGGACCAGCCCTTCAGGTGCTACATGGGGAGAGGGAGAGCAGCATCCTGGGCCCCTCTGGACTCTGCTCCTCTGGCTCAGCACCTGCATCTCCCTGGCTCTGCATGAACCGTGCATGCATAAGGAGCAGAGATTATTCAGCACTTTATAAATACTGTCCTCAAAATGAAGACAGCATTTATAACAAGTTTGGATGGCCAGGTTGGATGGGGCCCCGAGCAACCTTGTGGCATCCCTGCCCATGGCAGAGGGGATTGGAATGAGGTGATCTTTAAAGTCCCTTCCAATTCAAACCATTCTCTGATTCTATGAATTTTAACTCCCACAAACTAAAGAAACCCTGACACCCAAGCTGACGGTACAGAAAGGCAAATACTCAGCAGCTTTTAAGCTGTGCTTAGATTTGTTAACCAGGAGAGAAGAGCTTGAATACAGCAAAATCACATGACCTTTGCATTAATCCCTGTTGTTGATCTAATAATTTCTGATTAAAACAATTAAGCCTTTGGGTATGACTTATTTCATATACTTGATTACTTAGACACCATGCTGTTCACTGTCACAGAGAAATTCTCTTTGCTACTAATAGTTCTTCTGGTAGGAATCTGAACAAGCAGAAGCAAATTAATAAATGATGACATGGGAATTCCAGCAAAATAGACTGATGACTTGTGGGTATGATTCTGAATAATAACATTTTACAATCTACTCAAGAGCACTGCTAATATGCAAGAATTCGTTTATGGCACTGTCAGAAACATTTATAAAATGCTTGGAAAATGAATTGTTACTTTTATGAGTCACACTTGTTATTTCTTGAGTTTATTGTTATAGTTGCTTTTACGTATGTTCTCAGGTTGTACTCCTTACCATAATGACTACTCTGCATGAGCTGCATAATGGACATCTCTAAAAACAAGGTCTGGTTCCATATTTGTCTTGTTTCAATCTCATTTTCTATTATTAATGCAGCCTAAAATAGATATGGAAAGTGACAATAAAAAGGGTGCCCAAATTCCTTCACCAGACTGATCCCAACATGTTTATATATTTCTTAGCACCTAAATCAAACAACTGTGAAATTACCTCTGAAGGCACAACTACTCCTGAGTGGACTGAAGTTCTACCTGCTGACCCTGAGCCAAGCCCTGCTGTCTGAATGTCCCCTGACTCACCACACTCAAAGTGCTTGTACCTCTGAAAAAGACAAAAGAAGCAAAGCAAACAAAAGATGATTTTGGTCACTGTCTTCAGAAAATGAAACACAATATGCTTTGGCTACTGCACAACTGCATTTGAAAGTGAAAAAGTTTTGAGCATGTTCATGTTTTGTGAACTGGAAAGTTTTCAGGGAGTTCCTTTCATCTGGTCAGTGCACAGTAACGTCTGTCGGTTCTAATCGAGGCTGTCCGAAATCAAACGTCAGACACTCGCAGCTATCTGCCCAAGGATACATTACTGACAGGCAATTATTCAATTCCTTGTTGAACAACCCAAAACAGCCACTCTGAGAAAAATCACAAATAATTCCTGAGGTGCCTGTAAATATGAAAAAGAGAGTTTTCATATAAATCCTTTTATCTGAACTATAGATCAATGTAGCCAATGGCACACACAGTCCAATTTTTAGTACAATCATCAATTTTCCTATACTGTTCTTTTGGCTTCACAGACTCTCCCAAATGTATCCACTGACCTTCACTAGCTAAGTAAAAAACACCACCCTGAAAAATTTTGTTTAGAAGAAGCATACGAAAGAAGTCTTTCCCCATTCTATGCATTACTTCACATTATTTAATTTAATTTGACTTATTACACTACTGCCTTTTGTTGATACGGAAGAGAAGGACTCAAGGGACATGGACCAGACACTAAGAGTATCTTGCACGTGTTCAGTAACTTATTAACAGAGATTAGAGACACTTCTAGGTGGGAGCAGACACCTAATAATGACAAAGTAATGAGATTACTACTGTCTTCTCATTACTCCTCATCTATGCTAAAGTACTGCAAATCACAAATTACCGACTCCAGCTACTACATTAAACCCTGCTGTCCACAGTATGTGCTCTGCAGAACTACTTCATTATTACAAATTAACCTATTTAAGAAACAAAAAGCCATTTCTGTACCTCTAGGCTGAGCACAAGTGTTACATCACTGAAGTTCATGCAAGCCCTTACACAGAGATGTTGTTTTGACAGGAAAGCCTTCAGAGAAACCCTGCAAATCAGAGCTTGACTCGTCTGTGACTCGCTCCCAAATAGTCCAAGCTCCAGCTCAGGCCAGCAGCAGTTTGTTACCTGGGTCAGTGCCCCCCACTCTCACCAAAAAGGATGGCTTTTTAACATGGAAAGAAAGGACACTGCAAGGGATTCAAAGGTGAGGCTTTCCTTGGAGAGAGAGGTTCATTAGTCCCTGCTCCCCACTCACCTCTCTCATGGCCTGGGCTGGCACCATGGACAGCACACGGCAGCAAGAAAATGTGACCAGAAGCTCATTTTTGGCAAGTGAACAAACAGACTTCACATGGAAAAGGCCTCCTGTGTCTGAGCCATGGGGAGCCCAGTGTTACACAGCCGAGCACCAGTGGCAAAGGGTGTGTGTTCAGCCCCTGAGGATGGAGGGGAGAAGGCAGGAAAGAACAAGGAGCCTGATGGCAAACTCTTCTGCAGCACAGCTGACACCAACAGCACCGACAGAGAAGCTGCTCGTGAAGAGAAGCAAGCACACTGCAGCCACACGAGGAGAGCATCATGTCACAAAGCCTGGCATTTACATGGAAATGAAGGCATCTTGCCAGCAGGGATACAGAGACAACCCAAAGTACCCTAATCGACACAACTCCAGGCCCAAATGAACTGTTAAGATGATGATACACTGCATTTTGGCATTTAACAGGGTCCAAAAAAAATTTTTTTCATCCCTTCAGGCATTCAGTAGGAATACTGAGCAATAATGCCAGGCATGGATGACAGAATGACTGGATAAATCACTGGATTCTAGGAGACAGAGCTGAATTCTACAAAAGATGCTAAAGTAAATGAAAATAGCAGCACACAACACAGCTTTCAGCAGGGCTGTTGCAGGCACAGAATACTGAACATGTGTACAATGCCTGGCATGGACACAGGCCTTACACTATTTCACCTGTAAATGACACATCTCAGATTACCACAACTCCCTCCTGACCTCCTACTGCCAACTAACCAGATACTCCAGGTAAAACACATTAAGCAAAGCTGACGCTTACTCCAACTTCTATCCAAAAAAAAGTCAACTACTTTTTGCAAAGGAAATCTAGGTAAGAGAACATTACAGAAGGAAATAAATAAGGTTATGAACAAAGCAACTATGTTAGTGAATTGAGAGAAGAAACAATTGGAGTATTTTTCCAACTTCTACCTTAAGGACTCTTCCAGACCTCTCATACTCAACCAAGACTTCAGAAAGGCTTGAGAGTAGTATCAAGCAGTGATTTTAACCTGCCTGGTAACCTGGATATTTCCTGTTGAAACCTTACCAGTTTTAAGTGGACACTGATCACATCGAGTGACAATGTTTGCCTCAGGCTGGCAGGGTGGGAACAATGTCCCAACATATTTTTTTTTGTAACTAGAACATGCACAGAATAATTGAAATGAAAAGGGTATTGTGAGACTTCCAATACCTTGTTGAACAATTGAGTGAAGAAGAGACACTTCAAAGGCCTGGCTTCTGGAAGATCATAGCCACAGAAAACAGTTTGATCAGAGATCAATGAGCAGCTGCCATGGAACACGCTTCCCGTCCCCGGCACAAGCTGGGGCACAGAGATGGATGCTGGCACAATGTTAACAGCACAAAGTACATGGTGCTCCTCAGCAATACCATCCTCCATCTGCACACATCCTGCTGGCCTGGACCTACAGTAATCATCACACACCAGCAGAGACCACTCACACAAAACTCAGAGCTGTTTGCTCTCTATATTCTGGCTGAATCATTTTGTAACAGTCGAAGATTTCTTTTCCCCCCCCTTCTCACAAACTAACAAGAAAACCACACAGATTTAAATATATTTCAAGAGAATCCACACTCTTCAGACACAGCAGCCATTACTTCTCTCTGCCAGGTTCAAATGCCTCGTAAACAACACACTATTTTAACCACTTACCAATTAACCACCCTTGTTACCACCTTGAAATTGTTTCCTGTGATCTGTCTCAGCACCACGTAAAAGAGGAATTCTCCATTTCAGACACAATACCAGGCTCTGAAGTTGCACAATTTTGCCACTTTTGAGATGATAGCACAGTCTCGCTGTGACTAAGAACTGCAAAATTGTGCTCCGTGTAATTGAATCTAAAGATCTGACAACAGTGACCTTATCAAGAAATGAAACTTTTGGCTGAGGTTCAAACCATACACAAGAAATAACATCTTGCTGGCTGTTTGTAAACGTCACATAAAAATGTACTTATTCATTATTAGCAACTTGTACACTGAACACTCTGCAGGTCTCAAACTGCTGCCAAGGGAAGGATTACTCAGTACAATCACTTCATTTACATCTTAGTCCTGTATTAATTTTGGCAGCACAACCAAACATCCCTGCTCATGACTGTAACAGTGTTATCCCAGTGAGAGAAATATTCAGGCCACAGGTTAAAAACTGAGGATAGAAGTAGTTCTGGGGGCTGGATTGATATTCTGAATGCCAACAGAGCTGCTGACCTCAGCGAGAACCCTATTTTAGTATAAATATCCCACTTTTGTGGTAATAAGGCCAGCAATGACAACACACAACCTGCACTGGTGAGCCATCCCCTTTTAGATAAAACAGAAAGCTCCAGGCAAAATCCTGGGTTCTATCAGCCCCAGGCTTTCAAGAACAACACAGTCAACTCAAAAATCTGAAAGTTTCATAAAAAAACTCAGTAAGGAGCCACTGCACATAACTACAATTACTCTGCAACAAAATGTCATTTTAGGAGGCACAAAAAACCACGGGGCTGTTAAGAGCACAGCCCAGCTCACCTCTCCTGCTCTTGCAGACAGCCTTGAGGATGCGGTGTCCGGGCCCACACTTCCCTCGGTCAGTCACACACACTCCCTCTGAAACCACCCACTCGTGACACCGCGCGTCTTCACAAGGAATGGATTCCACCAAATGAGGACAACCTGCCAGGGTGCCCACCGGATCCACGATCACTTGCCTCTGTCTCATCCTAAAGCCTGGAAAAAGCAGAGCTGAATTAACTGGACAACAGAAAAAATAGCCATACAATGATCCAGTAGCAAGAGGACTACATGGGGCATCTGGAGCTGGGGGATTTAAAGACAAATGAGAACAACATTTACAAACCAGATTGATTGGGACAGCACTCAACTGTAGGTGCCCACAGCCCAGGCATGCAAAATCTAACAGTGTGCAAAGAATTCCAGCAACCCACATTTTTCACATTTCTTTTTCCCTTTCATCAACATCAGATAGAAATACATACGTCAGAATATAGAAATTTACCAGTGATGCATACATTAATGTAATATCAGCATTAAGATAAAAGGAGAGGAACAGTTAAGGAACTGAAGATATAAATGACATCTATATTCTGCCTGGGAACCCACTAACGAAAGGATTTGTTTTGAGACACAGCAGAGCAGTTTACTAAGAAATTAGTATTCTGCTTTATGAAGGTGTAAGGTTTTCTGATACATAATGCATATCAGACCTCTTTGAAATGACATCCTATTAAACTGGAAGATTCAAATGTAAAGTGGAAGAAAAAGGTTACAGAAATTATCATAGAATTGATTACATAATCTACCTCCTTCTGAATAAAACCAAAAGTCATGTTGCTATATACAATGCAGAACTAATACACAAGTATCTTTCAGCATGTTCTGTTATGCAAATGACACAGAATTCTAAGGAAAAGGCAGAAAAAAAACACATGGGGGTCTTTCCTCCGACAGACTCAGAGCAGGGGCAAATACACAGCATTAGTACAGGTCACATGGAAATGCTTTGGTCACGAAACAGAAAAGAAAATTAAAAATAAAACATCCCAGAGAATACAACAGATCAAACTTCTACAGTTCTCAAATGAGCAAAAAGAAATTATTCAAAACAATTTAAACATGAAATGCTTTTGCAAATATTTATGGTTTTTATTATTTCTCTTTTGTTTGAAATTTTTTGACCAGTTCAAATCATTTCACAAACTTAAGAAGTTTTCAGAAAAGTGTAATTTCCAAACAGTAACATCCATTCCTTGACATGCACTCCAAGAGACATCTTTGCAACTTAGACCTTTAGGAAAGGCTCTGCAAGGAATCTCAACAGGTCACAGCAATAAACACGTACAGCAGTCAATTAAAATCCAGGGGAGGCTGAATTACATTTGCACATCCTTCTTCCAGGAATTTCAACCAACCCTAGAACAATGAGAACAACCTCTTGGGTCCCCCTGAGTCCAGATTTCAGGGCTGTGGGATGCACCTCCATCCTGATACCTCACCCTGGAATCCAGGTATGCAGCAGGACTTCCAAGGGGGATCGGAGAGGGGCAGCCTGGCAGCTGCTAGCCCAGGAAATCCTCCTCCACAAGTTCAGTGCAGGATAAAAGGACCTGAATCAGCTTGAAAAATCTTATTTTTTCTTCTCACACAAAGAATGGCAAAAAGCTTATAAAGGTCAGATTCCACTACACACATCCAGGAGCTTCATCCTGTGCTAGATTAATTTTTTTTAAAAAACACATTAAAGCTCCCAATGTTGAATGTGACACCAGTGCTTTTGCAGTCTTTTTGCAACATTCCCCTCCCTGCTCACCTCTCCCTCCGTGGCGGTGCTGGCAGCTCTCGGGCAGGCAGGGACCCCACGGTGACCACGGGGACACCGCGCACTCGGCCGGGCACGGCAGGTGGCACACCTGGGAGGTGGCAGGGGCAGGGCCCTGGCAAAGCTTCCCATCGACTGGTCTGGCAACTAAGAGAACAAAAAAAAAAAAAGGAAAAAAGAAAATCGAGGCTGTAACTCTGTCCCGGAGTTTACTGCTGGCCTTAGTTTTTCAGAATGCACCAAAATCCAGTGATTTTTCAGGGTCTTATCTCCCAGAGCAAAAAGTTAATCCTGTGTTCAGAAAGGCACTTAAAAGTTTTATCTAAGCCACCCATATTCAGCAAGCCAGTTGAGACTATGCTTAGTGATAATCAGGTGCTTGAAAACTAGATTGAGTGCTGATTTTCAGCAATGCTGGAGTAACAAACCAGGATCTAATCCCCACTTTTCTGGCCAAGGAGACCTCCTCAGACAGGACTGAAGAGAAAGATACTTATGAAGGGAACCCAAAAGGCTTCCTCTGCAACTGGGAGCCAGGCAGAGGCAGGTGAGTAAAACCCAAGCACAGAGGACTCTCCCCATTCCCACGCCCTTCGGGGCTCTGCCATCTCTGGATTATGGATGCAGTGTCCAGACCTTGGAATTTTCTTCTTCTACTTCCAAAAAAACTGAGCAGAGCTCTCGGATTCTTCTACACAGACACAAGCATGAAGCATCTTTCATGAGATGAAATGAGAAGAGACATTCACTCGAGTTGCTGCTGCCACAGATCTCCAATCCTCTTTATCCCAGAAATGAGCCAATCCCAAACCCCGCCAAGGAGCAGTTTAGCTGATACTGACAATAGATTTGGAAAGTTGACTCTCTTTGTATTTTCATTTATCATAAGAGATTTCTAGATTCAATTAACTTCTCTCACCTTTTTATTCGGGGCAGAGGAAGGAAGGAAAAAAAAGGGAAAGACTCTTAAATCTGTCCTCTGAGTCATTATATGATATTGCATTTTAATTACATTATGGGCTGAATTTGGCTGTCTCTTTAGATAAATCAATATCAAAGCAGTCTTTCAAAAGGCAAAGGCTTGTTTGAGTTTACTCTGCCATGACATTACCAAGACTTCATTAATTTTTATAGCTACTGAGTTTGTTTTATCCTCATTTTTATTTTTCACATCTGTTTTTCTTTGCTTCCATGCATGGAATTGATTTGAAAAGAATTTATAAAAACATGCCCAGTATATGAGTAATCTTTCCTTTTTCTGATATTACACCATTTTCTTCAAAATTAATCATTTGAAGAAAAAGACAACTTTTTTTTTTTAAACACAAGACTTAAGTGCTCAAAACCTCAAATTTTGATTTGCACATCCTGAAGCTGAGTTTAGACCTATCAGTCTGAAGTGATATTCAGACCAATATCAGTGCTTATGATTCTAGCTCATCAGAATTAACAGGATTAAACAACAGTGTGACTGAATTCTAAGCTGAAAGATAATATATTAGTAAAAAAGACAATTTTCTGAATGATTTCTAAGACACTGTAAGGCCTCTGACATGTTCATTTAAAGATTAGAATGAGGTGGCATAAATCCAATTCACCTGAATGCTCACATAAAGAGACCTTTTCCAGAGACCTTGCAAGTGAAGTGACAGACAGAATGAGATAAATATTAGAGTTTTAAGGATAAGAGTATTTATTTTCCCAAGAAGTCTCATGCATGGCTTAACCTGCCTCTCAGCATCAAGCTTTGCAAAACTGTATCCGTTTTCTGAGGGTTCACTTGGAGAAATGAAAGGAAATAAAACTGAGTACAAATGGTCAACCCAAGAAATAAAGCCCAGTCCTGCTTTGCCCTAAGTCAAGGTGTCTTTGCCAGGAATGGCTCCTCCCTCCTCACTGATTTTTAGGTTGCTTCTATATGGAATTTAACTATTTAAATGTGGAAGCCTAGATGCAGCTGGATGGTTCTCCTTCTTTGAAAACCAACCAGTGTGCTCAACACCACTTTAAGCTGATTTTGGATTAAAAAAACCCAAGAAAAATCAGTTAGAAAAAGTTAAAGGAACTTCCTTAAAGTAGCCATCCCAGACTCATGGATGACTTCTTCCCATTCTGATGGAAATCCCTGCCTTCCTTTCCCTGCCAACCAACCTCCTGCTCCTCCTCCTCCCTTGGGCTGATGCCCTATTTAATTCTAGCACTGGGAGCTCTTTTCCCAGGACCTACATCCCATTTGTCACTGGAGTAAGGCTGTTTGTTTGCTCAATTCCTTAAGTAGTTCTTTGCATTCTATAAAAGGTAAATCAGAAAATACCATTCTAATCAAATATCCAAATACATTCCGAGTCTGTGCCAGCTTATACTCACTCTGCACTGACTCCAGCCAGTCTTCAGGAATAAGACCAGAACAAAAACACCCAAGCTGTAATGATAAATGCATATACAATGCCATCCTTTTCCAACACCTGGCAGGTATAGGGAGACACAGTTTCCAGCCAGAGTGACAGGATGGACCAGCAAGGTCCTCCTTAAAACAGAATTTCATTCCTTCTTCAGCCATTTGATTAAAAACTCTGATTTCCATCTGGTTTATTTCAAAACTTCATGTGATGTTCTACTGCTCTTCTTTTATAATCTAACAATTTATTTTTTTTTAATTGTAAAGGAATGATAAAGGGGACTTTTTCTGTGAACCTTTTAAATGCCAAAATTCTCTCACACTGCAGCCTCCAAATGGCAAAGGTAGCCTGGCTGGGGATGTCCTGTTCAGGAGAAAACCTGTCATTATGCCTATGATAAATGCACACAGCTGCCAGGAATGTCTTTAGGAATGGGCCAGCCTTCTGATTTTGTTCAATAATTGACTCTGTAGTGGCATTTTCCTGCATTCACGTAGAAAAAGTGCTTTTTGTGTAATTATTTTCCTTAGAACAATATTAGCCATGTTTTTGGAGGAAGGTGAAAGGCAGAAGCCAGGGAAGCAAAGAGAGGGAGGGGGAGGCAACACCTCTGATTCAAGTAGCAGCTTATTTATGACGCTTGTTCCTACCTTTTAAAATCCTGTGTTCTTCCTAAGCTATAGAATAAACTTCAAAAAGCAATCAAGTACTAATCTGGAGGCCTCTGAAACATTGCACATTTCTATAGCTGTTATATTGAATCTATCCTTTATAAATGCAACTGCAGCTGTTCCCAGCACCAGCGTCTTGCCTCAAGTTTGAATTTTACTATTTGCTGTTATTTTCAGGTTATTGCTACCAGCAGGAGATAATAAATTGGGTTCTAAAGTGTCTTGTTTCCCTATATATTTTTACTGAGGTAATGATTTGGAGGAAGAGTGGAAGAGGAAATCAGCTCTGATATGATTATTTCCATAATGTAATTTTAAGCCAATAAATAAATTATCTTTGAATACAGTCATGTGGACAGATACTTGCAGGCACACATACTAAGACTATCTTAAAAGCAATGCTGACCAGACAGAGGCAGAAATGCACAGGATGGCATTTTGTTTGCAGGGGGTCCTGTCAAATATGGTTTTTCAACTCCTCAGGAGGTAAATAACACTTTTTTTCCTGGACTTCAACTATATTTGCCTTTTACAATGAAAACCCGAGTGTTTTTCATACCGAAACCAAAAGGAGACTTTTCTAAATACCACAAATATATCTGGAATACACGCAAAGATTATCAGGTCTGTCTCTTACATATTGTAGGTAATATTCACTTCTCAAGGAAACAAATCCAAATGTTTACCATATGGCAAAACTAATCCAAATCAATGATTGCCAGGAGACAAGGCAGGTATGAGAAAGGGATGGCATATCCTTGTGAAAGTTCTTACTGCCTTTGCTGGGACTTATAAACCAAAGACACTTGGATCAATACAAAGGGAAATAATACTTGAGAAAACCACAAAGGAACGAGTTATGTTATAAAAACACCTTCGTGTGTGAAACACAATAGGGGTAAACCCAGCACAACATTTGTAAGTAATTTCTCTAACCTGAAAGACATTTTTATAGCAAAAACAAAACATTACACAAGGGACAAGTGGTGAATGCAATCTGACCAGCCTGGAAATGGCACCAACCCCAGTCCCTTGCAGCCCTCCATTAAGGAGCCTAATGCACCCCATGTCTGATGGAAAGGGTTCCTTTACGCTTTGAGGAAGAATCAATTCGTTTTGAAGCCACTAAGCACAAAGTTGAAGGCCTATTTTCAATTAAAATCTATTTAATAGACAAGGAACAGCGTATGAATAGAAGGCTAATCACAGCATGAAAGAGGGTTAATAGTGGATTGCCAAGAGCAACAATGGTTTAATGTATTTCAGAACAATAAAAATCCTCACCATTTTATTAAAGTGACACAGACAAAAAGTATCCCTGTGTCCCCCCTCTGCTGTTCAACAGGACTGTGATCCCAGCTGGGATACTGCATTGTTTTGCTACAGCAGAATTTGTGGAGATTAACAACAGACACTACATATCTGGCAAAAATTCAGAGTGAACATGGGGCTCCCCACCAGCAGCCACATGACTGAGCAGATCAGAGGTGACAATTCATTAAGAGTGTCCAGGAAAAACAGCAGAGGCACCAGGGATGCTGGGATGGCAGTGAAGGCAATGATGGGAAGGAGAAAAAATTCTGCAGGATGTTTGAGCCTTTTGGCTGTTATCCAGAAAAAGCTGGAAATCGCTGCGGCAGACCACCAGAGAGGGTGAGAGAAGAAACAAGGAAAACGGGGAAGAAAACCTATGAAAGAGGGAAGAAAATCCATGAAAACTTCATGAAAGCCTCGTAAGAGCGTGAGCTTTGCCCACTGCCGAGTTCAGCGTTCATTCAATGAGCAGGAGAAAGCTCTTCTGTGAGTGCCATGAGAAAAGCACCACTGTGGATGTGTCTGGATGTGCCTGGATGTGTTTGGGGCACCAGGATGTGGCACAGGTGGCCCAAAGCTAAGCTGGTGACACGCTCATCATGGATCCTGGGAGCAGCAGGACAGATCCTGGGAGCAGCAGGGCTGCTCCACGCAGAGCTGGCCCCAGCACACAAACTTCATTTACCTCCAGTGTCTCCTGTTCCAGACACCTCTGGCTTCGTTCTCTCTCCCCAGTGTCCCAGTCTGTGGCGTAGCCTCACACATACAAATCCTTTTAATTTTTCATCTCACTCCATGTCATTGTCTGAACACAATGGAGCTCCCCAGCCTCAGAACAGCAACGGGACAAAATTACACAAAACAAACCATCACTGTCTTGAATGGAATAAATCCAGTTTCAGTGGCAGGAAATAATTATAAAAATGCAGATGCAATTAAAATGTTAGCTTTCAAAGATAAAAGCCTGGACTAAAACCTAGTATCTCACATGGACTAGCTGGGCAGCATATTACTTGCTGCCTACCACAGCCAGCTAAACAAACGAAAGCATTTATAAAGGGATAACTATTCACGGCCATAACAAACAGCTTGTTGACAAAAAAAAGGTCTATTATTTATAAGGCACCTCTTAAAAGGCTCACTGTTTTCACTGTCAAAGTCTTTTTAAACATTACTCTCTTCACTTTAGTTTAATTAGTTTTAAGATATGAAAGAACTGAAAATATTACACCTCTGAAAGACATTAGGGAAAATGTTGTTTTCCTTAATGGAATCAAACTCAAATTTTTGAAATTCACATTTAAACACTACTGTCAAGCACTACAACAATCTGAATAAAATCATTTCCTCTCCTGCTTCTACAGGGTTTCCCCTGAAGAAGCCAGCTGTTACATATTTATTTTTCCATTATGTGAGTTGTATCTCATAAATTCTGCTCAGCATTTGGTGAGCTTACAGATCAATAACTTGGCATCCCAGCAATATAAATCTGATACAGACTTCCCTGAATATATTTCACACTTCAGAGATGTATTTCTCATCTTTTCAAGCCAGTACAGTCATCCCGGTGATAAATAACTAGTTTGGGATAAGAGGGATCCTTGGGGGGGAAAGGTTCTACCTGAGAATCTGCTTTCTGTGATTCAGGTCAGCTACGCCCCAGGCTGGATGCTCCTGTTGCTG
Source organism: Edolisoma coerulescens (assembly GCA_013397115.1). NCBI lineage: Eukaryota > Metazoa > Chordata > Aves > Passeriformes > Campephagidae > Edolisoma > Edolisoma coerulescens. The sequence continues at coordinate 3,158,913 of VWZW01004119.1, forward strand.
TACCAGGAGCAGCTCAACAAAGCTTTTTTCACCCCACTGCTGACCACCATTTCTCTCCCTCCTACGGTCCTAGTCAAGTTTTCTCATTACTAATATATTCTAACCTCTTCCTTTTCAATTTCATAAACCAGACAAGGACAACAGGATTTAAACATCAAAGTCCTAAAATTCTAATTTCCGTAGAGTAAATTAATCTTCTCATTCCTGCAGCTTCACCAGCATAAATTTACAACAAAAAAAAAAAGAAGTGTGCATTTAATACATTTAATATAGGGCTGACATGCCAGAGAGGGCTCCTGTTTACTCCAACAGTGCATAACCTGCATCAACTCCTAGGGGCAGCTTATCTCCACCAACACAGCCCTTCCCCAATAAATATGCAGGATGGCAACAGCCGTAAACAACAACAACAACAACCAACTTTTAGTTCCCAAAGAGTCGGACCTGGCGCTTCACAAGACCCCTGGTACCCAAGGGGATGCTGGCACGTTCAATTCGGGACTTTCCGCTGGTATTGTCCTCTTCCCAAAAACACTTCCACAGTTTACTGAACAGATGCCACGTGCACCAATGTGAAACACTAATCCCCCAGGAGACACGCAGTGGAAGGTCACGATTCAGAGCAGAACAAAGAAGTTGCAGGGAAAAAGATGTGGCACCCTCATTAGGAAACAGAGCTTACAGAGCAAAGGAGGTAAACAGCACATTTTGGAGCTAAAAAAGACAATAGGGCAGAAAGAAAGGGATGAGAATAAATAGAGAAGAATACAAGATATGAATGAGAGGACTTCTCAAATTAGTCTCTGTGCAACTCCAAAGAGGCACCAATTTCTGAAAAACAAAACACAATGCCTAAGTATTTCCCATGTGGGAATCAAGAAGAGTCTGAAAAATTTACTCGTCAGATAAGAAAAGAACAGACATTTTTGTCTATCAGCAGTAGGGGGAAAGCTCAATATTTTGAGGAAAACAAGAATGTATAAAGGCCATAAAATAATCATTTTGAGACTCATAGAAGCAGGACTTAGATGAAAGTGCAGGGGACCAGTTTCAGCTTCAGACCCGTTTGTGATTCCGTCAGTAAAGGGGCTTGTAAGACAAAACTACATAAGGGAATACACACAGGGATGGATCAGAGAGTAACCATTAGACTGAAGAGGTACTTGAGTATTTTCCAAGTCCTCAGTTGTAAACGGATTAAAGGAACTTTTGCTGCTACAGCTGGCAACACACAAGTTTATAAAAAAAACAATCTGATGTAAAATGAACCAGGTGGAATTGCATCCTAAAAATAAAGCAAAAATTAGTATAGGCTGGGGAACTGCAGTGGAGTAAGTCAGGCAGTATGTCTACTAACAGGTGAGGGTTGAATCTCTCTCAAAGGAAAGAGAGGTATAAAAATAATAAGAGACTTCTGTAAGAAACAGTTTTGCAAGGTAACACTAAAAGCTATCCAAAAATAATGAAGGCACAACTATGTCACATGCCTGCTATTGAAATTCAAGCTCAAAATAAAATAGATATATGGAGACAAATATGATACAGAAACTCATTAAGCAAAAAAAATGTAAACAAAACTTTAGAGCCTTGTACAGGCATGAGAATTTTATGTGGATTTTCAGATGTAAAATAACAAAGATTAAGAAGATAGGAACCTGCAATGATTTCTGGTGAGAAGGTAATAAGAGATACATTTTATTAGCCAAATTTACCATGCTGAGTAAACAATAAAGAGGATTCGAGGAAGCGAAGCATTATTTCACAAAGGTCTTTTCAGTCCTATAATTAAAACTTAAGCAGACAGGCTCCAAAAATCACTTTAAGAAAATTCTGAAAGCGAGAGGTAAATTGGATCTCATTCACACAAGTAAAAAAGGAAAAATGTCAAGATATATAAAGCACAAATTTTATGAAAGAATGACAGGGCAGACAGATCCCTAGTTAGAAAACTACAGAAAATATATAGAGAGAGCAGCAATCCCAGTCACTAGAGACAGCAGGTACTAGTTCAGAGAAGAGAGGAAATACTTCTGTAGTATTTTATAAGAACTGCCATCTCCCAGACTACTGATAAAGAGATACAGTTTCTAGATAAATCCAAAAAGCAAAATTAATTAGAAAACAGAGGGATACTCCCTGGTCTTCAGAAAAGAAAATAAAAAATTCCTGAGGTAGAAGATTAAATCTAGGAACTACAGATGTTTAACTGTTTGAACATAAACACAGACACCAGTACCAGATTCTAAGAGGAATTTTCCTTCCCATATCATTGGAATAATTTATTGTGATTGAGAGGAGAGTTGTACTGCCAAACAAGGACAGGTTCCATAAACTGATCATTGCAGAATATTCTTCCCTACCTTTTCCAGATGTCTTTTTTGTTGGTATACTGGGGATTGCTAGTTAGCGATGTTCATCTAGATCAATTAAAATTTATTATGGGGAAAAATGTTTCACATAAAATTTCACGAAAGCACAAAAATCTTATCTCTTTTTGTAAGCCCACTTACAGAAGAGAACAAAACACGTGGGTCCTACAGGAGCAGCATCTGGCTTTGAAAATAAGTTGAGGATCTGCATTTCTGCCTTTTTTAGAAGAGTTTCCATATGAGTGAACAGATCTACTTTAAGAAAGAGGTACAAAGAAGGGCAGCCACCACCATTCCTACAGTTTGTCCCAGAAATGGGATGTCCAGGATGAAGGATCAGGGAGTACCCAGAGCTGAAGGGCAGAAAGGGCTGTACCACAACTAGCTCACTTGCATATTCTGTGCTACTTTTTTGGGCAAAATGTGTCTCCTCCTTAAAAGCAACATCATTTCAAACATGCAGATTTGCCACTTCCATCTCTGGATAGCAAAAGAATAATGATAAACTTCAATTACTAGGTGAAAACCCCTCTGTGAAAATTAAGCATTATAAATTTAAACGTTAAAATTCAATGAGATACTTAAAAACAGCAGGATCTGTCAAAAGGTAATCACGATAAAGTTCAGTCTAAATTAACAAAAGTCTCACAAGTGAGGAGGGATGTGGATTCCTTGGACAGAACAGCTAACATTAAAAACAGCACAGTCTCTTCTCTTAGGTTACCTACACACACAGGAACACAGAACTACACATCACTTCACACATTTACCAATGTAAATTTAGATGTAACAGCCTCAAAATGCAAGAATATTACCAAGGACTTCGAAGACTGGAAGATCTGCCTCCAAATACTCATCACCCATATTAAAAGTATGGACTTCCTCCTCAAGGCTTAAAAAAACATAACTTCACTTGGATCAAGACAGGGATTTCTTAGTCAGGTCGCCTCTTGGGGGAGAAAAATATGAAATCTTATCAAAGCACTTCTCAAAGTAATACCTGAGTGAGAGTTTTCCATTTTCAGTATCTTCAAGTCGGAATCTTATAATCAAAATACAGAAAGATTTCAGTAGACTTAACCTTCTGAACAACTGATATATAGGGACTCAAGAAAACAGGTGCTCCCTTTCCAAACACACACATTTTAATAAAAGAAGACGTAGACGGGAAGACTAAGCAAATAAAAAATGGGAGAGATATCCTTGGGGGATAAAAGAGCTTTGAGCAGTAGGTATAAACACATCACAGATGGTACCTGTCTCCAACTAGGATTCAACAGCTTTTATCCCAGAATGCTGCTGGAGAGACCACGGGATAAAATCTTCTTTCACATATGTCATTGGGCCCAGGTCCAAATTCTCTTTGGAAGTAACCAGAAGAATAACAACTGTGATGGATGGTAACATCCCATTAGACTCGCTTGTTTGATTCCTGAATGATCCCTTTAAGGACACTCAGGAGGTGAAGAAAGAAAAATTACTGTGCTTTTGATGGTAGCAATTAGACACTATATTTGCTTATACATAGAGGATTAACTTCCTCATCTTCTCCTCATCACTGAAAAATTGGTACAGTAAAATATGAGATGCCCTAGTGATGAATGAAAGTATTCTGTCAGTTCTGATTGCCAGAAGAAAAAAGCCAAAAAATATGTCATTCCTTATTTATTCAAAGAACAAAAATTAGTCAGCTAGTAAATGAGACACACTGAATATTACTGGATGAGGAGGGATAATAGGGCAGGCTTTCACTGTTTCCATCTGCATGTGACTGTGCTGACAGTAGATGGGACTGTCACTTTCCAAGCACTACTGTACATCTGCAGCACTGCGTTGGAATTAGAGTAATCATTTATACCTTGTACAGTTGCTCTGCACGTTTGGGGTTTTTCAGTTGCCTGTATGAAATAATTTTTTTAAAAAAAGGTTAGAAGTGTAAATACAAGGAAGAGGTATCCCAAGGTTTGTTCTTAGTTGAGGAGATGGCTTGCAACTTTTAAGCTGAACTGAACTTTGAGCAAGGGAAAAAGCTGCAGGTGGGTCACACACTGGAAATGACCTGATTTGGACCAATTGACCTGATTTGTCCAAGGTGGGCGAGCCACCTTTACTTACCTCAGAAAAGGAACATACAATATTAACATGTGTTCGAAAAATAGCACCACTCCTGCCATGAGATAAGTAAATGTTTAAGGAATTCAGAGGCTCTCCTCCAGTCTTCTGGAGAAATTCACAATTCTGACAAAGAATAAAGTGAGAATGAATTCAGTTCAAGCTCTCTGCTCGCCAACCTGCCTCACAGCGGCTGCAAGGACCACAGGAGTGCTCAGAAGGATGAAGAAAGTCAATAAATGCCACACACCTTTCATCAACAGCACTGTTCTAACTCTGGAAGTCCCCTGCATCACACACTTGTGTGGAACAAGAGGAGAGGGGTTGTGTTGGGAGAGCAAAGTAGTGCCAGATGCCTGGGAAAGGTGAATCAGCCACTGTGCATGGACTGAAAAGAGATAAGAACAGGTCTGGTTTTCTATAACCTCAGAGGCTGTGAGGGATGCTGGGACACACACTGGGCATCCAGGAAACATTTGCTTTGCCTCTGTAAGTAAATAAATCTAAGATACAATATTGTGTTGTTATTATCTTACATCTCTGCTCAAAAACACATTCTGCAAGAGCACCATATCGAGTAAATAAAACAGCCTATGATGAATTATTCATTGTGAATCTGTAACTACTTATTATTCTTCTAAAAGAAATATAACTCACTTCCAGAGTCCAAAACCCGTCTGTCTGCTCAAAAGTTGTGACAATATTATTTTTGCTTTCCCCTTCAAATCACAAGAAAGATTGTGTATCAATGTGAAGCAGAGGCTAAAGCCATATCCGGAATGGTGTGTGACAACCTGTTTTATATTCTAAACTAAGACTACACTACAGATAAGTGCATTCAGCTACCAAGGGGCTGGGTTTCCTGATATATGACAGAGGAAGAAAAGTCAACTCCAAGCAAAATTTAGTTCCTTCATCCTTTGTAACTCTCCCAATGCAAGCGAACATCAGAACCGGCAGCAATTCATCCCAAGAGGCTGTGGCTCCTGGCAGTTCCTCAGGACTTCCTCTGGTGCTGAATAGCACCTCCCTGTGTGAGCATGGATAGGAGGGCATCAGCAAGCCAAAGGCTATCAATAACTCCACGTTATCTACTTCTTTTCCTCCTGTTTCTCCTACTCAGATCTACTCAGGCCAGCAGTTCAGAGGAACCCTCCACACGCACCTTCCTTCAGCCGGTGTGTCCCCGGTTCCACGAGGATCTGGACACAGTAGACCACCCGGGTTTGGATCCCACCTCCACAGAGCCCTGCCTGCTTCTGGTGGCGAGGGTCCTGCTGGTCAAGGAGAAGAGACACTTGGCAAGATTTCCATTCAGAAGTCCTCCAGGCAAACCTTTGGGAATAAAATGAGAAGAGGTAAAATGAGTTGTTGAAAGCTACAGGTGAGGGAGACGTACTTTATTAGATGACAAAATACAGTTGGCTTAATCTTTATAGCAGCACTTTCCTATCCAAAACAGGGAATGTTTGGAAACATTTTGAGTGTTAAATTTACATAGGTTAAGTATGTGCTATTTGTCTGGAGCATTTATGTAAAACTTTTGACAGAGCACCAATCTCCAAAGCGGTCTGAAACACTAAATCATCCTGACAACACCTTTGAGCACGGCGTAAAAAACGAGTGAAGATTAAGAGGTTTGATTAAGTGTGAACAGTAGTTTTCAAACATGTGTCTCAAACCACTAAACCACCCCTCTCTGCCAGGAGCTGAACACCTTGCTCTGAAATGCACTTAACAGCTGAAATCCTGCATACGTCGACGGAGCTCCAAGCACTTGCAGCTTTTCCACATGAGGCAGCTTTCTAAGTGCCTAAGGTACTGCCAGTTCCTTCAAGGGATTGGCTAAAGTATCTCAGTTAATTCCATTTTCCACAAGTTGTGATACACAGCAAGCTCTAGATAAAAAATACTTTCATTCTATATTCCATTAACACCTAAACAGCATTAAAGGTTTTTAAGGACTTATAACGTTTTGGGGCACAGGTAGGTGAATGTTGTACAGACAACAGTTGCTGGTGTGTACCAGCTTAAATGCCAGGAAGAACTTATTAAAACCACAGGGAAAACAGTGCTGTGTATCCGTGGAAAGCAGAAGTTATTTCCCCATCATGACTGAAAATGTAGAGCATATTTCTAACACAACTGTTTCCACAGGCAGAGTTCCCTTTGATTCACAGGTCACAGTATGAGGGGAGTAAATAAGAGCCCAAAGTCTTCCTGAGCTTCCCGAATGCAAATCTTAGGCAATATTGTTTTTATAACCAATCTGTTCACACTTGTGCTGCTTTATGCCTCCACTCCTCTAAATTTCCAAGTTTACTTTTACCACAGAATCTTTTGAGTTTTGTGTAATGTAAACTACGTAAAATAATTTCCTTCTTTTATTCTCAAGACAAATGCTCTCTCCTTCTACAGCAGATCCACAGTTGTTAAAACTACATATGTTCCTTAACTGCTGACTGATCACTGTAAACTCAAACACAGTGGGGTGTCTCTGCAGGAAAAGCCTTCCATATCGTAATTCCATGTATTCTCCATAGTGAGTATCTGTTCCTGACTACAGCTATGGCAAGCAAACCTGCATCTCAAACTACATTTTGAGCACATATCAATGTTCTCTTAACTTCTTACGTTGTACATGATTTCTATCCACAAAGCACTTCCAAATTTTGTAACATCTTCATGGAAAATATTTGTGAATACTGCCAATTACTTGCATTTACAGGTACTGATCAGATGAGCTGTCGTGCTCTCTTAAATAACTCACAGCATCTTGTGCAAATCTGGATACACTCACAGGGTTCATTACCCCCAAAGAAAATAATATAGAACACACTTTTCACATGACAAGTATCAAATACCTAACTCCCACAACATATAAAGCACAGCCATGAATTCTTCTTCTCATTAGTTCATTCTGGGAATTCCTAATCCCATTTCTTGGGTATGCAGTGTTAAATGCATCCATAAAGGCAATGAAAAGTGCTCTTCATCAAACAGCAGGTAAAGAGGATTCCTCCTCCACATCCCTTCAGAACATTGTGCTTTTCAGGTCTACACTTTCAAAATCAAAACCTTAAATATAGAACACAGGCATCTTGCCGCAGCCATGGAAATAGTTGTTTTAAGGACGTATTTCTTAAAACAAGAACTGACTAAGGAAAAACTCATTACCAATATCTGGCTTAGGAAGTCAGCTGTGAACTCTGGATCCTAAAGACTCATTTCCAGAGGTGTGAGCATCTGCTTCTCCTATTCAGCGTGAGCTGCGGGAGTTAACACCTATGAAAATTAGGCCATCGGTGATTAAAATTATGCAAAATAACTAAATCTGAGCTCAGAGAGATAATTAAACTTCATCAGCTCCTGAATCTAAAAAAAAAAAAAAAAATCCCTTTATATATTCTCCCAGAGTAACCTGTGTGCGAGCAGTGTGCAAGGACAGCTCTCGGCGCTCCGCCAGCGCCTGCGCCGCTGGCACCAGCTCCAAGCCTCAGCCCTGTCCTGCTTATACCTGCACATGTTCTCAGCTGTCCAGTGCTCCAAAAACAAATCCTGACCTCCAAGCATTAAAAGGGACACATTTTCATGGCCATTAACAAGCCCACTACCCAAAGAGGTCAAAGGGTTGAAGAGTAGTGTTGCTACCACTCCCAAAATGTAACTCCAGAGCCTACTAGCACAGCTCACTGCACTTCCCCTCCAGTCTTTACTACTTCACACTAATGCCTTATCTTTAATTTGGGCATAACGAACCTCATTTACAAAGTGATACCATCACACCTGTATCTCAGCAATAACCTTAAGCCTTTTCAAAAAAAAAAACACAAGTCTTAAAACGTTCCCATTTTCCATCATTTAACTTCTGAAAAGCTTTGAATTTCCAACAAAGCAAAGAGAGTTTTTTGCCATATCGCTGTCTCGTAACATAGCAACCACAACTAAAATGAATGATATGAGGACATAATCATAATTCTGGAAAATCTATCTATTCCCAGCGAACATGAAAGCTACACATCAAGGATAAAAAAGATATAATACATTGTTTTAAAACTGATGACTCAGCGACAGTTATGAAACAAACAGGGGCTCAATATCTTTCCAATTTATAGTAACCTCTTGGTCTCTTTAGTCTATAGGACTTATGCTCTTTAGTGTTCACACAAGTTTTATACCTGTATATACCCATTCACCTTAACTGAACGATCCCAAATTTATATCACAATAAAAGAAAGCAGAATCACCTCCTATGTGTTTAAGCTTTTTAAGCACTTAATCCTTTCAGAACAAATAACCAAAGGTAAAACAAAGCGCAAAGCTCTGGAGTCTTACATGCAGTTAAAGTGTTTTATTTTCTTGCATTTAAACTATTGATTACAGAAGTTATTGTAAACTTCAGTCATAAAATTAAAAGCCCTTCCCATTTAACAGCAAATTTACACCTGTGCCACATACCTGTGATGGGACCTTTAACTTGTAGCTTTGCCATGGACATACAGGTTATACTTAACAGAGCAGCTCTGAGGTTTAAAGTATTTTTATCATCCCTGGATCCTTTTAGGAGACTGGAATACAACTTCACCCACCTCTCTCTGTGGAGTACAACTCTGCAAGTGCTGCCTCTTTAGCCGCTGGCTTTTTATGTCTGCCCCTGTATCAAAAAACAGCCTCTAGAAAATCATAAAATCACAGATTGGGCTGGAAGGGACCTTGAAGATCATCTCATTCCAACGCCCTGCTATGGGCAGGGACATCTTTAACTATCCCAGGTTGCTCCAAGCCCTGTCTAATCTAACCTGGCCTTGGACACGCCCAGGGTTGAGACAGCCACAGCTTCTCTGGGCAACCTGTGCCAGTGACTCACCACCCTCACACAATGAAGAATTTCCTCCTAACATTCTTCTAAACGTAATATTAATTTCTTCCTAATCCCATTCCTTCTGCTCAGCAACTTGTTCTGGTCTATGTTCTAGCCCATTTTCTTTGCTGTGGCTGGAGCATGCTTTGGAAAATTCTTGCCCTAAAAATAAAGCTAAAGGAAAGACTACTTGTTTCCAAATCAACCCAAAAATAGTGAAGAAAAGATTTCTAGGAACTGGGAAAATAAACAGGAGTCTCACCCTAAAGGATTTAAAAACTAATCTGATTAGGCAAACAGAAAAAATGAAGGAGTGGTTTGTGTTGAGACCAGACAAATGAAGGAGAGCACCTTTTATTTCTGCTATTGAAGCTCCTTAAATTCATCATCTTCTTGTAAGGGGAAGAAAGAAAAGATCATTGTTTGGTAAGCCTCAGCAAACCACAGATGAAGTGGCATATATTTAAGGGGAAAAAAAGCATAATCCTTCTAGGTATTATCCTGCAAATAGAATGTGGTCAAATAAGGGGAATAGGAGCATCTGAGGTTTCTTATATTATTTCACAGGATTAACACTACATCTCTCTATGTCTGAAAGCTGCTGCTTTCCAACCTGAGCTATTTCCAGCAGCTCAGTCACCAATTCCCAAGGACCAACACCAAATCACCAGGCTACAAACTGAAACTGGACCAACAGTACCCTTTACCAGCTGCTGAAACCTAAATAACATACATTTTTGACTTCTGTTCATTAATACAAAATCCTGGTCCCCACGGCCTTACATCCAGTAGACCCACAGCACATTCTGCAATATTATGGATTTTCATTCTCACTTGTTTCTTTATACTGAGTGAATCAATCAAAGTCCAGTAACCAGACACTGCTGTAAAATTCTTCTGCACAGTGTGAGAAGGTCACAGCCTACCACCCGCATTTTGAGATATTACATCCCCGGAAATAACAATTAACTAAATACAAGAGTTGTACTTTTTAATATTTTCAGTTAAGTGGCTCTATTAACCTGCAGTTTAATGTTATTTTTCTGAGCCAGCACATTAGGCAGCTCATCCTTGCTCATGCAGATACTGCCCTGGAGGTGTTGCCTCAAGGCAGGGAGGCATAACAGGACGGGGAAGGTTTCAGAGTTCACAGGCTCATGAAAACCTGGGCACAGCAGCAGTACACTGAAAGAACAACACATTTTCTTCTACAGAGAGAGAGGCACCTCCAAAAAATTATCAGTGTTATGCAGGTTCTCACCTTTTGGGCTCTCCTGGCTCTACACAACCGTTTGCCCTTCAATACAGTGCAATGTCAAAAAGGGGAAGTGAGAAACCAGGGACAGACCCATGTCTGTTCACTCCCTGATTAAATTCCAGCCAGTCTCCCCCAATCAGGTGTCACCTGCACCCACGCTCCTGTACAAAATCAGCAAGACAATGTGTTAATCTATTGTCTTTGAAATTGATGTGCGCTTGGGCAGGAGCAAAAATCACTCTGTAAGAGCCTTTCCGTAGGATGTAATCAAGCAACAGAATATTTTTTTTTATACTTCCTCTCTTCTGCTAGCAGGGTGCATAAAAATGATCAGGATTTGATTTTGAATGAGCCCAATGATACAGAGACACTTTTACAGGTGACGCCTTCCTAGGAAATGTATCTTGCAAAGGCTTTATAGGAGGTTTTGGCAGTATCTGGCAAAAGCCCCAGAAACTCATGACTTGAGCACTGAACAGATCTCCTATTAAACACACTCATTCACAGACAGGGAGATTTGTCTGCATGCATATAAAATTCTACCAATCCCAAAGCATTTTACAGTCAATCTCAGAACATGTCACATGAAAAATCAAGCAATATTTTATTTTCTTTGCAAAGCACACTATCAATCTCCTCTGTTAGCCTGGCCAAGCATAATGGCATGAGCTTGCAGACCAGAAAGGTGAGATCCACTCCTTCATGCCCCAAACCAAGCAGGCTCTCAGGGACTGCAAAGTTTCCCATTTCAAGAAGCACCCAGAGGGAAGCTGAGTAAGGTAAGCTATTAGCTCCAAGCAGTTCCTTTTCCTCAAGCAAGACTGGGATTTTTTTATGGGGAGATGAAGAGGAATCATTAAATCTTATGTAAAAGTTACAATTTCAAAGCCAATAAAAGCCCGGCCGTGGAGACCTGACCAGTCTCTGTGCAGCTGAGGAAATTCTCTGAAACAGCAATCAGCATAAAAGCCTTTTCAGAGAATAAGAGCAACTGCTCTCAGTTTTTAAAATATGAAAATATACACCGAAGTGGGTGTAATTCAAATTTATTTCTAGATATAACTGTAACTATTGTAACAGGAACAGCCAAAATAGCAACAATTACAAGAGTATTAGCAACAATAAATAATACCACTAATCATCGCTAACAACGACCACATCGATGATCTCTCAAACACAGAGGAAGCACCACATGCGACTCTCCCCATGCACAAACCGAGCAAGGAGAATCTGCAGGGGCTTCTTCAGTTCCAAAACCTGGGCTGGAAGCTCTGGCCGTACCTGGGGCAGGGCTGCAGCGGTGCCTTCCCTCCTGCGCCGCACGCTTCCCGCTCTTCCAGCTCGGGGCACGGCTTCCCGGCGCCCACGGCCACGCTCCGCACGCCGCGGCGCCGGCTCCGGAGCGCCGGGCCGAGGCTGTCCCAGCCGCAGCTGCGCGAGCAGGGGCTCCATGGGGACCACTCGGACGGGGCGCAGTCCTTGGGGACGACACACGGCCTGGAGGTCACGGGCACGGGGTCTTGCAGGCAGAGGCTGCGGTAAGAAGACAGTACAACAGCTGAGGAGGTCTTGCGTAATAAACTTCTTTTTCAAGCCAAGCTCCCCAAGAAGAAATCCATAGTCATTCGATCAGAAGATCTACATCAACACCAGTGCAATGGAAATAAGAGAAGTTCTAATGCAGGGCACATAAAACATTTCCAATGAGCTCTGGGTGCAAACTTGCATGCTGAGTAGTTTGTAAATAATGTATTTCATTTATCTTGGGTTAAAACAGATGCACAAGGCATTATATCTGCTCCTGTATAGTTAAGAGTTTCACAGTTTGTCCTGTACAGAAAATAAAAATCCAACCCCAAGAGAAATACTGCCACTGATAACCATTCCAACATCCTGCACACAGGACTAGATGTCCTCCATCCATCCATCCATCCATCCACACATCCTGCTGAGCAACTCTGCTCTTTTAAAAAGTAATTAGTCCCACGTCTCAGTTCCGTGAGGCAGTTATCAAACATGTGCTGTCAAACAAGGTCAGAGGGTTTTCCAACCTGACGAACCACCAGAGACCCAGGAATGCTGCAACTGGGGCTGGATTTTGGGACTCAATTACTCCTGCTGACATCAGGACATGATCTCATTCATTCTGTAACACATCAGGACACCGCCTTAGGCCAAATAAAATGGGAAACCAAATTCTAAGGGCTACCAACTGATGAGATTTGGTATCAAGGTACAAAGTCCCAGAATAAATTTTTGAAGAGTTCCAAAGCTGCAACATCTTTTCACAGCTAAGCAAATACAGCAAATGCAGCAAATACTTTTGGGAGAAGACAAACCTTCAGTCTAAGGCCAGCATCCTTCCTTGCTCCTCCACTTCTGTCTCAGCCAGCTGATGGCTCTCCTGCTCAGAGAGCTGTTCTGGTGGAAGGTGTCCCTGCCCACGGTAGAAGGGCTGGAACTATCTGGTATTTTAGGTCCTTTCCAACCCAAACCATTCTGTGATTCTAGAGGGTCACCTCTCCTCCCCCAACATGGGAGAAAAACCTTTCTTTTCTCAAAAACCTTGGACAGATGAGAAAACAGAGTAGAAAAGGATATATTGAAAGAGGACTGAGGGATGTATGAGCAGAGGTACCCCTGAAGCATCATGAAGGATGGGATAGGGCAAATAAAAAAAAAAAACCAGAAAAATGCAATCACCAGGAGAAAAGACAACAAGATTTTTTGACTTCTGCATAGTGTTATATGGATGAAGCGAAGTGGCCTCTGAAATTAAAACCACACCTGATGAACTCAGTGTGAACTCTTAATTTTTCTTCTCAAGCCTCCAGCTGCTTGTGGTCAAGTTTTTGCCAACTGCAAGGAGCAAACACAGGTACACTTATAAGGAGTGAAATCCAGAGCTGCTGCCAGGGAAGCAGCATTACCTCTCCTGCTATTACAGCACAGTTTGACCAACCTGCCTCCCTCTGCAGAAAACAGACTGGGGCAATCATGTCAGGATTGCTGGGCAGCCTCATGGGGGGAGCAGAGAAGATAAAGGGCATTCACTCGCTTCTCCAGTCTAGAAATTGGTCCCCTTTTCACAAAGGTCGACAGGAATATTCCCATTGACACACATCAAGTTTGACTAGACCCTCAGCCACCAGCAAAATACAGCATTTCGTGGCTTCTCTTTGTACTTCAAAGTAAAACAAGAAAAGCTGTAACAATTTTTTGTCTCGGTTTCTTCACCTGGAATACAACTCAGTAATCTCACAGGTGCTGTGAGGATGAATTTACCGAGGTTTATTTAAACAACTTCCAAAAGTACAAACAGTCTGTGATGTAGCCCCCTCAAAATGAAACTATCCTTGCTTACAATTGAAAACCATGTCTCATTTCTCTATTACAAGTCAAATGCAACTGATTGCAAAGCTGTCTCCGGTACAAAACATCAGTACTATTGAAAAAAGGTCTGAAAAGTAATAATCTTATATATATGTACTTACTAACCCAGGGATTTTGAGTCTTTTTTTGGAACATTAGGTTAGGTGCAGTCACATGAATGGTCACTTTATTTCCCTTTTAATACCTTTTCAACAGGGGAGCCACCCATGCCACAACATTAACGAGAAAGAATAATTCCTGATTTTGAGTAGGTAAAACAGCAGCACATAAAAAACGCTGTCCTAACTGATGGTACCAGAAAACTCGAGTTTATCTAAGAACACAGAATGGGGGGGTAACTGATCTTACATTTTTAAAAGTGATCAAAACTCCCCATTCAGATACAGTGCAAAAAGCAAAATCCACTTTTGGAGTTGCACCACTGCAAAAGAGATTTTTGTCCTGCCTGATCTTTACTGAAACATCAAACAAAATGTAGCCTTTAAAAATCTGGATTGGAGTCTTCGTTCAAATGAACTTTGCCAATCCCAGTTCTTGGCCAAACAACACCTCCAATCCCTCCCCTAATGGATTCTCCAAACCTGTGCCAACACTCTGGCTGGGAAAGCCATCCCTGCCAAGAAATCACCCCTGCACTGGCAAAAGCCTTTGCTAAAGGCTGAATAGCTGTTTCTTTCCCTGAAAATCCCCCCTCTGCTCCTGCTATAAAAGGCAAGATGCTAACTTTGTTGACCTCAAGGTGAATGAGACTTGGAGCTGGCAATTTCCATCCTGCTCAAGTAGGCTTTTGAGGGAGAATTACAAGCAACTGCTGAACAGAAAGAAAATTAATTAACTTGTACCTACTCACTCAGAGCCTCCAAGTCAAATTAATTGTGACACCGAGCAACACAAAGACAAATGTAAAAACACTCTTTTGCATGAAATTCAGACGCAGCCTTTCATGTCGCAGATGTATTTAGGACAATCTAATACAGATAAAGCCCAGACCTGCGAGACACTCACTGATCTGAGGCTGCAAACCAGACACAGATTTGTGCTGCTGTGGCTGTATCCAAACCAGCAGGGACAGGAAGGAGGTCCTGGGGACAGGAGATACTCTATCAATCCTGTTTTTAAACTGATTTTCAACGTATTAATGTCTCAGGTTAGATCTTCTACTTGGGGGTCGATCTGGTAACTGTGATATAGTAGAGTACTTACACAACCGATGCTTTTTGCTGTGTTACATGCCTGGATTGACACTGTAAAACCACAGGAATTGTTTCCCAGCCCACGCTGAGGTGCCTGCGGCGTAGGATGGATCCATTAGTGAGCAGCCAGCAGCAGCACGGAGCCCAGCTCGCTCAAGTGGCACAGTGCCCTCTGAGCCCCTTGTGTGCTGAAGGGCAAGAAACCACTCATTAAAGAAACACAAAACACTAAACCAAAGGAAACCTACTCATGCCTCTTTCACACTCCCAGAGTCCTGGAGCAGAACAGCAGAGGAGGAGGGAAAGCAGCCCTGGGTAGCCCCTGACTGTGCAGCTCCACATCCCCGTGGCTGTGCCACTTCACGGAGCAGCACCGCCCGTCTCCTCCACCTCCGGCCACACACACCCACGAGACACAGGAATCGTGCAGCCCCGAGCTGAACCACAGCACCTTCCTGCTCTGGACAAAAAGCAACTCACCAAAAATAGCACATTTTCCAACAGCTCGGTGCCTGTGCTACGTGCCCTGCAGTCACAGAGCCATCACATCCACCACACGGGAATGAGTGGGAGCAGGTCCGTCAGCTGGAAAAAGCAGCAACACTCCCCAGGAGCCGTGCACCAGTAAATCAGGTTGGGCACAGCACAGGAGTCACCCCTGGATTCCTTTCCCAACCGTACCAAGGCATTCAGAACCACAGGTGAATGCATTTCCTTATATTACAGGATGAGACAGCTGGTTATTGTTAAACCTTTCACACTGAAAGGATCACCTGCAGAGCAACTGGACGCACAAGAAGCTGTCACCGTGGCCATGCTGCTGCTACAGAGGCAGCACCAGGAGGACAGGGTACCACTTCCACAGCCAGGCTCTCCCCCAGCAGCTCGGGGAGGCTCCTGGGAAGTGTCATGCCTGACCAGGGAATTCATGTTCAAACCCACGTGCTGCAGAGCAAGATAATGCTGAAGTGAGCTAAGTTAACAACCCATTTCCATTTTTTCTCTTTTTTAGCAGTGTCTCCATTTCTGCAATGAAGGACCCAACCCTACAGGCTGCTGGAATACTCACTACCTGCTCTTTGCACTTGGCTAATAATATTAAGATTTCATAGTGGACAGAGTCTTGCCACGTTTCTAACAGCACCAAAGCACTTATTTCCCTTAGAAACTGGCAATCAGTGTTAACAGGCACACTTTTGAGAATTCCTAATGTGTTTTTAGGGTCCTCAAGGGCTGCCAGGACTATTTTGGATACCAGATATTCAATCTGTGTAGCAGAGGTTTCTTTGGCAGAAAAAACATCAGCCCCTTCTGCACCAGGGTGGGGAAGATGGGGAATATTTGCCTGCCATACAACTGACCTGAGGGAAAGGGAACTGGGAGACCTATAATCCAAACAAACATCAGTAAAGATGTCTAAGTTTTGGTGTTTCCAGAACTTAATGCACCAGATCCTCTGCTTTAATTAAAAAAAAATGCTGGCTTACATGTGCACTACTTTGGCAGACTCTGAGATCTTGGGGCTACAGAGGCAGCTGCCTCCCAGCACAGTCTGGGAACAGGAGAAAAAACACAGTTGTTATTATTGGATACCACTTCTAAAATCATCGAAACACAGAATCGTTAAGGTTGGAAAAGATCTCCAAGATCATCGAGTCCAGCTATCAACCCAGCACTGCCAGGTCCACCACTAAACCATGTCCCCAAGTGCCACCTCCACACACCTTTTGAGCCATCCCCTGAGCAGCCTATTCCAGTGCCTGACCACCAAAACGTTGCTCACGGAAATGAAAAAAGCCATCACTGCTCCTTTGTTTCTCGTGCTTTTAAATAAAAGCAAAAGAAATGAGAGACAAAACTTTGGAAAAGAACATTAGAAAAGAAAATATCCTTCTTCTCCAACAGCTCAGGGACTTGTTTTCAAGCCAGAGCACTGAGGCTTGATTCCGACATCTGCCAGGAGGAATGTGAACATAGAATTCCTCTCCCAGATCGGAATCACAACCATCCAACAGCATTTTACAGCACAGCATTTTCACCTCCGGACTGCAGAATTTTGTATTCATCCAGAGAACAGAAGAATGTCAACACTGAAACCGCAAATATTTTTTTCCTAAAAACGTACGACAGCAAAGTGGTTAAGCACAATCCACTAGGAAATGGATAATGGAAATTGAAATTACAGAGGCAAACAAAAGAGTTGAATGCTGCTCCACCTCTGCCTTGACAGATGGGTTGTCCCTTGACTGAGTTTGACCTGAATTTTCACTTACAAAGGCAAAGTAAACAGAAACCCAAATCCAACTCTATTATATCACTGTTGTCATCTTACACAGTGAATGAAGAGTTTAAGAAATATGTACATAAAAGAGTTCTAATGCAAATAATAATAATAAAAAAAACCCCTTTATAACTGTTTGCTCCTGACTTTAACTTCTCAGTATGCATAGTTGAGCACACACACCAGGTTAGAATATCAGGTTAAATTTATTTAGGATTCCAATGTATAACTATGCACATTTATTTTACTAAACTGCAATTTAGTGTCTAACCTAAACAACCTTTTTTTTTTCTCAAAAAAAAAATAAAAGGAAGGAACTCAAGGGCCTTTGTCTCATTATTCTTCAGATTTTTACAACTGTGACAGGACAGGAAACCAAAAAGAACAGAAGCTCTGTCACATTCATTTCTTGCATCTTTTTCAGAGATTTATTTTTTTTTTTAATGCATGGAAGTGCTTATGTTTGAATCTGTTACTGGATGTAAGACTTAAAGCAAAACTGAAACATTTTTCTGAACTAAAATGAAACCTGAATTCTATCTGAAATAGTACGAAAAAAATCCAACTTTTAAATAAAGTCTTTAAAAGGTTCAAATCAAATCCATAACATCATTCTATTTTGATGTTATTCCTTTTATTTTCATGAATATAACGTTTCTACACCAAAATCGTTTCTGAGGAAAACTGGACCTGTCTTGAAGCCTACTGATGTTCTGCTGTTCAATTGTCATTTCAGGTGTTTTCGAAAAGGTCTGTCCCTCCCTTTCCTCTTCCTTTGTCCCTTTTCCTTCCCTTCTGAGAAATGTGGAACCTCCAGACTGAAAAGATATTTCATCAAAAACATCCCCAGCTCCGTTTCCCTGACAGCGCACTTCCAGTCCTCCACATGCTTATGCTGCTCTCCAAGTAATTCCCATTTACAGCGCTGCCACCAGACATCAGTAAATAAAACAACCTTAGTAATAAATTAGCCATCCTTGCCATTTCATTATAAATTAGGCAGGATGAGGACATGGCCCCTCTCCTCCTGGGGGCCCTTGGTGGTGGTTAGCTGACCACTCCTGTTACCTGCAAGAACTGGGCAGTGGTGGCAGGCAGGGGATGGCAAAGCCCTGGTAGACCAGCAGCTCAGAGCCCACTGTTAAAGCACCTCTTGGGATATTCCTGTCTCTTGCCTCAGTTTTCCAGAAGTTTAATTTACAGTGGTGCTTGCCTAGCAGTGTTAGTAGAAATGGGAAATGCTGGCCAGGAAAATGCAAGAGCACAAACAAGGCACTTTTTTCCTGGTTTACAGCAGACACTGGGCTGCCTGCCAGTCCCCACTACAGGGTTATGCAAATGCATTTACTCTTCTTTATCAGTAGCCAAAATAGCATCGCTGCTGTAAAGCAACATCTGTAAGATCGGGCCCGCTCTTCAGAAGAATGGCAGCAAATCTGCTGCACAACAAAACGAGGAGGGCACTACCAGGGGATGCTTAAAGGGAGTCATTGTCAGGAGTATTTGATATCTGTGACACTCCAGCCCTGAAACTAAACACGGATTTGATTTTGGGCTGGATTTTTAGCTTTGAATTTTAGGTCTAAAAAGAGGAAGGAAAAGTGTGTGAGTGTCTGGATGCTGTAACATGACATGACCTTTTCTCCTCTACTCAATCAATGGGCTTTGCTCTTGCATTTGGAGTAAGAGTAAAGGACGGGTCAGGCCCAGCTCTGCAGTAAATCTGAGACACAAGCTCAGCAGAAAAAGGCTGCCAGGAGGTGGCTAATGGAGCTGTACACTCCCAAAAAGGGGGCTAGATCAGCAAAAAATACAGAAAGGAACAAGGTAGAAGACAGCTCGATCAGGGATAGTCACGAAAACTAAAGCTCCCAGCACCCTCTGCACTGTCATCCAGAAATTCAACGTATAACACAGAAAACATTTATAGAAAGTTTACTTTTCCATTCTTAGAGCAAATATAGCAGTGATTGTGAGAGGGCAGAGCAAGTGAAATTTTAACAGAATCAAGATCCCCCTCCCAGAGCCTCTGACAAGGAATGAGATACAAGAGGCAGGAGAAAGCTAACAAGTGTTAACAGACATAAACCTGCTGCTGGTCACACTGTGGAATAAATCACAAGAGACTCCATTAAAGTCAAGCAGCTACATGAGCATAAAATCTGTATATTTGGAATTTGCATATATTTAGAGATGAGTAATAAAGTCAAGATGTTAGAAACTGCTGGAACAGTTTACAAAGCCTGACTTTTTTCCAACTGACAAAAAAATACTCCATTCTTGGCTATGGGTATAATAGTAGTGGGTAAGAAAAAATGTTAGAATTCGTATTTTCACCTCAGTGTGTGTGCAAAAACACTGCAGAAATTAACAGGGGTGGAGAATTGGATGTAAAATAACCCCTTATCTCTGCCATTTGAGTATGTGCAGGTGCCAGGAGCTATGGATTACTGAAAAACAGATTGATTTCTGCAAAATTCAAGAGCAGGATTTTTCAAGAACTTCTAATATCCTTGAAAAACAGAACACAGTAAGATCTCCAGAAATTCTGACTTTCTCAGAAGTCAATCAATTTATCATTCATCTGTAGCTACTGGCACCTGCCTAAATCCAACCTGAAGTCAAACAGCAGAGCTCAGCTCAAATTTAAATGTGAGAAATAGAAAGAATGAATCTTTCCATTATTTGCTGCACATTACTGTAACCTTCACATTTGAATTACAGCAAAGCAACCTGTATAGACAAAGAGAAATCATTAGATAAAACATTAGATAAGGACAGAAATCAACAACCTCTACCAAAGATGGGTGTGCCAGTCACCTATCCTGCACCAGCATCCAAGAGTTACACCCAGACAGGAAGGCTCCTCAATAAGGATGACAATCCCAGGTTTACTCACTGATTTTTTTTCCAAAATATACCTTCTAGCTTATCCACAAGGCCAAACTTTTCAGACTTATTTTATCCTGTATTGATTTGTAAGAATGAAGGAGTTTAAGCTGATGCAATCTTAGCCTGTTCTACCAAATATATGCAGTACATGACTGAGAATGAAACTTCCCTCTCTCACAGCCAGGGCCCAGCAACAGCAGAAAGTGATATATAATTCCATTTCCTCAAAACAACAACAACAAAAAAAAACCCAGAAGAGAATTATTAAAAATATAAAACGTATTAAACAGTCACAAATCGTAGAAGAACGCAAAATCTTCAACATATGCTGGAAAGGAATTAAATCAAGAAAAGGTTCATAAAGAAAACACATTAAAAAACTCAATTTAAAACTCAAGAATGGGACTCATTCACTGTGGTGCTGCCAGGCAGAGCCAGCGCTCCATCACACAAATCCGGTGGGGATGAAACAGAGCAGGAATCACCCTTACCTCAGCGCTGCATGTTTTCCATCGCTCCTTACACACCTGACCTGCCTGGTTTGGTAGCCGATCTCCACCTCCCCGGCATGGTGGTGGGGGTGAGAGCCGGCAAGTCCGGATGCGCTTCGCTCTCCAGAGTCCGAACCCAAATCCAGCATCGTCCTCCCCGCCAGCTCCACGTCTTTAGGATGGGGCAGCCGGCATTCGCCCCACGGGCCCACGCGGAGGCTGTAGGTGTGCTGCTCCTCCCCGAGGGGACAGGCAGGAGCTCCACAGGCTCTGGATTCCGTCAGACTGGGGCACGGGGCACCCCCGTAGAGCGGCGGGGCGATGACCGCCCGTGTCCGGTGCTGCAGGCTCTTGGCGCAGCCCGTGCCGCACGGGGACCAGCCGGAGAACTGGGACACGACGCAGTCCCGCGGGCAGGGCACCAGGCAGGCCTGCTCAGCGGGCGGCTGAGGGGTGAAATACTCACAGATCTCGCTGGACACCACGGTCCTGTTCAGTTTCTGCAGGCAGCGGACGCTGCGGCGCTGCAGCCCGTGCTGGGCGGTCACACAACCCTCGGCTCCCGCCTCAGCACCCGCAGCGGGGACGAGCCCACACCTGTCCCATCCCGAAACCTCCCACTCGAACAGCTCCAGGTGCCAGTCGCAGACCTTAAAGCACCTCCTCTGGCTCTCGGGTTTGTCCTGCTGGTCGCAGTTGGCGTGGAACGTGGTCCAGCCCTCGGCGTGGGTGCACCAGACGGCCCGGCTGCGGACGCCCCCCGAGCCGCAGTCCCCGATGCAGCGGCCCCAGTGACCTGCAAGAGAGGGGGCGGTGAGGAAGGCCGCGCGCTGCTCCCCGCACGACACCGTACAATCACAAATCCATAAAGTCATAGAACGGTTCGGGTTGGAAGGGACCTGAAAGATCATCTCATTCCAACGCCCTGCCCTGGGCAGGGACACCTTCCCCTACCCCAGGTTGCTCCAAGCCCTGTCCAACCTGGCCTTGAACACTTCCAGGGATCCAGGGGCAGCCGCAGCTTCTCTGGGCACCCTGTGCCAGGGCTTCGCCACACTCTGACTAAAGAATTTCTTCCTAACGTCTCACCTAAATCTTTCTTAATTTAAATACATTCCCCCTTGTCCTATGACTATCTGCCCATGTTAAAAAATACAAATCATATCTAAAATATAAGCCATATCCTGTCGTGTATTAAAAAGCAAATAACTACCAGCTGGTCCCTAAAATTGGTTAATGCTTCCTAAAAGCTGCTAGTTGCTTCTCCCAGTGTACTCACATCACTGAATCACTTGGAGAAATTTGGGGAAAAAAGAAAATGCCGCACAGTGCTTCAAATTAAAGGCAAGCCTTTAATTTCTACAGCAGTAAAATTCATCCCAAATGAATATTTAATTTCATTTGTACAAATTAATATAAAAATGATCATAAAAGAACAATCATCTAATAGGAAAAGAAAGTCAAGTTAGATAAGAGGAAAACAGTCTTAATAGAGCAATTAGTCAACGGAATAAAGTGCATTGGGAAGCACCAGAATCATCATCCAAAGGGATAAAACAGTGAGGATAAATACATGAAAATAATCACCCTCAAGGTACACTGAGTAAGTTGTTTCCACTTGCCGCACGTGGCAGTATGAGAGGTGGCAAAGCCATCATTCAGGAGGAGAAGTTAAACCAAAATAAAACCCAGTAATGTCATTTTCAGTTCTGGAGCACATGAACATAGATATGTAATCATATAAATCTTACTTGAGGTTTTGCAAGTGAAAGCAATCAGACAAGGCTAAATAGAAAGATTTGTCTGTGAAAATATTATTCAATAAAAATCCACCAAATCAAAAAAATAATGAGGGCTATAAAGTACAAAATTGCTGGCAAACTGAAGAGCAAAGGTAGAGAAAAGCACTCAGGCCGAATCTTAACTATTAAAGGGATTTTGATGATCATCTCAAGGGGGTGTTATCTCATTCCTAAGTTTAAAAACTTTCCAATACCTCATAAAAGAGCCATTTTGTTCAATACAAACATTGCATACGTAATTCTTGCTCGAAAATACACTGCAACTGCCCTATCTTTTCTATTTTTTCAAGGCAGAAAATGAACTTGCAACAAATAAGTCGATTTATATTAAGCAATGCTACTGCAGTCAATTTTTTTTCAAATTGATTTTAAAACTACCGGAATCAGTTACATGCTCATACTACAAAACCAAACACACATAAAAACCAAAACCAGTCCCATAATAGCTGCAAGTATAATCCCAGGTATTTTGTTCAGGCCATGGCGGTTTCGTTGGCAATCCCATTGTTCCTTCTCCGTGAAGAGAGGAGTTGATCCTCCAGAGACAGGAGCTTGACATTGTGTGATGAGAAATGCAAATAAATAAATAAATAATCCTGATCTTGTTTTTATTCTTAGGAAAGCAGGGAAAGCAGATAGGAATGGGATATAACTAAACTTCTCTTCCAACAGACCCCGTGTTCCTCCTGCAGGCGTTCCTCCTGCCCCATCCTCCAGGCCAGGGCTGCAGCTCTGCCCTCGGTCAGGCACCTTCAGCCGTGGGGGACAGGCTGGGGCAAGAGGGGATTGCAGAGTCCACAGGGTTTAGACAGCTCCAGCTTTTGCTGAATCCCTCAGGCTATGTGTAAAAATCTTTGTCCTTTTTATGCCTCTGTTTTACACCAAAAGACATCAGCCCAAGGTAAGGACTCAGTCATGACAGGTACCTTGAATGGGAAAAGGCAGCATCAAACTCTAGTGTGCTCTACAAGCTGTCCTACACTAATAACAGGCTTTCAGCAGAATCCAGTCTGCTTAAAGACTGAATAATAATAATAAAAAAAAAATCTTTAAATATGCTTTTGAAGTTCAGTTACAGGGAAGAAGTCCATTGACAACTTCAGCTTTCATCCTTGATCTAACAGAATATTCTTTTCTAATGCCACCAAGATTTGAAACCAGACATCAGATTATGTAAATACTGGCATCTAAAAATAACAGTCAAAATTCAGACCTCAAGTCCTGGGTGGCTTTGTATTAACAGAGAAGAGTAACAATGATTAAGCATCACAACATAACTGTATCATGAACTTACTTATTTCTGTACAGCACATCTGCAAAGACAGTTTAGTTTTTTGAGATGTGGAAGTTTCAATACAGGAAATGTTTCATTTTCACCAGTTTTATTTAAAGCAAAAATTCAAAAAAAAAATTATTTCCCTTCAGCATTGAGCTGAACAGTATTTTACTCATCAATAGGACCTTGAAACACATTACACCAATCAAGCATTTACCACCTATTACTTAAGATAGTGAATTGAATTAAAAATAGCAGGGAGAAATGCCAAGCAGTTGTGGCAGAGGAAATCACTCAACAAAGCTACCACTGCTCTTTCCCTACTGCACAGAACTTGTCTCTTTAGTACTTTTCATACACTCCTGGGTGCTGCTCATGAACTGCTCTACTCATGAACAGCAGAATTACCACTTCTCACATTAACAGGATAGAGAGACGCTCAGCTGAAGCCAGAAGCAAGAACTGGCCACTATTTAATGTCAGATGTGAATTTAGAATGAAAAATTACAAGGGGAAAAAAAAAAGTAAGCAAGAACTTGAAAGTAATTACACTGTCGTTAGACACATTACAATTTGCAATTATTCCCTGGCAAACATGCTAAAAACAGAGCCTGCTCTTGGCATAGCAAAAAAAGAAGCATGAAAAATAAGGTTAAAAATCAGATGCAAAACCCATTACTATAGATTTTTTTCACTTCCTGACAATCTCCTCAGGACGTGGCAGTAAACTTATCCACAATGTTTCACTGCTTAGTTAAATATCCTGTTCAGTAGCTTAAATGAGGAGAAAGCTGTAAATACTTCCTAGTCAATAGTCCGCTTTGTAATTAGAATTCAATTATTTTTAGAAGGCTCATGTTAAATTTACACTTTTCTCGAAAGATATCTGAGTCAATTAAAAGAAACATCTCAGCACAATGTGAATTATAATATTAACTATGTTATAAACCCACTGGAATTTAGGCATCAGAAGCCTGAACTTCAGAAACACGCTTTACAACTCCCCATCTAGAATGGAAGGCCACTGGTAATCAAAGAAGACTAAATAAAATTAAATGAATTTCATAGTGATCTGTCTATAGAAAGTACAAAACTATGAAGATAAAGGATTGGTTGTCTGTCTCCTATCTGTTGTAACCTAAACAGATAATGGATGGATGTTTGATCTCATCAGAGCAGGACACAGATGGGGGAAACAGACTGTGGATGAACAGGGAAACAGGGAGGCTCCAAGCTGGGTGTAAGGAAAAACCTCACTGCTGTGAGGATAACCCTGGGAACGGGCAGCCCCAAGGGACAACAGAACCCCACCCTTGGAGGTTTTCAAGATCTGACTGAACAAACCCTGAGAAACCTGGTGTGGATTCAACGCTGAACCTGCTCTGTGAGGAGGTTCAACCAGATGATCTCCCACAGTCCTTTTCACCTGGGTTTCTCTGTGTAGGAGCATCTAACCGATAGCAAGGCTTTCTCCAGCAGGATGCAAAAAAAAAAAAAGTTTTTCACTAAAAAATACCACTGAGATCTGGCCAAGTACCAATAAACACGCAACAGCA
Source organism: Edolisoma coerulescens (assembly GCA_013397115.1). Taxonomy (NCBI): domain Eukaryota; kingdom Metazoa; phylum Chordata; class Aves; order Passeriformes; family Campephagidae; genus Edolisoma; species Edolisoma coerulescens. The sequence continues at coordinate 3,184,397 of VWZW01004119.1, forward strand.
CAAATAAATCCATTAGTCGATCAAGCCAAGGAGAAGTTCAACCAAATCACTATTTCCAAAAACAAGAAGTGAAACAAAACTTGCTGGGCTTGCAAAAAAAATTATAACAGACTGTAGGGCGTCTTGGTTTATGACCAACTGTGAACAAAGACATCCTGCTGTTTCTTCCAGGGCACCTGTAACACTACAAGCAATGACATGAAAGGGATTAATAAGTCAAGACAATCTATTAAAGCAAAATTACATTGTTCTGTTTGCCATCTTTCATCAGCCAGAAAGAGCTGTGCTATCACCCCATACAGCTTCTCTAACCCCTTTCAAAACATGCAATAACACAGCAACTGGAGTTTATTTGATGCACTGTGCGCTGACTTGTTTTTCCTGCCTGCAAGACCTACCTACAACTGCACCATAATTGTGTCTGAAAGGATGCAGTGACATCTGCTCTCTGACACACAGGTCACACACACACAAGGCAAGCAGGCTATACAGACAATAATTACACTTCACAGACAAAATAAAACACCACTGAACACCAAACTTAGAAGAGGAATCCCAGTAAGAGCTGCTTAGTAAGTATGTTATTGCTTAATAAGAATTGCTAGAATAATTATGCTCTGTTTATTGTGACATTTTAGCTTAATTGAAACCATTTCACCATCGGAGAATTCATTCAATAGTAAGCATCTCCCACAATGACTCTGTCCCTGTTGCTATGAGCTGATTTGCAAACTTAGAAGACGAGCAATCAGTAAAATAGAATATTGTGTTAGTAATTTGTATCAGATAATAGATATGCTCCAGTGAAGGAACACTGAAAAAAATTAATGGACAACCACTGGAATAGTCCTATTTTCTACCCATTTTTACCTTCTCTTTCAGTTTAAGTATCAAATTTAGGAGCAATTGTTCTAGGCCTTAAGAACTTGCTTTTGAACAGAATCTCCTAATTCCTATCCATCATAACAGAGACGTGCAACTCATTAATGCTCCTCCCACCTGAGGAGTGACTCTACCAGACGTGATGTAACTCCCCAAAATCCCTGCAGTGTCCACTTTAATTGAACACTTCTGCTTGAAACATCCCATAACCCCTCTGGATGTCATCCTTCCACCAGAGCATGGTTAAGGGAAATGCAAAGCTCCACCTCAGCCCGTGAATTCTGAGAACAGGTAGCAACTGACTCAGAGAACACATGAGCCTTATTCCTAATGCCACTACAGCTAATTAATCTTCACTATTAGTAAGAGACAAAAAAATAAATTCCACTGAATGCATTTCCTCAGAATAACTGGTTGTTTTATGAGAAGTTTTTATGAGATTTATGTAATTTTAATGTAATTTTATGAGAATTATGCATGTTTTATGAGATTTGGACATATATTTATTTCTCATAAGCCAAAGCCGTTGAAGATCATACAAACTACAACATAGTTTCTTACTAATATTTTTTTTTTCTTGGCATGATTCAAAGGCATTATGGTTCTTGGCGCATTATGCCAAGAAAAGTAATTCTAAAGATTTAGATAAGGATCCTACACTTGGACCTTTTCTTGCAGACTAAACAGGCTAAAATCTTTGGAGTCTAGCACACCAGATCTGGGATGTTTCAGTGTTTTATAATACCAAGTAATGTTAGTAAAGCTGTAGTTGGCAGAACTGTCCATTCCCTTGCTTTCTGAAAGAGCCCTCCTGTCTCCTTGCCCTGCACCTACTGCATCATCTCAGCCAAAATACAGATTATTTCCCTTGCCTATTCTTAACTGTCCCAATTATTTTGCTATTTATTATTAACAGCAATTCATTAAATCCCTTTGTACTGTAATCCGTAGGAAAGACGCTATACAAAAGACTTTTGTTCTATTTGCAGTGTGTCACACAGGGCATAAAAAATTCCTCTGATTCCTGGGATTCATTTTAAATATCTGCAGCACTTTTTTAAACTTTCATGACCTACACAAATGAGCAATTCAGCAGCTTAGTTATTCATCTTATTTTAGATCTGAATAAATGTGAAATTCAGTGACTTACAGCCATGCAGCAGTTTGTTCCAATTTCACATTTCAGGTTTTTCCCTTATTATCTACATGCTGTAACACTCAAGACACACTCCAGCAAGAAAGATATTCTGCAGCAGAATGTAATGAACACTGCTGTTTATGAAAATGCAGTGATTTACTAACCCCTTGGCACTGGAAGGCAGGACTTCCCAATATTAAGAACTAATGTAAACGGTATTAGCTGAGCTACTCAATCATGTGTCCACACCCCGGAGACGGCCCAGGGAAAAATATTCTTTCCTTTCAACTCTCAATTAAAAAACAGAAAAATAAAAAACAGCCCCACACATTCCAAAATATTTCTGCCATATTCATCCACCTCAGTTTGAGGGCCTGCAAGAACAGATTTCTTGCATTGATGGCAGTGGATACTGGGAGATGAGACCATAATGTACGTAAGCTTATGTATTCAAAAACAAAAAGAGTAAATAGATGTTATCAAAAGATTACAACTATAAGTTGTTTACTGTGTATGAGATTAAAACCACCTCAGTACTGGACTATAAATAGCTATAATCAAACTCTGGCCTTTTTGGAATTCCAAACATCTATGGAAACCAATTCTGTTTAAAACATAATAGCCTTTGTAAGGCGTTCGTAAATGTAACCTTAAGAGCAAAACAACTGTTTACTCAGTCACTCCACCTTGACTCTGGAGTTTGGAATCCCCAACAGGAACTGTTATTTCCCAGTGGAAAAAAAAACCAGAATCAACACAGGACAGGTTACACAGCATCTCCTGTAACACAAACCACTGGTTTACCAGTGGGGGCCACGGGGAAATCATGGGCATTGCTGGACCCCCCTCTCAGCAGCACCTTCTTGAGAGCCCCCAGTTATACTTAAATCTTTCCTCCAGTCCTCTCAGATCCTGTCAAGCACAACCAAACAAGAAGTTGAGGAGTTCCACTCTGATATTTGCAGGGAAGCAGAAGGAAGTGAGAGACATTTGTGAATGGGGTTATTTCTTCCCTGCCTGCAGGAACTGGGTGGTTCAGAAGTCTCTCCAGCTGGACACAGCTCCTTACACCACTGCCTTCACACAGGGTTTTCTCTGCTTTTCCCATACACTGCCTTCCCCTCGCTGCCCTTCACACAGGCAGTGACTCTGAGGTATTTTTCAAGCATGCAAAGCCCAGGTTTCACACCATGTCCATGTTCTAACAGCCCAGCTGGGGTACACTGAGCTCCGGAGAGTCCACCTCACCTGCATCTCCACAAGGAACCTCAGCAAACACCACCAAGACCATAAAATCACGGAATGGTTTGGGTTGGATGGGACCATAAAGATCATCTCGTTCCAATTTCCTGCCATGGGCAGGGACACCTTCCACGTAACACCAAGTCCTGTCCAACCTGGCCTTGGACACTTCCAGGGATGGGGCAGCCACAGCTTCTCTGGGCACCCTGTGCCAGGGCCTCAGCACCCTCACAGGGAAGAACCCATGCAGACAGTGAAGACTGGCACTGAGGGAACCACAGCAGGAAAAACTTTCTGTCAAAGGTGCACAGCTCTGAGACAAAGCCTCGCTGGGACAGCTGGGGGGAGGCACTGGCAGCAGTTCAACATCTGCTTATTCGAGCTCCATGACACACAGAGAATTCTTATTTTAGTCCTGTAATAATTCGTTATCTGCAAACACCAAAGACAGAGCCGAACCCCTCTTCCAAATTGTGACAACTGCAGTTTCTAATTTTCTTACTCTTTCATGAAGCTTAAATTACGTTTGTTCACTGAAATAACGGCAAAATTTAAAAATTGTTTCAGAGAAAAAGTTGTGAAATAATACAGCAATCTGCACACCTGCAAAACCTTTCTGAAGTATCCAAATTTACCTCACAAGCACATTATCACAGAAATACATGCATCCCCCTCCAGACATCATTTTAAGGGAGAACAAAAATTTTTCTGCTCAGCTTCATCCTATTTCCAACTGACATATTTTATAACCCCCCACAGCCCAGAAGCCCACGTACATTTTCAGCTGCTACAGAGATCAATATGCGATGGTAAAGGAATTGAAATCCAGAGTTGCACATTGAGGTGCTACCAAGCCTGGCTGGGGTGAAAGAGAGGAGCTGCTTTGCCTGTCCCTCAGCCTCCTGCAGAGATGATGTGCCCATACCTACAGATGTGTCCTCCTGGGGAAGTTCTCCAGGTGGGACCTCTGGTGAGCCCCACTTGGAGCAGCCCCTGTCCCCTTGCTCTGGAGCAGGAGTGGGGCTGCCCACAGCGCTTGGAACAGAAAAGGTAAAATACAGACATCGTGTACTTCTACAGAAATACCTTCTCAACCATATGGGCCACTCATCATTCCTAATAAACATTATAGAAGAGCTATACAATGGGCAGGAGTCCCATGGAGCCCAACTGCTGCTAATTAGTATTTCTGCAAAGATGGAGAACACCTATAATAACAATTCCCTGGCAACAGCATAATTAATTCATGTGCGAAGTACTATTTTTAAACATGTGCATGATCAATTCTATAAAAACTGGACAGAGGTTATTGCAGAACTCTACAAATTGCTTTTGCTGGGCATTTTCACTTTATTTACTGTCCATGTTTAATTATCCCCTTTCAATTATTAATAATTAAATTTCCATTTACTCTAGACACTCCATATTCTCGAGGAAGAGTGTTTTGGAAAAGCACAACTCGCAGTGTTGTTTGGAAATAGCTGTGCAGGAATAAACCAAATGAGAAGCTATGCCAAAATTTGGAATATAAGTGCTCTCCAGCAGTAAATCAATCTCCTTGTCCCACAGACACTAGGAGCACTGGCTGCTGACAGGAGGGTGCCTGAGCAATCTAAGAGGGACAAAGAGCTCCAGTTTCCAGTGCATAGCAGGGTGAAAGATGCCACTAGTTTTCCTTTCAGGGAAGAAGGACAGGTATATAGCACATACTAAACAAAACAAAACAAACAAACCAACCCAAAACCAAACCAAAAAAGTATTAGCTAAATCCAGTTCACAAAAGTTCCGTTTGGAGGGGGGAAACATAATTAATGTAATAGGAAAGCAAGAACAAAGACATTAATGTCCTAATGGAAATAAACTCCCATCACATCATAAATTCTGCTTCTTGACAGCAGAACAGAATAACTAAAATGCTTCAGTTTGCACTCAGGGAACATGATCACATCACCTCGTTCAGGCTTGCAGGTGTGAAGATAAGAAAAATCTTGGGAATCTTGTGCCAAGAATTACAAAATATAACTAAGCGCATCATATCTGGATGAGTATGTGAAGAAAGAAAAATCTCCATCCCATCTGGAGGCAGATTTTGCCAGGCATCGTTCCAAACGACTGCACATGCAGGTAAGTGAGACCAAAATATGGTCAGATTAAGATCTGAGCATCAGGCCAGACTGAGATCCAGGGATCTTATGAAGGGGTTGTATTATCCCATGAAATTTTCCACTAGTTTTACTTTTTAATTTCGTTTTTTTTCCTTTTCCAGCCGAGATTGTTTCCATGAAGCAAAAGCCAGTAATGCTCCAAGGACAAACAGAGAAAAGAGTACCATAGTTTGGGCCACAAATCTGTGTCAGGCCCAGGAGCCCAAGAGTTGCAAGTCCTGCAGGGGGTTAACCCACAGTCCAGGCTGGGAACGAGCACATTTAGGGGAAGGGGCTGAGTTTGGGATGCTTTCTTTCAATATCTGCACTTCTGAAATAAAGAAAGCTGAAAGCAGAACATCAGTTCCAGTAAGTTAAAGATGGAAGTGTTCAAACATCAAACTGCACCCTAAAGTTACTTAGGGGTCAGCCTTACCAGACTGGTAGATCTTCGCTGCCTTTTTGGCAGGTGTTTTGCTCACACTATCCTGAATTTATAGTGGTTTTACATTTCTGAATAGTCTCCATCTATCACTGAAATCCTAACAGATGGACACCTTTACTTATATTTTCACAAGCTTCAGCACAAGGGATAAAACCACCTCCTTCGAGATGTCTGAACAACTGATAATACCTAATCCTGAGGATGGTTTTGCTAGCACAGCCCCACATTTCTTTCAAAAACCACTACCACATGTGGCAGGCAGCATTCAGGTTTTCTGCTGGAACTGTTTGCTTAGCAGAGATGAACAATTTTGAACTTGGAAATCTGGTCACTGTTGCCATAAAAGATCTCATACCCAGACTTTTTGAAATAAAAGAAAGGTGACATGGGAAAATATCAGTTACAGATGCACATATGCTGTACGTGCATTTCACATCCAAACACAAGCATCTGCTATCACAATGTTAGCCCACACTTTGCAACTGAAGATTTTTTAGAAACAGACATTCTTACACGTCAGTAATCATTTAACGAGGCCTCAGAAAATGCAGCCCTTAATAGATTTAATTACCAGGTTAATGATGTGCATAGCATGCATGCTCTCAAAAGCAAAGATTTTCACATTAAGTTTGTTTCTGTTTCACAGAAGCAGCTTTCTGTAGAATATCTGTGCTAATATAATTACACATCTGGCACTTCTGCTGCTTTCAATTGCAGAGATATTTACAAACAGTGCTAGTAATTTGCACAAGAGCACCTATCTGTTCTACTGTTTTACACTACAAATAAAGATATTTGCATGAAAATCCAACTGCAAAGAGTTCTCTTTTGTACTCCTGAGTGGTTCTATTGAATATATAAAATGATCATTTACCCTGCACCATAAATCTAACACTTACACTAATGTCATGACTGCCTGAGATGCCTGCATAAACTAAGCCTGCCTCAGGTTCACCTTGATATAAAGGGGTCAACTAAAAATTTTTAGATAATTTTAAATTACACATCAGCCCTGGTAATCATCTTTGCTCCACTGTGCCACCACACAGCAAAACTAATGTTTTAAAATATAATTTCTTGGCGATGTTCATTCATCATCCTCACTGTAACTGGGAAATGATGGAAAACCAGGCCAGAATAATGGAAATCCCACATTATCTCTACCAGTATTGTCAAGATAACACAGTGGTTATTAATTTAAATATGCCTCAAAGAACTATCACAACTTCAAACACGATTCAAGAAGATAAAAAGCCATTCCTGCCTCAAGCTGCTTTCAGTTCAATTTAGGTCACATTTAGGTTCATCATGATAGCACCTGAAATCTCTCAACTTACTAAATATTGACAGAAAATGTTGCTGCCCCAGTGTTTAATCAAAGGAGAGGATGAGCCCAAAGTCCTGACGGGTGTTACTGAAAGGAGATGCTATCAAAGGAACCTTCCAACACCTGCTCAAGCTCAGGAATGGCAGAAAAGATAAGCCAAGACAAATATCCCTTTCTCCTTCGTATGCTAAGGCACATCTGATTAAGAAAAATCATAAATTATTTAATAAAAGGATATATGTGTGAAAGTGCATTTGTACAAAACTGATATCAAATATATATGTACACACAGACATACCTATACGTGCTGTGAGATATTTATATCCAAATTATCCCGTTTTGCTCACATTCTGGAATCAATCAGTGTTTTCCTGCTCAGTCTGTACCCATCACACCAGAGGCACGTGTAAAATGCCATGATTGCCATACTATGGGTGCTGAAATACTGGAGCCAGCTCCTAACCCTTCCCACAGGAGACACTTCCAGTGCCTTGGAGGTCATGATGGAGGCTGTGGATGCTTTTGAAGATGAGATCATGACAGGCAACGGACAAAACACTGAAATCTGGTAACCTAATTATTCCAAATCCCCTGAGAGTAATGCGGGCAGGCAGAACGACGGGTGATTTTGGGGAACGGGGCAATAAAAACACTTAGCTAATAATCCTGAACCACAGATTTCAAATGGCTTTTAGTTTTGCTGCTTTTATATGAGTAAGCTGTTTCCATACGAAGCAGCTCATTAGCATGCCCCAGCTGGTTCATTAACCAGTAGATGAAGATTCAGTATCACCACAAGAAAACAATAAACTGCTACAGAAAGAGCCTTCTTAAGAAATGGAGAGGGCTATCCGGGTTCTTCCAGAAGGAAATCCAGCCCTCAGTCTTCTCCCCTGGTTTAAAGAATTACAAAGTTCACAGCAAAGCCTGTGTAACCTTCCACCAACTACAGGAAATCTGCCTACACCCTCAGCAGATGGGGAACACTCAGCTGTAGACAAATCAGACTGGTACTTCCGTGAAATAAGAAAAAATTGCCTTTCCCACTAAGGATACCGACATAACTGCTCCTAATTGAGTTTTAATTCCACTGGGACTTCTTTAATTCAATCAAGCCTCTTGGAAACAGTATTCTATTATAAATGTCTATTCCTTTCTTATGATTCCCATAATAAACTTTATTCAGAATATTCTGAGGTAAATAAAGCCAATTTGATTTGGGATCCTTTGAACAGTAAGCCATATATTTTACATACACAAAGAGAAATGACGGGTCAAATGCAAAAATCAATGAAGAAAAGGGAGCTAAGAAAATGCAATCCATATTCATTACATGTTTAAAACATTTACAGTCTGCCCTACGTGAAGTTTAGAAATTCAAGATATTCATCATCTTTGAAAATTGATCTTAAATGACTTGTATTCCTCCTGCAATGATGCAGAGAGATTTTCAGTTTATATCTAATCTTGATCCTGCTGCACATATAGAAAGTGTGTTCCAAAAAGCATAAATAGAAAGGATGTACATGGCTAATAATCTGCACAAACTTCAGGTCTTTTTAAAACAAACAAAAGTTCAGATTTCTTTAACCAATATTTACTGTCCACAGGATATGTTTTTTAAAAATCCTTTCTTAAAGGTGGTATGCTACATTTGAACTGTTTCTACTTTACTGCCTTAAGAACAAAGAAGAGGGAAATACCTCCTGACCTCTGAGCTTGGTCACTGTGGGGCAATGTAGGCTGCATTGTCATAGGTTCTTTTACTTAAAGACCAGTTAGTTTTGCTGTCCCATCACTCTTCCCAAACCACTTCACTGTAACATATTCCCATTTTCCCAAGCATTCTAACTTAAACCAATAAAACAATCTTGGCAGACAAACTAAGCAACTAAATACTTTTCCACATTCATTTTTACTCAGGCAAAAACACAGTATTAATGATTACTCGGTCACCATTTCCATTTATCTAAATTTGCCTGGTTATAATAGTTGCTGCCCAAAGAATTTTCCCCTGATAATGACGGATGTGTGATCGCACACCATATCCACAGATAGCCTTATTTATTTCCACAAGCCATCCGTTTCCACCGGACTATGAAAGCAGAAGCTTCCCACCATGTGTCCAGAAAGCCTCACACCACACTTTGCAGTAGAGGGAGAGAATGGAACAGTGTATGCACTTCTACATTGCCCTGCACCTTCCTGGCCTTTCAGGACAGCTTCCCACAGGATCCCAGAGAAGAAACCATCAACACGAGCATCATATTCCTGCTGGGGAGAGACTCCAGGTGTTGACAACCCATCACCTGCCCAGGGTGACAGCCCAAGCTTAGGATGCATGGGAGCAAGGTGACAGTAACACCAGGGAAGGTGTACAGGGTGGGAATTGTGTAACAGCTTTAACTGCATCACTCTCCTCTGTAATGATTAGATCTGGACTAACAATAATGACCATCTTACAGCTGCAGCCACACTACCATTAATTAACTGGCTATACTTATCTCTTCCTCCTTGCCCAAGAGCAAGAGGAGAAAAAAATTACCTTGCAACAGTTTGACTCAGATTAGAGATGGACTCTCCTTCTCAGCCCATACAGATGTGAGTATTTTCATCCCTGCAACTGCAGTCCCAAATCCTACCAGGATTGCAGTGAAACAGGACAGACAACCACGTTCTCCCAGGCCAGCCCGAGCAGAGCACTGTGCCAGAACATTGGTAAAACACACAAGTGTCTGCTGTAATGCAACAGATTCAAATCCTCAGTCTTGGGAATAAATCGGCCTCAGTAAATTGAAATAAAGATGTTTTGCATCAGCCCTCACAGTCTTCACATCTATAGGTACTGCGATGTTTTTCCAGTACTTGGAAAAACAAGTCACTCCGGCTCCCCAGCTGCAAAGTTCAGAGTCTTGGGTATTGCAACAGACCTTAATCTTTTCAAATAATTCATTTCATTTCACATGTAATAGCTGAAGAACACTATGCATAACAAAGAGACTTATGATAGAAACGGATTTAACTTTTTTTAAATACCAACTAATCAGAACATTTTATAAACTCTTCCTTAGATTAAGGCTGTACTAAAGCTCTTCTCAAGTTTCATATGTGAATAAACCCATCCATAACAACAGGTCTGTAGGGCTTTCTATATTCATAATTTATGGGAAAACAGATTTTCCCCATCGAAACTTTGGTGAGGCTTGAAAACACCTTTTTATGGTCACCCTAAAAAACCCTCCGAAATCATGCAATTATAATGAAATTGCTTATACAAGCTACATTTAAAATATTAACTCAGCATCAAGAATATAGATAAAGGGCACACAGCAGTAACAATAACTTATGTGATCAGGCCAACAGGGATTACAGCATTCAACACCTGGACCATTAGAACAAAACACTGGGTGCCAATCACACTGATAAAAAATAGGGGGGAGGTTTACTGATCACCATGCCCCAGGGAGGAGGAAGAACAGCTGCTATTTCCTGCAGATTCCATCAGATTTCCTCTCTTCAGGGAATTCAAGCCACAGACAAATGAATTGGTTGGGCAGGCACAGGAATTCATTTTTTTCCAGTCTATTTTTACGCATGTGTTTGCCAGCTCAAGGAGAAAAACACTTTTACAGCAAGACTAAATGTCACTCCCTACAACATCCATGTTCTCCACTCAGGGGGGTTTGCAGTGTCAGGAGCAACAGACACTTGACAGAAGCATCCATGGCATCATCTTCCAAAGGGAAACAGGGACAAACCGGTCTCCATTATGTCAGCACCAATTCCAGGTGAGCAGACAGAGTCCACATTCCTACTCCGTTCTTCATTTGTCTTTGTCCTACATTTTGGCTGCCAAACGAATTGCTAAATTTCATTGATGAACCTCGGTTTGCCAAGAAACATTTTACAGTGTTATCTTTGAATTTCCAAATGGGTATCAGGCTGTTATATAAATTCTTTTAAGATGTCACAGGAAAGAACTCCATATCGACTTGGACTCGCTTCCCACTGATGCCTAATCCATATTACAATAATAATGTAAATTATCTCTAAGGAGTGGTTAGCCATTGTGGTCAGATCACATTGCAGGCAGACAAGCTCAACCAATACGTAAACTGTGAGGGAGAATGGTAAATGTGCTGATTATGTAAATGGAATTGTTTGAAGTCAAAGATGCGGGCCTGTATTTCACTGATAAAATGTGTAAAATAGAAAAAAACACTGCGTAAGCAATTAAATTTAACTTTTTAATCAATAAAAGGGAAACTGGGACCTAAATCCACTTTATAGGATTTAGGAATCAAAGTCTTTCTGCAACTCAAAGACAGCTGTGATACCCATTTAACTAGAGGGGAACTTACTGTAGGACAAAAATGTCACATTCTATCTTGATATCACACACGAGAGTCATGTATCATTAGATTAAGATAATTTGGTCTAACAACGCTCCTGATCTTTAGTTCTAGCTGGCATTCTTTGTAAATAAAGCTGTACTCTCAACAGTTGTGATGGCAGCATCTCACAGGAGTTTGACAGATGAGCCCACCTGTCCTTGTTAATGCTTTGGATTCATGTTTTGTAGGTCCAGTATTTCTGCAAGGACTCCAGAGGTAGGAGGCATACTGTGCCTTGAAACCTGAATTTTCATTTCATTTCTGTGTTGGCAGAACTTGGGCTGGTACCAACAAGCCCAGAGCTGCAAAGCATCAACTCCCACCTTGTCCTGTGAGGAGGCCGCACAAAAACCAAACGTGGTGGCCCAACACAGTCTGAGCATGGCTTTGATTTCACTGCTGGCTGCCAAATACAGAGCCCACTTCATTTTTCTCTCTCTCCTCATTCATTCATTTCCTAAAATCATAGAATAGTTTGGGTTGGAATGATTTTAAAGACCATCTCGTTCCAACCCCTGCCATGGGCAGGGACACCTTCCACTAGGCCAGGTTGCTCCACCCTGGCCTATAACACTTCCAGGGGCATCCACAACTTCTCTGGCAACCTGTCCCAGTGCCTCACCACCCTCACAGGGAAGAAATCTCATTTCCCTGTGTTGCCACTCAAACATGGCACAATCTGACACAAAACACGAACTCCTCTTCACAGAACTCCAAAAATTCATCAGTTTCTACAGACACTGCTTGTGCCAAGCTTCTTCTTTACCATTACACACCTGTGAACTGCTGTTCTGTATTTTGCCTGACATGAACTGCAGCTTTATCCATTCCTCTGCTTTGTAAAGCACTGTGCAGAGTTACAGTCCTACTGAAACAACAAACACCCTTACTGGTTACATTTCCACATATGAAAAACAACTGGGAAACATATGTAACACATGCATATAAACACACATTCAGAGGTGTCTACAGATGCAGGAATAACTGAAAGCTAAATTTATAACACACAGTTGGGGCTGCAATGGTCAGGCTTCAGTCTGAAAAGCACCAAATGACTACCATCTGCAAGGCCTCTCATAGTTCACTAATTAATGATCAAGATTGCATTTGCTTCAGTATAATTTTGTGCTTTTATATGGATATCTTATTTGATTATAATTATCACAGACTGGAGAAGTTTGTTAGGGCAAATTATTTCTTAATGCAATTAAAACCCCAGGGGAACAATACAAAGTAATTTTTATTGGTGAAAGTGATGAGAGCTTATAACCAAAAGGGAGCCTACTTATTGATCACAATTACTCCAAATTATAAAATTAAAACAAACTGCATGAATTTCCTAATAGTTTTTTTGGTAACACCTGAGTTAAAAGAAACAGTTTATGTTACAAGTGGCAGAATGAGCTGATCTTAGGGCTCCTTCTGGCTCCTCTGTATTCACCTCTTTGGGGAAGGGATTATGCAGCCTTTTTCTCCTCCTGGATGAAATCACCCAGTCTCAAAATAGCTCTCTGGGCTATTGCCTCTGCTTCCCAACCCTGTTAACACAACACCTCTCATTCTCTCCCTTCCACAACATTGTGACACTTCCCATTAAAATGAGTCCAAAAACCATTTCTCCACAGCACAAATAATTATTTATTCTTTCACCCAAAGGTATTAACATGGAGATTGGAGGGTAAAAACAATAAGAAGTCTCTATGAGTGGATTCTATGTACATACACCTTATCCTGTTCTTTTATACATTTTTAGAATACCTCCACCTCAGCGCTGATAAAACAAATTATTCTCTTTCCCATTCTGTCATTCTCTCTCTATTGTCATCCTAAAGGTGTTCCTTTTCTTTCTCTGCCCAGACAAGAGCCTTTCAGGGGGTAGTATGCTCCTAGACCTGCTTAAGAAAAGCAATACATAGCACACTGATGGGTGCCAGAATGTGATTTATTTCCATTTCACAGTTTCCCCACATTTTCCCCTGAGAACCCAAGTAATCACTGTGAGAACATCTCATCTCTGCCACTGGTTTAGCCCCACTTGCTCCCCCTTAAGAGAGCCTTTTGATTTAACGTCTTGCATTTAACCAAGATCATATTATAGCGTGTTCCAAACTCCACTATAGTATTCTAAAAAATGTTCAAATTTGAGAAATAATGTTTAGCTAGTAAATCTACACTGGATGACTGTCTGTTTCCAAAGAATATAGACAACATTCCACTATTCCTTACACCACGCTATTTAAACATTTTGTAGTTCTGATGAATGAGACCCAGTATCTGATATGCCATACAAAAACTGGAAAGAAACTACCCAAAAAAAAAAAAAAGTTCAAAAGAAGATATTTTACATTTTCTTAGCCAAAACAGATCTAAGAAAATAGTCTGTAGAGGAATAAAAGGCAGATCAGGAAAATACCAGCCAGCATTATCTAAGTGAATAACCTTTCTCCAGGTACCTATACCCTTCTGCTGGGATATTTACACCAGGAAAGGCTTTCCACCAGCAGATAAAAGACACTCAGAGCCGGGACATTTACACCAGGAAAGGCCTTTCACCAGCAGGCACAAGCAGGGGCAGCTGGAGCCAGGACACCTTCACTGCCATCAGCCACCTCGCAGGAGCCAAGGAGAGCCACAGAGGCACACTGGAAAAAGGCTGACTTCTATACAAATCAGCTTCCTCTGATTGTTCTTATGAATTACATAAGAGAAATATCAGAGGAGCCAACTGTGACTGGCACCGAACAATTTTCCTAAGTGTGCTTAACAGCACAGAATACAGGCATTTCTTCCTGCCTCAATATTCCACTGCAAAAGCTTTTCTCCCGAGGCTTAGAGAAATCCTTCCTCCTCTAATCCTGTTTTCCAGTGACAACTTAAGAACTGAAATGGCAATAATTTCCTGTCTCTAGTGCTAATTCACAAACTGCCAAGCCTTTTCTTTCCCTCCGCTGTTCTACTCATCCTCATGGAATACAAGTTTGAACTGTTCAGCTCAGTGAGGGGTAGCATGGATGGGTAGAGAAGGACGGGGAACCCCTTCTTCCCAAATTACACATTTGCTGATTTTTCATTCCTACTCTTTGGAAAGAACACCCAAACCATCTTGGATCAAGGCCACTTAGCTCAAGGCAGTGATGCTTAAACTCTCCAGCCCCACTGGCCACCCAAAACTGGGCACCTTGTGTCACAGAGCAGTAGTTTATTGCAAATTACTATTTGCAATATACAGAATACCTATTAATTTCAAATACTTATTAAAAAAAAAGCTTCCCCTAATAAATCAGCACTGCCTGTGTTTGTCAATCTATTTGCAGCAGTTCATATACCCAGCGAGCCTTGCACTGGCAACAGCATCTGGATTAACCAATGTTGTGCTGTTAATCACACTTGTCAACTATGAACTGCAACAATTAAAATGCTGCTTGGTCTTTAAACATTTCAGAAATAATAAATTAGTGTTATATATATATACACACATATATGAATAAGTCTAAGAACAGGATACATACTCACTTCAGACTTCAAGTCTCAGATAATTCTGCACAGCAGACACTTTAAGCGCAAGTTAAGTACTTTTCTTCTTTTTCTAAAATGACTGATGCCAGTTCTGAACCAGAATACTATTTCATCCCAAAATGGAACACTGTAGAGCCTGAGTCAATGCCTGTGAAAGTCACTGGAATGCTTAGATATATTTGTTCTGTATTTTTATGATAAAAAAGAAAAAGAAAATTCGATGCCTGCAGTGTGACTCAATGTCAGTCAGACACTAACACCTCAGGCATTTTCCTTCTGGTTTGATACACAATTCCACAAATGTAAGTTCAAAGGGAAGAGTTTTTCCAAGCCTACATTTGGGCACATCACGTGTTCCCTAAGAAATGGAAATCACCTTGTAGTAGTGCCTGGTGTAGAAACAAAAATGAACCGGTGTTTTCAAAGGGCAAAATATTATATTTAAATGTCCGATACAGATATTTGGGAATTTGAAGCCCACTACAACCCTGCAATTTCACTTTTGTTATGTATTTTCTGTGAACTGGCTTAAATGAGAGTTCAGATGGAGGAAGAATCACACATAACTAATTTTTATTGACTAGATGTCAGGACTTAGAGACCAGCCTATAATAGATGCTTGTGATATTTTTGTAAGAACAAAACACTACTGCTGAGAGGATGGGGTGGCTGTGAACATGCACTGACTGGTCATAAAGGGCCCTCAAGGGAAGAGCCCTCCATGCTTAATGGAGAGCAATTGGCTTCTCCAGCAGCAAACTGGGAGCACCCAGGTCACAGCCACACGTGGACCTTCTGCCAGAGAAGCTCCTCTTTCAGCTATACAGACACAGCTGAGGTTAGTCTTTCCATATAGCTCTGATTTTCCCCAGTGTTTCACCAGGAATCTGTACAGTTAAGTCACTTTCCGAAAAAATATTTTGTAGGTATTTGGCTTAGAAATTCCTACTTTCAGGAGGCATATCCCATTAATTACCTGGAAGGTTTTAAGCCCTGTAAGTAGATACTGAAATGGGCTGTTGAGCCACGAAATGCTGAAAACTGGGCAGGTTCATGGGAATAGGTGGAGAAAGGCTTAATTCAATCCAAGATGGTAAATCAGGTTAAAAAGGAAAAGGAAAAGCATGCACATGCCTTCCACTGTGAACAGCTTTCTGAGCAGAAACCAAACTGTCAGAGCTCCTTGAATCTGGGTTTAAATTGTGATTTTCACCTCTGCAATCTCTCCACTACCCATCCACACCAAACATTAATCTTCTAATTAAATAGCACAGACCTCACCCACAGTTCTGCCCTAGCAATGCTATTCTCAGTCTCTCTTTGCCCCTCAGACAAAGTGTACAAACATTCAGCTATTTCTAACTTAACTGTCCCAATCTTGCAAGAAATATTCTACCAGCAGGTATCAACTGGATGCACCAGTATAGCAAAATCCCTGACTCTCCATCTTAAATTGATTCTTTTCTCCTTCATATATATAATCCCTTAAGCCCTACATTCAATATTTTTGCACAGCCTATAATGTGTTCCTAAGACACACACAGCAGCTCCAAACTCATTCCCTGCTCTTCACCATGAAGTGCATCTCAGTGCAGAGGAAACAAATACCTCATTTTAACTAGAGACCCAGGGAAGGAGGTCCCACACAGCCACAGTTGCAGGGGACTGCCTGAAACAGTGAAAACTGGCTCAATATAAAACTTCAACCATTCATATCTTTTGTGTTTCTGTACCCACTCCCCTTAGCTGGATGAAGTACACAGCATTTGCATCTAACCTGAGACAGAAAATCCTAGAAAATATTTACAACTAAGTAACACTTGTATTGCTCAACCAAATTTATAGTTACAATAAATAAAGAGATAATACAATATTCAGCCTTATTTTGACTGCTGTTTAACCTTTTCTGACCAGTGCACAGCAGGAAATAACTCCGCCCCCAAGAAGGTTGATAGACATTTTTAAAGTTCATTTTCCTCTGATTTCGCTCAATTCCAAATTCTCCTGCAATGACAGGTGTCACAAGAGGAAACAGGAACTTTTTATAATTGGTCCTCTCAGCCTAGCAGGAATTTTCAGAGTGCAGGGAGTTTTTTCAGACGGCATTTTTATGTACTATATTTTCATCATTTAAGAAGGTCTGGAGTGTTGCAAGGATCATTATCACATGACGAAGAATGTTAGGCAAAGCTTTTTATCTTGGTTGCTATTAAGTGCCCTTTTATTGCTGTATCAATCAACTAAATGATTTCCAAAGTCTGGTGTAAAATAGCATGTTGGTGCAGCAGGCAAAGCTGACAGTGGGTGAAACTGTAATCTGTTTACATCTTTGGACTTGATGGCTTATGCCGCTGGTGAGGCATTTCCTAAATCTTTCATTATTGTAATGACTGGAAGACAAAATGAAAATGAGTAAGAGGTTGTCTGGTGTGCAGGCGACTCCTTAGAAGCCTTGAAAACCAAAAATAGAGCCCGTAAAGACAGTACTAAAAGAACTTTATATGTTTGAACTGCAGGTATGGGGAAGCAAAAGAGGGAGACCAAACAACTTTGGAAATAAATGGAGCGAAACTGTGATGAGGCAGATGGGAGGGAACCAAAAAGAAGATGGAAGGATGATTCCCCATGTGGTTTTCAGAAATTAGGTGAAAAAAAAAAATGGATTTTGAGTTAAGAACTTCAGATTTCAAATTCAACAAACATAATTATGGTTTTCCACGCTAATAGCAAGGCCCAACGCTGTTCCCTTCAAGCCGTTCAGCCCTTCTGTCACGACTGCAAGATGAAGCACAATCAGTTGCTTTTATTAGACATGGCTGCTTTCTTCCCCAAAAACTGAATGTTCAGCAAAAAAATAACAAAATGCTATTTATTAGTACACTCCATGAAACGTTACAGTGCAGAGGAAAAAAACAACCCAGTAAGTCAGGTGCATTTCTGTAACAAACTGCATCGTGCAAAACACTGAATTCATAAATGCACAAGTGTGCTGGCTCTGGCTGAGATGCAGCAGTCTGAAAGTTTCAAAGCAGCAGTTTGAAACAGATGGGTCACTGGTTATAAAAGTTTGCTACAGATGGAGAATTACTACAAATATTTTACCACTTTACACTTGGATCAAAACTTTGCATAAAATACAAATAATTTTCTCTCGCAACATTGCTCTGTTCTTAAAAAGAGACATTTCTGCAATTATTTTGCAATGTCAGAGAACTTTAATTCTCCAAAGAAATGCCCTGCAGATACTAAAAATACACACCTCTGTTCAAAGCTTCCCTTTCCATGAAGGAAAGAACACCCAGAATTTTTCATGCTCTGCCCACTGCAGCACATATTTGCCACCACACTTGTGTGAGCACAAGCCCTTCCATACAGCAAGAGCTTGCAGAAGCTTAAACCAGCTGCTACAGCTCGAGTAAAAATAATCTCCTGCTGCTCCAGGAGTGGTCCTACAGCCAGTGCTCCTCAGGCAGCAGAGTGCCGACCTGGAGATGTCTGTGAAGGCTTCAACATCAGCCCTGCAGCTGGAACGAGGTCTACATTGTGGGATAACCCCATCCCAAAATGGGGAAGGCCTTGGGATGCTGCCATTCTGGAGCTGGATTTCTCCAAAAGCTATTCCCCTGATCTAAAGCTCTGAGCAGGATGATTAGGAGCCCTGAAGCGTGCAAAGCCCAGCTGTTCCTCACAATGCAGGAAAAGCCCTCCTTAGACCATTTTACAAGCCACCATTTTTTTATCTCTTTCCCTCATATGTATCAGAGACTACATGTTGCTTTTCATCAAGTGCCTTTTATTAAGCCCACCACCAGTTTTATCAGTGAATTTTACTGTATATAAACGTTTCCTGTACTTCACTGTACAGCTATTTTGTATTTGATTTTATCTTTGACTAGATGGGCTGTTCAGAAAATTTCATACAGGACACCTGCTTTACAAATGAATTAACAAATAGCAATAGCTTTGGAAGATCACAAGTAAAACACTATAATGACACTCAGAGGTTCAGTTATTTTACTGCTCCTAAAGGCAACTCATTCTCACCAGGCAGTGGTTCAACAGACTGTTCAGACCCCTCTGAAGTACGAAGGACTAAATGCCTGCCTTTATTTCCTGGGCTTAAATGCCATGGGAACAGAGATAGAAATGATAGTATGTGCTTTCATTACTAAATTTTTGCAAAATTACCGAACTACAGGTTATATCAAAAGGAACTGCTCCCCAGCAGGCGGATCCTGCTGTAGCCATCTCCCTCACTTCCTTACACTCACGATAAAACAATTTTACAAGAGCTTGCAACACGGTAATATTTGTATTAAAACACCTGGAGCACACAGAAGCACACATTACTCTCCTGAAAGGTCAAAAACCAAAATTTTCAAAGCCAAATTTTACTATCTGTCAACTCCAAATTATTCCACAACCTGAAAGAGCGTAGCACGAGTAAATCCAGAGGTGTGCTGCCATCAGAGGTGGGGTGATACACAGAGGTTCCCTCTCCCTCATTCCTCCATGTAAAGAAAAAAACTGACCTCCCAGAGGCTGGGAAAAACATCAACCTCCCAAATCACATGGAACAGCAGCAAACACAAGGAAACCCCAAAAGACCCAGCCACCCACCCCCAACAGGGCATGAGGTGAGATGTGCTCTGACACTACAAAAGTCCCGCAAAATATGCAGGAAAAAATTACTTTTTTCACGGTAATATATGAATGTCTAACACTAATGGCAGTAAATCAGCAAACATTATTTAAACTGCCAAGCTCTAAGAGCCTTCATCCCCTAGAAGTGTATTTCAAAGCCATGTTTGCACAAATTAACCAGGTGAAGGGTACAATGATGCATTGGTGAACTTGCAGTAGGATGAGTAAACACAGTCAGAGAGTCTAAATACGAAAATTTTTGAATTACAGGGTAATTAGATGCTTTTTTTATGTATCTTGTCAAACTTTTGGATCAAGCTAACACACAGCTGTGGTCTTGGTAAAAGTAATTCATTCATCATAGACTTCAGCTTTGAATGAGGAAGAGTCTAAAGTTTCAGCTTAATAATTCATTTGCAATTTTTAAATACTGCAGATATAATATCAATATTTCAGCACTTTAATCATTGGGAAGCTGAACACATGCTTAATTTGAAGTTACAGAAGGAATGATGTGAGGCAGTCTAGGGCTGGCTCCTCAGATCTACCCTCGGAAAACATTTCACTTGCAGACAGGGCTATCCAGATCTGTTGGGGTGAAATGCTCACAGACTGGATTTTCCAGCCTGTCTTCTACTCACACAGCCGTGTGAAACAACGTGTGAGACATTTAAAGATTTTATTTGTGAGACTGGGCTGTTACAAAACTAGGATTTTAATGAAATATTCTCAAAGTCACTGCACTTTAAGCATAAATTTTGTTTGCTTTATGAAATACAGGTAGCACAAATTCTGAAGTACGTAACTGCACAGCTTTTGGTTCCCAGGTTCTGAAATGCTTTGGGTCATAAAAGGCACTTTTGGTAAATGCCAGTGAAGGCTTCCCCAAGACAACAGCTCTAGCACACACCGGGCATCTCCCTCTGCCCAACCAGGGGAGCTTTGAGTATAAAACTTCTAACAGATGGCAATGCTTTACTTTATAAAGCTGATTCCAGTAATTAAGAATGTGAGTTCTTCCACTTCATTTCTGCTGGTGCAAATCCATTAGAAACCTTGAGATACAAAAGAAGCCCACTTCTTGTGACAATTTAAGTGTGACTGCTCAAAATTTGTCACAGACATAACAAGTTTTATCTGGGCTTCCTCCAACCTCAATCAGATTTGCTCAAAGAACATGACTTCAACCCACACTGCTGCTCTTCTTTAAACAAAAACACACAAGATTCAGGGAAAGAGAAAGTCCACTTGTATCTTATTCTCCATTAACTGCTCTGAGGGGATAATATCAGTTAACCAGCACCCACGTGTGAGCAAAGTGTCAAATTGGGGCTTTTTAATATATGTGCTTTAAATAGTACCCTCACATTTATGTGTCTGTTCTATGACATGAAATGCACAGAAGAGAAATCTTCTTTATCACAATAGCACTACACATCAGTCACAAATTATTAACCAGTATTTTCTGACAATTCAGTCTGTTTCAATTATTTATTATTTGGCACATGCTTTACATTTTTTCTTAGCTTGTACTTTTCCTGTCTTGTCAATAGGAATTCATATTTGCTATTCAATTTACATAATGTGTAGGCTCTCCTGAATCATCAAAATAAGCTGAAGTAGTAGGGAAGTGACTTACATGAATATCAACAACTCCTATTTTTCACTCCTGGTGACATCCATACAGAAGCCAAAGTATTGAAAAATAATACCAAAAAGAACAGGGAAAGAAAGGCCAGAGGGCAGGCAGCATGAGAGGAAAAACATCTGGCACCAGGTAAAATAGGGTAAGAAAATGGTAATTAATAGAGGAGAGGGTTTTCCTTGGAGCACACACAAAGGCATGGGCTCACCAGTACTGTATCCAGCCAGGGGGGTTCCTAAACGAGATTTAATTTGGACCACAGGGCACCTCTGCTGATCAGCAAAGGAATCCTAACCCAGCTCTAAACAGCTGCACAGAACAGACACCGCAGCCACAGTGCCAGAAAATAAAACTTAATATTTTAGAAACCAGCCAAAGCACTGGGCAGCAGCTGAAACAGATGACTCAGCCCAAAGAGGTGTCCCATTGTCACTAACACCCGGCTAAAATTATACAGGTGATCACCACAGGGAAAGCCAACCAAGTAAAAAGTACTTTATCAACCACTTCTCTAAATGATATACTGAACCTCATCCCTCCTGCCCCAATTTTTATTGTAAGAAATATATTTAGGTACAGAAAGACAAGTTCAGTCTTTCTGGTAGGAAAAGAAAAAAGTGTATTTTATGCTTCTCCAAATTTATCGGGAAATAATTTTTTTATGCAATGATAAAAGGCCCAGTTATCTATGCTGAAGTGGAAAGCAGTACCAGACACAGCACATCTTCGCTGGCAAGGAGAGTGTGTTCCACTTTTCTGCACAACTCATTACTGACAAAACCCCAAGAAAATCTTTATAATGTTCTGTTTCTCATTTCATGAATTTTTACAGCTAATGTGCTTTCAGTCAAGAATAATGTAGTGATTAGAACAGAGTAGGGTAAGAATATCTGGCAATGTAATACCTATAGAATTTAATGAATTTCTCTCCGCCTAGAAGAAATTTATTGATCACCAATTTTTTTTTTCCCAGCCTTAGATCAATTTTTACATCATTTAGCATAAAGTTTCTAGAATTAATTCATGAGAAGGTACAGATAACAAGCTTTGAAGGTAACAAGATATTGATTTGTGCGACTTTCTATGCTAATTTTAGGATTTGATCACAGCTAATTTAATTTGACTGGTGCTTTTTTACTTTTAGATATCTACAAAATAACTTGAGGATGAAGATTCCCTTTGACAATAACTTCAGAACATTCCATCAGAAAATAAAATCAGGAAAACTTACAGGGTGTTGTACTCACTTGTGCATACACACTCAGGCATGAATTCACACACCAGCTTGTTTAGTGACAAAAAATATTACTGGGAGTAATCTGCCAAGACATGAGGCCAGGGAGGTCTCAGCAAGGAGCCACCTTTTGATTAAGAGTCTCCACTGAAAGGATAATTTTAAAAATATCAGGAGTAAAAGCTGCATTTTGCTGGGGCAGTGTTCAGCACGATCTCGTGTCGAATCACTTCATGTGTTAAGCACTGTGAGCCAAATTAATGCAATTTCCACTTTGAAATAGTTTAAGGCATGATTTTACACACTGGAGCTTTCCCATTCCTTGGCACTACCTCTGTGTTTCCTGGGACACCACAGCACTGGACAAGCCTCTCGGACAGGGATTTGTTAAAAGCACAACTCCTGAACTAGGGTAGTAACTGTCTGGCAGCCAAATTAAATAAAATCTAGAAACCATCTGTTTTAGAAACTTTAATGATTAATTTTAGGAAGATGTTCTAAAAATGAGATTATTTTTGGCATAGCATTTATTTGTAAGACATATCGCTAGCAATCCAGCATTTTTCATACCAGCCTTATAACTACATTTTCCAGTTATCCATCTGGGCCCTTTTCAATTCAGTGGTTTAATTAAAACTCAATGGTATTATCAATCTGTTGCATTTTTCATTTTGATGGTTATTACATTTACAGTACAGCAGGAGTACAAATTAGAGTAAGAAGATAAATCTCATCTTAAAATTTCATTTCTCTATCTTCAGTAACTTTCCTTGTCATAATATTTTCTAGCTCATTCACGTTCATAAAGCAGTTTTAATGATCTATTTTTTTTTATTACAATAAGGGGAAACAGGAAAAAATTATTTTTCAATAGCTCGACACATCTCACGGGGTATCTCTCATCATTCATTCCATCAGTCTGGTCAACAGATGGGCATTACACAGCAAGGTTGGGAAAAGGTCCATGACGGGGTTGATATTAAGTTTTCTTTTCACCTCTTAAACATGTAATTTGGCAGCAGGCAGCCAAGTACATATTTAAGAGACAGAACCAGAGACAGAGATGTAGGGAAAATGTAACAGATTCCCCAAAGAAGAGAATGGGGAAACAAAAACTGCAACGTTGCAAGTTGCCAGTAGATTCAATTAATATTTAAGAAGAGCATAGCTGTGCTTCCAAACTACCTACACAGTCCTGGAGGACTTCAGCTTTAGGATGCAATATCCAGGGCCTTAAGGAGTCTATTTATCATCTTTGCTTTGGCTTTGTGCAGCATTCCCAGCGCATCCTCTGTTTCCTGGGGAGACAATTCCCCTTTTCATTTCCCAGCTCCAAGCCTTGCAGCAGAGCTCCCCCCATGCCAGAGCTGCTTGCCTGGCTCTGAAAATGGCAGGGCATTTGGAGCAACACAATTAAAGACTTATTAAACCAAATTTTAGAGCTGGCTTTGGTACTTTTGATTGCTACTGCGGTTATACAAAAGGGGGAAAAAACCATCTCGGGGGTCCCATGCTCAGTGCCACTGAATCCTTCAGGTTTTCAGGATGAAACACTTCAAATACCACCTATGGTATGCAATATGAGAATCAGTAAGACGAAAGGAAAAAAAGGAAAAGAATATTCACCCTGTATCACTAGATGATAGGCAGCAATCTTAAAACCATATAAAAATGCAAGGCATAATTCAGTTAAAAAGCAAGAACTGTGAGGAAAAGGAATATGATTTATTAGCACAAAGGATATGGTTAGCAAAACCAAACACTCTTTCAGCATATGCCATAGCAGGGTCATGATGAATTAAATTTTGGGTCTTGCTGCTCTAAGATGCTTGGATGTCAGAAGCACAAATTGTTTCAAGAGTCATTTAGACAGACTCACGGCAAAGAATTCATCAGGGCTATGAAGGTTATTATCCCTCCTAACGGTGCAGCTCAGGGCTCCCATCTCCAGCTCAGGGCTTCCTAAAGCTCCAGTCTGCCAGAAGGGAAAGGGGACACCAAAAAGTCTCTATATTCTCCCCATTTTTATAGAGTGTGCCAGGCAGCCAGCGTGGGCAGTGCTGGGGACAGGGGCAGCCCCTGGGGCACTCTGGGCTGGCCACTGCTGCCGCTCTCTTGGGCTCATTTTAAAGAAGGGGAAACCAAGGTTTGCTGAAGGTCAGTAAGAAACGTTCCTTTATGCTCACATACATCATCTTCTGGCCTTACACCAATGAAGAAACTACTAAGAAGCATTTATCTGATTAATGTTTTCCAGCAATCAACCTGTCTGCTGGGACACCATTTGTCAGAAGTTGTGCCTGGATTTGTGGTGTTCATCATTTTGTTTCCGCAGACCTCACACAAAGTCAGTGGAAATTCCTGCTGACTCAAACATTGGAGCAGAGCCAGTGTATCCACAAAAAGAAGTGGTTATACGGCTTAAGGGAGGAAAAATTATTTAACTGCTTGGTCAAATGAGATTCCAGCTTGGACACTGATCTTGATTACTGAAGGAGAAGAAAGAACAACACAGTAAACTCTGACAGGCACCACGAAATCATGAAGTCCAAAAAGCAGCTTGTATCATAACAAGGAATGTCATCTAAGGCTTAAAGGCTGGCTTTTCCTTTTACTGTCAGCAGAGGGTTCCTTTGGCTGAATCTTTATAGCAGCAGTATTTTAAAAAATAAAAAAAGTTTAGATAACACTATTTTTCAAGAATCACACGCAAATAGCAATTTTGCAGCTGATTAGTTTTGACACACCTGGCTATCAAAATGTTCAGCCTTCTATGAAAAGCCTGCAGTTAGCTGAGAGGAGCTACCAAGAGTATGTCTTCAAGCTGACATTCCCAACAAGGATTTTAAAAGCACCTTGGCAGTACTGACTGTACCCATCGCCCCCAGCCAACACCCACCAGACACATCTTACTCCACACACACACACAAGTGTCACTCACTTCAGCCAACTCCTGTACATTTAACTTTGAAAAAATGCTAAAAAACCAAAATAGAAATTAATCTTAAATGTAGACATAACTGTTCCAGGGTCATATAGTGGGAGCACTGACTAGTTATCTTTCTGTATGAGGTATTCAGAGGCACGAAAAGGGCTTGGCACACAACTTGCATTAACTTTTGATATGAGTCAGACACCCAATTATCCTTTGTGCTGTTGAAAAATCCACCCTCGTCTCTAATTCTTGTATTTGCATAGGAGTTGACATCTATTAAAACATCATTAGGTATGCAGTCAAAACAACATAACACTTCAAAAAATTACTGGTAGTCACAGTTAATTGCCTGTAAAATATTTCTTTAAAAACTCGGTAATTGGATTCAATATTTCAGATATCTCTTCCATAGGTTTTGGGGTTGGATGTTTACCAGGAGAGCCTCAGCTACTGGTATTTGCACCAGAAAGAACAGAAGGAAACTACAACACACTAGTAGCCTATGTTTTATGAGTAATTCTGACTTAATTGCAAAATCATAAGTAAAAGAATTGAAGTGCCTACCAATTCAATATCTATTTACACTGCTGTTAAAAGGGTGATGTCTACGCACTTGAAACAATTTTGAGCCCAAATCAAATAGAAGAAAATCTTTATGAGAGATGTAAATGATCATTGCAAAGCACTTTATGAAAAAGCTAGAAAGAAGCACAAGCTTGTTAAAAAGGATCACAGAAATCCAAACATGCAAAACATAAAACGGTAAAAAAAAATAATAAAAATTAATACAGATTAGCCTTTAGAACTCACCACAGAATGTAAAGAAAAAGATAGGAAAGCTGGTCAGCATCAAGGCTAAGAAATAGATGAGGTTTCAAGAACATCAGGAGCTAAAGGAATCATGCCAACAATATGATTAAGTGCCTCCTGGGTCCTGTGAAGTCACCATTAGATGAGCTGACCCCATCCCTCTCGGACACTGAGTGATCCATTCCCTGCCCTGGATCGAACGCTTCGGTTCCACCGTGCCCTGAAGGACACCCAAGTGGCCAGAACACACAGAGAAATAAAGCACTGCTGAGCAGTGCCCTGGCTGCTGCCCCTGCTCCAGCCCAGGCACACACACATTTCTGGCTGGAAACCCCAGACAGCCCTGCACCAAAGGCTTTTTTAAAAGGTATTTTTTTCCTGCAGTCATTTCTGATGTGGTCATGTCTCAAACAGTCTTGTCCAATGCACAAAGTGCAGCACTGGCAAAATACTGGGAGAGTTTCAGTACCACACTTCCTTCCATCAGCAACAACTCTGAGCACAGAACTGTGCTGCACAGTGAACACAGAGAATAAAAGGCAAAGAAAAGGTAAATTAGCAACAGATCAATAACCTGCCAAGAAATAATCTGTTTCTTTAGTAAGCCAGAAATATAAACTGATATTCAGAATACTATTTCGGCTTGAAACTGAGTGAGAGACTGGAGATTACATCAACTGATCCAAATACCAAAAATTTATCTGAGTGCTCCATCACTCTGAAATTACTGCAGACAAACTGCCTATTTACCCAGAGGAAGCCAGCTATGGACATGAGTAAGTATTTCTTCTTTGTTAAAATGAAAATAGTATTTGGCCTCTTAAAGCAAGGCTTAATACAGCAGAAACTACAAGTGTTTTCTCATCTATTCCTGAATCCCTTTATAAATGGAAAGGCCACTTAGCAAGTAACAGAAATGGATGCAGCTGCAAAGTGAATGGAGATAAGTGGGGAGATGAGTAGCCACAGCTGTATCACGCTGCTTAGGACATTAAGTTAAGGTAATCCCATGGCTGGGATTTAAATATCATCTGCAGAAAAAGCAGTTCCAAGAACCACTCCAAGATGCAGTTTATCAGAGTTTTGTATGCCAGTGGGGGCACCCAAAACTACCAAAAAAGATGCCCTGTCCAGCACTGAAGATGATGACCATGAGCCATCAGCCAGATTAAACAGCAACCAGAGAATTACACAGACTTCTGAAATAAAGAAAGAAATCAGCTTGAAAAGTATTTTTAAAAGCATCATTTTTTTTCTCATAGCAGAGGAGAGACAGCAGTGGGAGGCAGATCTCACAGGGCACAACATCCTCATCATCTGGGGGAGAAGACCCCCCACAACCAGGGACTGGGATGATGACTAGAAACTTTTGGGGATTATAACTTGAAAGGTGCTTACAAAGTTACAGTAAACCTCTTGCACTGCAGCTCATCTGGTGCATTACCAATATTGGCCCTGAACCTACAGTTCACTGCTTGCTGGTTAATTATGTCCCATTAATAAATCAATGAAGCACTTTGATCCTGATTTGAGTCATGTTAGATTATTCGAGCAGCTCCTCGCTGCAGCAGGAAGGTGTCACAGCCTTCCCTGCCTGTCTTTCTGACAAATTGAGAAACAATATGCTTCACAAAATTCGTACTGTCAAACATTTTATCGCTAATTCAGCCCCTTGAAGGAAATTACTGATCGGTTGGAGGACTGACCAGGGAGAAAAGTATTCCCCATGATTTTAGAAGGAGCAAAACATCTTTGCACGAGCAAAAATAATGCCATGTTGACTTTAGGCAAGCCTGACCACTCTTCAGATACATAAAAGTCCACTGTGGTTTTGGGCAGCTGATGAGTTTTAATATCAAGTTTATTATTTCTTCCACTGAAGAATTTATTTTAGAATAAGCAGAGGCCTGACAAAACTGTTAAAACCACAGATATTCTCTTCTATCTGTCTGTTCACTGAACTATTTTCCCCCCAAAGCAGACAGGCACTCACAACAGCACGAAGAACACCTGGCAGATCACAGCGCAGGAGGACGCCTGCAACAACAGCAGCAGTTAGCAACTCCCAATTTGTTATGTTGGATTTTATTGTTAGTTTTCTGTTGTAAATTCTGTTTTCCTGCAATTCCGCTAAGCCTAGGTGAACTATATACCATTTACCAGAGTTTAACTCGCTGCTGACTGGTCCCCATAAACAGCATTTCTTGTCACAGCTATGAATTCAGAGAAATGGGAAAAACAATCCAAGGGAAAGTATTGTAAAAGAAAAGTGACAATTACATTTCCTTTTATTGATGACCCTGAGCACAGTAATGTGCTGGCAAACATCCTTCTTCCCACTCTATCGCAGCCCTCGGCGCAGTGTGTCCTACACCACCACTAACCTTCATTTCACCTTTTTTTTCTCTTTTCCTGATGGATGCAAAGCTGCACAGGGATGGGACAGTTCCACACCAAAGCAGGCAGGAAACAGGGCTTGGGCTGGCAGGGCAGGGGCAAGAGAGAGAAAAGAGATCTCAGCTCCAGGCCACTCTCACCCTTTCACTTTCTTTAAAAGTATCAAGAAGCTAAGTGGTGGCATTAAAATTAGGAAGGATGCCCACCTGCCCTCAGTAGTTAGAATCCTTCCAAGGAGCCACTGAAGCCTTTTGGGAGAGATCTCTTTCTGGAAACAAGATCCACAGGAGTCTGTATGCTCAAGAAGGTGGAGCCCGAACTGAACGCAGAGAAGTTGACTGGCAAAAGGTATTTCCTGGAAGGTAAATGTATTTATTCATTCTATGGCCTTTCTACCTTCTGTTAAATTTATGAGCTTTTATGTTCTGTTATATTTTCAGCATTCAGCTCAAAAAAACACAGTCATGGCACAGAACGAAAAAATCCCATAAAGTCAAAAAGCGTAAAGAGAGATTTAACTGCCTCCTCTTAATTTTTTTTTCAGCTCTGGGACAAATCTTTGATCCAGGCCGAATGTCTCAGCTACCCTCCGGTAGGGGCAGAGGAAACACACACCTGGAACAGCTCCTGAAACTGCTGACCAGCTCCTGAGCTCTCACCACAGCCCAGTCCCAGCACACTCCGAGCCCAGGGCTCAGAGATGCCAGGGATGGTGCCTGCTCCCTGCCCACCCCACCAGGATCTCCACAGGCAACAGAAACAGGATTTCTCCGGAGCCTCTACACTGCCTGAGCTGCTGCCACCCATAAATTCCCACCTGAGTTCTCTACCCAAACGCATCAGCTCTGTCTGATCTGTCTTCAGTACCTGCAAAATGCTGAGCTCTAATATATGACAGCAAGGGGGTCTAAATCATTCCCCCTTTGAGCTGTCACACACACACACTAAGCTTTGGATGAGGCCAGGCCAGTCTGCCAAATAAAATCTGCCACAAAATCTTCTCAAATTAGGAAGAAAAAGAAGCAAACAACCTACTTTATTTAGCTTTGGCTGTTCTCCTCCTCTCCCAAAACTGTGAGCTACAAATTTCCCCAGAACACAGCCCATTAACACAATTTCTAACAACCAGTAACACCAGTGGTACCAGGCAGCTGTCACCACCGTGCCTGCTAAAGCTTTATAGACTGCTCACAGAAAAAAGCTGGAACAGTACCTGGGGGTTTGGTTTTGCATCAGAAGAATACAAGACTGGAACATAATTATTACACTTAGAAAAATGATACAGGAGCTACCCAGCAGATATTTTATCTATGATCCCACCTGGTTTCCAGCTGAAGGGAAATCGGCCAGCCTTAAGAAAGAAACTCCAGGATGGGTCACAATAAACTGAATAGGAGAAAATGAAGCTCTGAAAATTAAGCTTTAGAAGTTTGTAATCTTCATCTATGAGACCAAACTTCATCCTTCCTTACTGCTACAATTTTAGTCTAAGCAGCTGTGACAGTTGCAGCGACTCCTTTACCTACACCTGAAGCCGTGCTCATTTCAAGAACATACATTTCTCTGGGGATTTTATGTATGTAGACTAAAGTACCTAGGAATATACATATCACTTGGGTTGGAGGAGAAACCAGAAAACCATGTCAATATTTCATTTTAATGTCACAAAGCAAAATTCTCTTTCAGGGAGCTTTTCAGAAACTCGATTCCTGCTCTTCAAGAGGAAGAAACTTGGAAAAGGAGTTTCGAATTCCAAAACTCCATTCTTATCCTCCTCATCACCTGCACATGGAATCATTTCATTTGGTGGTGTTATACAGGAAGTTCTGCTACCTTCATTTCTGAACAGAATCACTGAAATACTGATTAGCCATAAGATTTTTAAACTGAAAGTATGTTTTAAACAAATGGACTATATAGAAGAATAACCCAAAAGACTGGATGTTTTTGGTTTTTCCTATTTAATTTTTTTTGTCTTCTCCTCACAAGAACCACTCAGATCTCTTGGTGTTGTGTACAGTCCAGTTCAGCTCTTTTCCTCACTGGCTGTGAATGAAGTTGGGCCAAGAGCATCTCAGGTGTACGGTGCTAATGCAGCACTGCTGTGCAGCAAATGGGAAGCAACGTTTGAATGTTCCTGACTCTTCTAATGTCACCCAGCAATACAGATAATGGCATGAAATGCACAGCCCTCGAGGCTGGCAGAACAGATGGAGCCTTAACCTTTACGGGAGACTCTGGTTACACAGCTTCTGCATCCTAAATAATTTATAGGATCTGATCATATGGGAGCTTCAGCTGTGGAAACAGACGATGCTGAAACAAGATCTGATCCAATCTGTTCTTTTGCCACTGTTCAAAACCCAGGAAAGGTGAACAGGTCGCCCTGCAGCCCACAGCACTTGGAGGCTTGGGATTTTCAGCCCCATACACTTGTTTATTCCTGTTCATTGCTTTCAACACAACCCAGCATCAGTTTGTGGTACACCACATTTGCTCTAGCTAACCAACTTTAATCCAATTTTGCTCTAAAACCAAGCAACTTTTCCTCAAATTACAGTTCAGATGCACTGCAGATGAAGATGCAAGTTAGGCAATCACTGCACATGTTATCAGACAAATATTTAACTAAAAAATAGTAGCTTGCTCTTAAGGTAGAATAGCTACAAATGGGTACAGTGCTTCTATGGGATTGAAACGGTAAACAGGACCTCAATTTTAGACACACTGAGACTTTAGCCTGAGAGCAGCATTTGTGCTGACCTCCAGGGCAGGCAGTGCTGGCACAGGGACACTCAGGGGGCTGTGGACACAACACAGAGCAGAGCAAGCACATAAATGTGCACATTTGCACTTCCACAGAGCAACAGAGCAGGGAGAGGCAAGTGAGGAAGCAGCACAAGCACGTTACCCAGGTCAGAAATACACACAACAGCCCATTTTTAGTATGCCTTGTCAAACAGCTGGGGCAGTCTGAAAGCTCCCCAAAACCATTTAAGAGAAGGATATTAAAGCAAACCAGCCCCAGTTCAGATGACTTTAAAATTCCAGGCTAAATTCTGCTTTATAAAAGCTGATTCATGAACAGACCAAATATTGCTGTTCTGGGATGCACAACAAAGAGCGGGGCAGATGGTCTGGGGTGGCAGCAGCTTCACTCATCTGATTTTGATCCATCACCACAACCCTGTCAGAGCCTCAGTCACGTGTGTCTCACTTAACTCACTTGTTCAGTTCACGCAAGGCATCCAGAAAAAGCCCACTGAACAAGATGTACAGCTCATATTTACTACTCGACCCTGCCAGCATTCCTGCTTTTTTAAACAAGATTGGAGAAATAAATTTGCTTTTGGCTGCGAGAACCTCTGCCAGGTTTTCCATCCTAACTGTGTTTTAATCAGATCAGCACTTAAACTTTTCAAAAAACGGTGTTTAATGAAAACAAACAGATGTACAACTGCCAAACGTCACTGGGAGACTGTTAACATGTGTCATCACCGAGTTTTAATAGCAAAACTAAAAAAAACCCAAAGATTGAGAGTTATGACAGGGAAATATGGTTGCTATAGAAGTCTAGCTTCCACAACACAACACTCCCAGCAGAGAGGAGTTCCCACGCACAGCCCGAGCAGGCACCCGTGCCGGAGCTGGCGTGCACACTCCACCCCCAGCTCCCACAGCCCCTCCTGCCCTCCCACTGCTCACCCTCACGGCTGCTGCAGGGCAGGCCACTTCTCAGATTGCTGATTCAACAGAAAATCCTTCCAAATATAGGAGGAAAATATAGTTTCCTTCACGTCAGGCTTCAAATCGACTCCTCCAGCAGCGTGGTCCAACCTGAGCCCCTGAGGAGTGGGGATAGGGGTGCAAACCTCTGCCCAGGGGAGGACACAGCTCCCTGTGGCAGCAGTTCCACGCTGCAACCTCCTGCAGAACTACACCCACCTGAACAGGTTCCGAGTCACCAGCCAAGGCAGCTTCTCCAGAGGATAATTCCACTTCCAGCATGCTTCAAAATACCCACATCCACATGATGATCCCTATTTCCAAGAATAAAGCTGAATAAAATGGTTTCTCCCTCTTCTTCCCACAGGAAAGCAAAGCAAAGAACCCAGCTAAACTTTCTTTCCTTTCTTAATGAAACTCTTATTGATTTTTCATCCTTGTGAATCATTGCCTTGGAGCAACTTCTTTTAGCCGCAGGTTCTCACATTTAATTTGTGTGTATGCTTAAGGGGAAGTTTATCAACAGAGTCTCCAGGAAGACACTAAAAGGGTTTTATGAAAAAGCTACGAAATTTTACATATGGCATTTATCAGCCTAGTTTAACAAGAGCCAAAAAAAAATCCAGAATAATGCATGACATTAACAATCAGCAGATTCCTGTGACTTCCTAAGCCACCTCTATGCAGCTGTCAGTGCACAAAGGATACAGAAGTCAGGCTGAATAAATTTGTGCTGATAAAGAGTAAAAATAAAAAAACACCACAACAGACATTCATTCAGATGTATGGATCTTCCATGTGCTAACAGCTACCCAAAGACAAGGTGAGCAGAACGTGTGTGTGTCCATAGGATAACAGGACAGTTTCTGACACTAAAAGGTGTATTTGATTTGGGCATAAAGAAACTGCTAGGATTTAGTGAATAAATAAATGAAAAATCCATCAGCAATACATTAACAGACAAGACAGCTTTGCCAATACCAAAGACATAAAAAAGAACAAATCTCTGATAATTTATTCTTAAGCTAAAATTTTCCAGCTGCTTCAATTGCTATTTACATGGGAAAACAACTGAAATGCTACAGACCTTTTAGTTCTCATTCATGCAAAATACACTCATTTTACTGGTCTAGGGAGGGAGCAAATTTATGGGCCCACAGGCAGCATCCAGGGTACAGTAATTCAATTAACTATTAGTCAGGTTTGTCTCTAAGACAAGGAGATATCCTTTTGCTTAAAAGTTAATCTTTTGCCTTGTGACTAATATTGTCTAAATGGCACCCTCCACAAGTATTGGCTAGAATGGGTTTCACAAGACCTGAAAATAAGGATCTTTCACAAAGTATCTGGGGCATCTGGGGGAAAAAAAAAAAAGAAGACAAATCAGGCCCTATAAAACTTTTAGAAAAGAAGAAGTTGAATCATCTGTCACTTTATCAGTACCTGTTGTCCTTGAGACAACAGAAAAGCTTGATGGAAGCCTCTTCCCCATTCTCTCAAGTCTGTCTTTTCATTAAAGTATCAACTCACTAGTACCGTCCTAATGATGATAACACAATTGTCCTTAACTACTTCCCAAATTACCTGATTAAGGAAGGAATTCAATAGTGTTTCCTAGGTAGTACCAATTAATGCCCACCAGCAGAGATCTATAACGGAGCCTGCAGCGCTGCCCACGCAGCCGGGAGCGAAGCAGAGGAGGGGGGAGAGAAACCACTGCTGGCCACAGGAATGACACTGAACAACAAATTGAGTCAGCCACACTCCCAGCCTGGATTGTGCCAAGGGAAGTCCTTGAACTGCACAGGAACAAGTGCAGGATGCAGCCAGATGAGATTACTTATGCAGGATGCTTATTCCACTGAAAGAGAAGTGGCAACACCAGCACCAGGAGCAAAAAGGGGATTTCACAAAGATAAACAGATTGAAAAAAAATCATGTTTGATGCTCATAGCAATTAGGTCTTCTACTCCAAAAAGGTTTAAGAACTGTAAAAAGTTATTGGGATAAGAAAAGGTTAGGGAAATTTTTTAACTCTCACTAAACAAGACATACCAAAACAGTGAGATTAAAAGAAAGAACATTTATAAAATCCTACATGAAGCAAACATGAAAAGGTTGCTCAGCTGCAAGATAACTGAGTAATGTAACCTTTCAAAGCAGCAACGAAAAGCGATTAGACCATCCCTTGGATTGAAAATGATTGATCATGCTGCCGGTATTGGAATTGAAGTTGACTGTAATGCTTTTTATGTAATTGCTTTATTGAATGCTGCATAGCTTTATTTGGCAATATAGTCAGAACACTGCTAGTTTTACCAGTTCTTCAGCTCCTGATACACCACAGACACACAGTTGCAATACATTTATCCCAATGACATTGGATTAAATGGCACATACTAAGGTTGCCTCCTGACCTTTCAGTTAAGGTCTATGGGGAATCTTCTGCCTGCAGAATCATCTAGCTGATTTGAGTACCAGCAGCTTTCCATCCTCTGCATCTGTTCGCTGGTTTATTCCATAAACTATATCAAAAAAACTTAAATCTGATTTGGGGCCTTGTGTGCTGTAATAATTAAATCATTCTGAGGACTTTGAAAGCTGGCTCATCCATTAAAAAAAAAAAAAAAAAATCAATCAAGGACAAGTAAATCACAGTGAAGAAGATGAGTAAGTAAAACTTTCTTTTTTATATTGGAGCACATTAAAATACCTATGGAAAAAGCAGTGGGGGTGGGGAATTGTTTGATTTTAACCTTTGTTTTTATCTAAAAAAAACCAGCTTCAAAATTTAAATGTAATGGCATAGAATTACCTTTTCTCACCTGCTTTTCAATTTCTTTGATTTACTATCCCCTGGTATCACTGCCTGCTCTTTGAAGAGAGTCCTGGCAAAGGTCAGCAGTCAATTAGCCATCAATAACTACCCAACATGAGAGTGACAATTTCGGGCTGCCTGAGCTCCCATTACTAAAACAAGCAACATGTTTGAAAGCTCATAACAAAAGGCATAAAGTACTTTGGAGCGTTCCGAACATAAATATAATGTTACCTTTAAAGCAGTAAGTATGAAAAATATCAAAGGAGGTATGTAATACCAAGTTTTATCATCTATTGCACACGTATATTGATTTAACCGAGACACGCTCACTTATCTACAAAGCAAAAAATTGGGTTTTAAGTACTGTACTTTGCAAGACCCTTAGGGCACAATAACATTACTGTCATCATTTACTCCGACTTCCCTGTCTCTCATTTGATCCGTCCCCAGTCTTTTGAAAACATTGCAGCTCTGTTTCTATCTCTGCCACCACGCCAGTGTCCTTGGCTGGATGGCAACGCTGTAATTATACACAGGTGACATAAAACAGAGGCAAAAATGAATGCATAAACACACACAGACACAGAGGCACTGACATCTCAGCAACATATTTTACGCTCAGACACACGGATAATCTTCCCAGTGCTGTGCACACAAGGATGTACTCGGGGTTTTGGGAAGGTTGTTTTGCACACTTTCTCATGTTTGAAATTGTCTGGGGACAGTCCTAAAAGCAAGATCATCTTGGCATTTTGCAGAGGAATGCAGAAGATAGAGGACTGATATTTCCTTAAGAGAAAAGTGGGATCAATAACAGTTAAAAGTTTGGATAAACCCTCATTATCAGATTCCTACAACTTCAAAACAAATCCAAGCGAGCCTCCTGTTAAATGCAGACACAACCTCCAATCTGCAGAATCACAAATTTCACACTAACAGTGTTTTAAATCAAGATACAGTTATACAGGGGTAATGAAATATTTAATACCAACTGAAAAACAGATGTACTGAATTTGTTTAACTGAAAACACTAAAGTTTAGATAAGTTATTCCAGTGATACACATATGCGTTTAACACAGAGCTGCAAACAATTTACTGAAATTCATTTTCACTTCTGCTTGGATACAGCATTATTTTATTAATGCAACCAAGAATATTAAGGGAATGACAATAAAAACACGAGTGCTACCTTACGAGCACTATAGTTAATAACAGAACTTCTGGAAAGTTTCTTATGTTTAATCATTAAAGCCTCCTTTTAATCCTTATCTGTAAAAACTCTAATCCTGTACCCCATCCAGACAGCCGCTTCAAAACTCTGAAGCTAATACACACCTAAATTTATTAAATGCATAGAAAATTAAAAGCATAGAAATATTTTTTTCTGTATCCAGTGTCTCCACTGTGAAGATCTTCAACAGATAGAAGAAAAGTGCTTATTTTGCTTAGAAGCAGATGGGTGATATAAATGTAATTAATGGGTCAAAAGATGTTAAAGATGTCACAAGAACTGAAGTTTTCCCTTCAGCAGCTTCAAACCTGTGAAAGTTGTGATTATAAATGTCACCATGTAGAGAAGTAAAACATGCCTCACATGTAGATGGATATTATTATACTACTGAAATTTGAAGGTCTTTGGATCTCAGGGGTAACAGAATAAGCCCCAAAGGACACTAAACAGTGAAAAATTTCAGGTGGTAACACAGTAAACACCAGATATCCCCTGGATTTAACCACATGGCTGGCACACCCACTCATGTTTCATATTTCTGTTGACTTATTCAATGGGTCAGTAAAGTCCTGATACAGACTTAAAGAAGTACCTACCTTGCACATTTAGTTTTTAAGCATATTGAAAATATAATGCTTTAAATGTCAGAATTTTTCAGAGAGTCACACAGCGTGAACTATTCTTGCAAATGAAGCGTAGGAACACTTTTAAAGCTGCTGTTGACTAAGCCAGGGAATAGGAACCCTTCATTACCACTTAATTCTGTACAGGGTATAAACACAACCCCGAGCTCGCTCGCAGTTACCTGGGTTGTGCTGGTGACATCAGCCCCTCCTCCAAGCTGAAAGTCTGACAGCACTGTTTTACAGAGCCATGAAGAGCTTTTAAACAGATTCTGGCAAAATAACACAAAATCCAAGCAGCAAATCTATTGCTTAAGGTAACTGAGGGAGGCTGCCTGGTCCTGTCCCCGGGATCAGCTGGGTACCACGGCACACACACTCGGCAATGTGGGCTCAGCGATGGAGGCGCTGGGCTGGCTCCTCTTTGAACATATGCCCTTTCAAGTGAAATTAATCACTCTCTTTATCACTCCTGCAGCATCTGGAGCCATAATCATTACCCAACTGCTGGGAAAGAAATGAAACCACTAATCGCACGGGGAGCAGGGCTTAGCGTTCAGAGCAGGAAAGTTTTTATTAAGTTCTCATTTGAAAAGTGATTTTTCATGGCTGGCCTTCCAGGACATGCCACACAAAAGCTGGATCTGCTTCAGCAACCTACTACAACTCACCCCCAGCACACAGAACCAATGTATTTAGAACCACTACAATGAGGGTTTAACATGCTTTTCCAAACTTAGCTCTATAATCCTAAATCACTATTACACGCACATACCACACGGAGACACATTCAGCCACAAGCTTCAGAACATCTCTGGAAGAAGGAACTGCAGAATTCTGCAAAGAGGCAGAGACCAGGCAGCGTCCTCAAGAGAAGGGACCAGACAGTGGCTCTGGAATCACACCCTGCACTTGGACCAGTCTCAGCTGGAATTCCCCAGGCAAACTGAAGCTCCTACATCAAAACTCCAGTATGAAGTGGTCAGTCCATCATATCTATCCCCTAGCTGAAGGGGATTGAATTCAACAATGTCAACACTATGGAAATAACCTGGATTACCATGAGATATCCCTTCTAACTTCTCTGTTTCGTGTTCCCGGCTTTTGCCAATAAAATTGTTGGAAATGAAGAAAGAATACAAGGAAATTCTTTTTTCTTTTTGATAAGAAAAGAAAAAATAAAATGATGATGGCAGGACTATTCTCAAAAATATCAGAAGAAAAAAAAAATCTAGGGAATAAGGGTATCAGAGGGCAGACTTCCCAAACCTCATGAAGAGTCCCTAGAAAGAGTCAGCAGCATTACATGCATTCTGAGAACAACAATATGTATTTTAGGGATTTCTAATACAATTTTGTGTTATTTTCACCCATAATTGTGTTCTACACAAGAGCTGAATGAGGAGGTGATTACCCCTATATACTGAAATCATTCAACTAAGTGGCGAAGTAAAACTCTTAACTTAAGATATACTTATTTAAAAAAAACCTGCAGGGTTCTGAACAAGGGCAGCAGAATAATTAAATCTAGTACTCCACTAAAACAGGCTGAAAATGTGATCATCCATTTTTAATGCTCTGCCTATACGTAACAACAGAAATCTTTCCAACAGCTGCATTCAATTAAAAAAATATTAACCCCAAGGAAAAACTACAAAAACATCCCCATCTGTTTTTCTTGCCACTCACTGTGCTTCTTTTGTGACTGAAATATGTACAACAATACAATCCAACAAAGTTGAATGAAAAGTGCCACAATTCCAATAATAAGCTATCTTTTTATTTTTTAAAATGAACAATTTAAAAGAAACCACTTTTGCAGATTTTCCCCTGTGACCCCTAGCTCTGTTCCCATAGTAACTATTGAGGAAAGAAAAGCATAAGAAGCCTAACACACTTTTCCCAATACCAACAAAAAACAGAAAAAAAGCACCTTATTCTCAAAAACTATTATTCTCAAGAAGAGAGGAGGGACATTAAAAGATTAGTGTGAATCTCTTGTGTAATCTAGTTTAAACCACCACCTACTGAACATCTGATGCTGGTTGACAATGTTTGTTAAAGCAGGCAGCCTTATTGTAAAAGAACTGCTGAAATAGTTTTGCAAGCCCAACAATAACAAAATGACCGGGCACACGCTGTACAAGCTCCCCCCTGGAGGCAGCCAGCCCACAGCCAGGCCCAGCACTCGCCTCTGCCAAGGAACTCGTATTCCAAGCACATCAAGTGTTAATTTTAGCATTTATTTCAGGGTTACTTCAGTTCCTCCTCTGCTTGCCTTTTTAATTGGACTGCTACTCAGTGCTGCCCATACTGCTTGCTGGAGTGCTTTTCCAGGACAATATAATAAGCCAAGGATTCCTTCTTTAAGCAGTGCCACCAAGAACCTCCCTCTGCTGTCTACAGGGCCCCACAGGAAACCAGAGCTAATAAACACACTGAGTTTTCCAGACAAGGAAAAACAGCAGCAGTGTAAGTATTTCTGTATCTCTAACCAGCATCCCAAACTCCTCCAGGAGCTATTCCAACATCTCTGACACTGGCTGGCACTCTCTGTGCCACAGGTCCTTCAGCTATGTCCCATACCCTGGGCTTTCAGCCCAGGGGGATAAGGACAGGACCCAGGTGGGTGTGCCATGGGCTGCTGTGGCATTTATCCAACCCAGCAGCAGACCTCAAACACCTGGAGGAAAGACCAGGCTGGAAAATGATGTTCCAGCATAAGAAAGCTTCTCCAGCTTTTATGGAACTCTTCTGGTGTACATTTGTCTGGTTGTCTGCCTAACTCTCCAGTATTTCCTGTCTGAGGACACAAGGTCTCCAGCAACTTTGAAATGTCTCACCCACCTAAACATGAATTGAACAAGCCCTGCAAAGGGTTATAAATTAAGGCAGCAGGTGCATCTCCACAATTCCAAGACAAACTGGATTCAGCTGTTGGGAAAACAAGCCTAAATGATACCAATATCAGAAGGGGAATAAGATGGGTGAAGTGAAGCAGCAGAACCATATGTAATAAAATGTTGAGATTCATGGAACAGAAGGGTGGAAATGTGGATAGGAAATGGTAAGGAACAAAGAAGAAAGAAAACCAAATATTTATCAATCTGAAACAGCTGCACTTCTGTTTGAGGAAACATGAGATTAGCTTTGAGGCCACCCTTAAAGCTTCTCAAATATCAGTGACTAATATCAACCAGCGTATTAAATTTTGCTCCTAATGAAATTTTGCAAAACAACTTCCTTTGAATCTTCAAATGTTATTTTTTTTAAAAAATGTTTTGTAGAAATAGAAGCATAATTTATACTGTCTCATAAAATATTAATTGTAAATAATTATTTTAGACAAATTTAGAACTAAAGTACTATTTTTTTATTTAAATCATTTTTTTAGTGGCTACATAATGAAACTGCGCCCACACATTAAGAACAACTAAATTGCTTCAAATGAAACTCTTCATTACAAAATATTTTTTCAAAAATGATTCTGAGATATTTTAAGCCAGGCACTTCTAATTACAACTGCAAAATATCAGTAGGTGAAATCTTAATTGAGATTTGATATAATTCTGAGGAGCAATGCTAAGAAAATATTTAATTTGACCAACCAGTTCTAAGAAAATAAGTTTACTCACGGGAGTGCAGAAGCTTGGTATCCTCTATTCATAAATACATTAGCAGCAATGACCAAAAGAAGAATTACTTAAATTAAAAAGCAGTCTGGCTCAGGAACAGAGGCATAAACTGACCATGAACGAAGTTAAAGGTAAAAATAAGATTTATCATTTTAGAATAACTTTTCATTATTGGGTTTATGGCCATGTCCTGGTTAGTTTGAGAGCAGAACTTAACAGGTTTTTTCAAAAAACTACTAATTGCTTCTGCTGTCAATACTACAAGATTGCAATCTATAACCCAGGAGCATCACTTCAGTTCCAACCTCTTAGCATAGTGAAGATCCTTTGAATCATACAAAGTTTGATTAAATCGAGGCTAAAATTCCACTTGAAAGTTTCGGCGTTTAAAATTCCATCCACCAAGGCAGCGTAGGAACAACCCACAATTAGGACATTTACCACACAATGAGAAGTTTAGAAGCAT
This sequence comes from Edolisoma coerulescens, assembly GCA_013397115.1. Classification (NCBI taxonomy): domain Eukaryota; kingdom Metazoa; phylum Chordata; class Aves; order Passeriformes; family Campephagidae; genus Edolisoma; species Edolisoma coerulescens. Next base: position 3,225,653 of record VWZW01004119.1, read on the forward strand.
CAGTCAGATATATCATAAACCTTCCAGACATCACACAAAGATCACTAAAAAGCCATTTGTGCTTTGTTCATGAGCTGTTGTCCTACCAAACAAATGAACCACTTAATTTAGGACAGATAATCACTCTCCACTCTGTTGAGCTTTCCAAAAAACTCCACTTTTTGCAGAGCTATTTCTGAGTCTCCTTTGAGCAGGTTTGAGCACTACTGTCCTTTGAAGACCTGGACTCCTTTTAACATTTGGTGTACGCAGCTAAAAGCTTGTCTTTTAAGACATAAGGTCAAAAGCACTTCCAAACCAGCACTTGACCTTCCTGGAATTATGATCCTGAGAAAGGGCATTTTTTGGCGCTGTTATCTGAGAACAGAGAACAAAAGACCTTTTTCATCGTACCAGCGCTGGCTCACCCACACTCACGGGTGGTTCAAAGGTTCCTCCACATTAGAAGTTGTTCTCTGAAAAGTTCATTTCGTCCCTTTTCCATTATGGATTGATTCTGGAGAACGACTAAAGATCGAAAACCATTTGCTAACCCTATTTTAAGGACGACTTTCAAATACGGGTAGTAACTCCAAATTAAAGTTTTTATGTGTTCACCTCGGGCAGGAGGTAAACACCATGGCTCACACACCTGGCTCCCATAAGCCCACGAACTCCAGAGGTTTAATGGTTTCTTCCTCAGGTAAAAATCTCTCTGCTGTGATCAGAATCATTACAAACCCATTTCCCAGTCTGATACCTCACTTTCAGTGCTATTCCACTCCTATCAGGGAGCACGTCCCTGCTGGGCTAAACAGCCATCCTGATTCATTTTTTCTAGAGAAGGAAAACTCACTGGGACACAACATCTGGGTTTCTAACAGTCCCCTTCTTCCCTTCCATAGTAGACAGGATTATTTCCATGACAGACAGCACTTTTACCATGATTAAAGAACCACTTTCCTAAAAATCAGGGCATTTTCATCCTACAAAAAACATTTTTACAGTATTTCCCTTATTAAAAAATAAAGTCACATCATTGCTTTAGCTCTGAGAGCCTTTTTTGGGCTATGTCCCTTATATCTTTTATTCTGTTTGTATTTTGGGGTAAACAGCACATGCCTGAGGTATAGTTTATGGAGGACACTTCAGCACCTCGTAAACCCAATTATCAGCTCCTCTCCTGTAAAGCACCTAAAATACTTCCTGTGTTGCACATTTCTTACACTTAATTCTGACTTTGAAACTAAATTTTAGAGCTTCCCCCCCCCAAAAAAAACCAAACTAGAATTATGCTGTGGGCTCATGAGTGTGTCAATATTCTATACACAGTTTTAAAAGCCTGGATGGCCATCACTAAAACACTGGCATACTGGCATTGCAGAAATTCCAGGAACTCTTAGGACTACTCAAGTGTTGGAGAAAATTAACATGGTGAAATATGCAAATTGCTAATTGGCAACTGCGTTAAATACTATTAATTTACAAGAATTTAGGCCCAATTAAACTTAGCAAGTGTGAGAAAATTATTCAGCTATTTGATGTCGCTGAGTAATTCAGCTGATATGATTATTGCTTTCATGTTTAGTGGCCACTAAATGAGTATCTGACAAGAAATGTCTGGAAACCAGAAGATACAGTGTACAGATATTAATTTATAACTTCTAGAAGCCAAAAGCTGAAAACAAATGGTTTTTACGACAGGCCAAAAATAAGCAACATGCAAGTGATAACCCTCTGAATAGCTGAGGGAAGGGTATGTAGAAAATTACCTCACGCTGCCAAGTTCTCATGTTTTAGAATTACAGAGCCTGGGGTTTTTTGTAGATGCACTGATTTCTGTACCATTGTTTTCCCCTAGACCAAGACCACTAGGCCCAGCATGAAAATGTAGGAGTCTTCATTAGACAGTGTCGAGGATTTAGCTGAAAAAAAGTCTGCATCATAAACTGCAGTGATGATATGATTTTTTTATTTTCTTCTTTTCAGCCCCATGCATATTAAGGATGCCTCCCTGGACTTCAGTGTGCTAGAAAAATTTATTTCAGTACATATAAATTCATTTTCATAAAGTTGGAGCTTTGAGTAGTATAATCATATTTAATTATAAAGCATGACATTTCAATAACAAGTTGAATTTCTCTCCAGCAGGTAAGTAACTTGCCATGCTAACAACAGACAATTCAAGATTTAAAAACAGAACAGATCATCCCCTTTCCCATCATGGATTGCTCATTTCTCATCAGATTGTTTTATTAAAAAAAAAAAAGAAAACAGCTGCAGGTTTTCTTTCTATTGCAATGGATCTGCTCAGTTTTTATTTTAGAAGTTACTTAATTTTAAGTTCACTGTGCTGTGCTTTTATTCACTTTTTATCATTTTGTATTGGGCAAAAAAGTCCTCAAATTGTGGGATGATATTTTTTATAATTATTGTTGTTATACAAATCACAGACCTCCACAGGTCAAGATCTCCATGACCTACATCCCAGAGTTATTTTATTATTGATATCTTGCCACAAGGGATTATGTTAACCCTTCTACCTCTCCAGATCCACCTACTCCATTTAGGTCACCACCCCTCTCTTCCCAAAACACTTCCTTTTAATCTTCTGAAGGACACACCTTTGTCATTAACCATACCTGAAAAACCTTTTCAGTTCAGGTATGAAAATGCGTACGAAATCAAGCCCCACCCTGCCAGCAGACTGGCATTGACTGCCCATTGTGTTATTTCTTAGGACAACTGCAAAAAAACAAGGTTCAGGATTTAGAAATGCTGCTGCTTCACTACTACTTCAGAGAAGTAGGGGCTTCACAAATAATATTTTGTTTCTCAGCACAACGAAATGTTTTGGGTGAACATACTCCTCATTTCAACCTAGAACTAAACATCAGGGGGTTAGATGTAACTTTTAGGTAACTTTCAACAAAATACTTCAATGGGAAAAAAAAGGGGGGGTGGTAATACAAATATTGGAAGAAATATTGGAAGAAAATCTTTTTTCCTTAATCAGGACAATACATTTGGCTGAAGCTCACAAGTTATTTTCATTTGGAAAATGCATCACTCAAAGTTGTTTTCTACCTCATGTCACTCCATAAGCAGAGAAAGTACATCAAAATACTCTTAGGATTTGAAGTTTTTAAAGTGACTCTCGAGAGCTCAGATATTTTTAATCCACTGTGGGAGTCACAAGAACTGCCAATTTTCTTGTGCATCTGGAAGACGAACCTTTACAACAAGCCCATTGTGGGGCTTTCAGAGCATGGTGCCCACACAAACCTGGGCATCGAATTTTCTTAGTTCTAAATACATCTGCCCCAGATGCCTTTCAAGCATTAAAAACTCCTTATTTTCAGCTGGAATCATCAAGTCAAATTTAAGTTTTATGACTTCCAATGCACAGTCCTAAAGACTGACAGTACAACACGCTTTGGAACTGAAGAGGAGACAGACAGCACTGAAGGCTCTAATTTGTCTTAAGAAAACAACTCTATCTTTCAAAGCTTGTTCAAAAATCATGTAAATAACAGTGAATTGGAGAAAAGAGTTGTTTATTTCCTCCTCATTTCACATGCTAGACAGTGTAAAAAAGAAAAGTCTTTAGAAATATAGTATCATACTGTACTTTACCAGCCTTTCCCTGGCCTCCCATACCAGCAGCCAGGCAAGAAGTTTGTGTGGATCCTATCAGAAGGACAGGAGTTCTCCCAGAAAAACTGTTTCATTATTCCACTAATTCAGTCTATTATCTTCTACAGAAAGGTAATTAAAAAACAAATAACCAAAATACCAAAGAAGCTCTCCAAAAAAAAAAAAAAGGAGGGAAATTATTTTTCCATCACATTTAATCGCTCTGTTGCTCAGTCACAAAAGCCCAAACCTCAAAGGGATCCTGGGCAATGAAACCCCTGGCTCATTTGGGTATTTTTGATTAAGCACCTTAAGTAAACATTTCCCAAATTTGCCAATATTTCCATTTCATTGACCATTCTCTGTTGTTGTGTGTTGTGCTACAAAACAAGCATCCAACGCATCACGTTTGGTTCTGTGCAGCTGTACCACCCCATCTCCTACCCACCCACTCCAGCACCAGGACTCGTGGTGCTCCCAAAGCATCTTCACAGGTTTCCACACCTTGTGCACATTCAACCACTGCATGTATCCAACCTGACTGAGGGACAGAAATAATTCACTCAGTGTACCAATGGAATTATTAACAGATCAACCAAGAGCATGGACTTCTGACTCAGCTCATCCTGAGAGATGCTGGTGTGCTCCTTGCATACAAAAATTAAAAGAAAATTATTAAATATTTCAAAGAAAGGAACATTAGGATGATGATCCAGTAAAAATACGCTTAGATGAAAAGCATTAAGGAGTCCAGAATTATGTTCTGGGTGCATAATTGAGATAGGCATGTAGATTACTAACGCCAAACACAGATTAACCCCTTCTATTTTTCAGATTGAAAAAAATTAGAATAGAAGACATTATCAGAATTTTTTAATTAATTATTGAGCAAAAACAGAATGGAGAAAGGACAATCACTCCATCCTTGAATACAGCAAACATCCAGTAGAGAAGCCAACATATCTTTTTCCTACCTGTTTTCCAGACAAACTGGTGACCTCTCCTGGCTTCCAGATCAGCTGTTTGCAACATGAAGAAAACAAACAAAAGGAAGGGCTTCCCCAGGCTCTGCCATGCCCAATGAGGAGAAACCCAGTTCTGTTGTAGAAGCATAATTCAGATAATTCAGTCTCTTGTATTCTTTGGTCCTAGAATTAACAAAAAAAAAAAAATAACAAAAAGAGAAGGCTTGTTAAAATATTTAAACCACCAAGGCAACAGGCTCAGCCTAAGGGTAACCTGGTGGCCACTGTGAGTTTCCCAGTCCCCGTGTGCCAGATTTGACAAGTCTGTTAGAGGTGCTTCTTGGAGACAGAGAACAGAAAAGGAGGAGGGGAAGAGAGAGAGGAAGGGCCAGCTCCCAGAGGACCTACAGTCCCATCCTCCAAAGCCACTGTAAATGCTTTTAGCGGGCTCTTAAGAAGAAATCTGCCAGTGCCAATAAATGGCAAGGGATCCAGTGGCAGTGTGTGGTGTCCCTTCTTCTCCCTATTTAGCTTTGGCAGGAATGTTATCATGATATAGGCAGACTAAACCAAAGTGAGAATGGATTCCATGTACAAAATTCAGCTCCAAATCCAGACCACACACCCTACATTTAAGATCCAGGCCTGGAAGTGTTTTAGCTCCAAACCCTGTGTAAACATGGGATACACAAGAGCAACATCAGAAATGCAGCAGGAAAAGCAGGGAAACAGGGGCTGGTTATTAGCACATGATGAACCAGCTTGAAAGGGAAAACCAGACACCACACAGGCATTTCTATGGAATTTGGGACACTCATTCAAGTCCCTTTGGATCTTTGAGCTCCAGATCAGCAATCAGTTACTCCAGAGAGGTCTCTCTGACTAAGGGATTTTAATTAGGCTCCCCAGCACTTCACACAAATACCAGAGGCACATTGTGAATGAGACAGGAGTGGATCAAGTCCTGCTGCTGCAGCAGTTTTAGACCATACAATTCATTAAAATAATCACTGACTGGTGCTGGAAGCAAGGAGGAATGTTTCTCTGGGTCTCCCATACAAAGCAGCAGACCAGCTCCTAAATGCCAGCTTCAGCAAACACCCACATTGTTTATACAGAAAAGCTCCAAACAACGGAGATTAAGAAACTCATGCAACAAAATAAAATCTTAAAAATTCCAATTCAGTCTAGTAATTCCAATCTCTGTGTCTCTCATTCCACAAGATGACCAACTAGATACTTAATAAGGTAGATTTTACATGAGTTTCAAAATATTTTGGATTCATCCATATTCAGGTGGGAACAATTTGGAAAGCTCAAAAAACGTTCATGGTACTTCCACATCAAACCAGTTTCTGATGTAAATTTACATATTAATTTTTCTGATGCAACAGCTTTTGTATTTATACCATGTATTTATACCATGCTTAAATTCTCCACATAGTTCTACTTATTAGTGATTAATCCTACTTTTATAGGTAAAAATGTCACATCCGTACTTGCATAAGGATGGAGATAACACCTGTCTTCAAGATTTGTCTTCATGGGCATAATCTTGGTGATTTTCATTAAAATTATCAGTTATTAAAAGTTCAGTCCAGAAAATCCTATTACATCCCTAACCTTATGAAAAGCAACATTGTCATAGCACATAATACACAGCATCGTTCTTGATAAGAAACTGAAGATAAATCTGGAAATTGTACACACTGAATATACAGTAGAGCTTTTAATTTCAGGCTGTATTCAAATTACTTTGAAACAGTTTCTATCATGATAAATTCATGCAATTACATTTAATCAGATATTGACTAACTACAGTGGGAGACACAATGTAATATCTGTTATCTGGTTTAGCTCATTCTTGCGTTTCAGATGAACAGCATCTCATGTAGCACCTAAAAACCCATCAACCTGACCAAATGCAGTAACGTGGGCAAGGACCAAATTTATGCTTTGCTCATGTCTTCAGGGTTAATTTTATTCAGAATTCAAATTTAATTCAGAATTCACATGTAATTCAGAATGCAACCCAAGTCCCAACACCCAGGTAATGTAACACAGACCACAGAGCTTGTAGGAAGCACACAAGCTCAGAAATCTTGAGTGTAATTGAGAAATCCAATACAGCAGCAAAGTCCTGGGGTGTGGGGAAGAAGGGCCCTCAGACATCCTGCAAATCTGGGGTTTTTGCCCATTGGGATGGCTGCTCACCTCACACAGATGAGCTGAGGAGGAGCGACTCGCCCAGTGCCTTCAGCATCGCAGTCACCATCTATGACGGTCGGAAAACAGAGTCACTGACTTTCTGTCGAGGGAAAGAGAAGGAATTAGTGACACTGGCTCCAACACCATTCACACACAAAAACACAAAGCCGGGAAAGGAATTATTCGGATGCTCAGATTTCAGCACTGGAGAGGAGCCACACGCCCGGCCCTGCACAGACAGCACTCACTGGACTTGCAGGGCAGCTCTCCACGGCCATAAAATGCCATAAAAACAACACAACTTAAACAGGCAGGGGCGTGAAATGGGCGAATCCAAGGAAACCTCAGATAACAGCTGCTAAAGATGCTGAGATTTTTAATGAAGCACCAGTAGTGCTCATGAGCTGCTTTCTCGATGCCCTGCCCTCATCTCAGCATTCAAAGGGTCAGCAAACAGCAGCACGTCCCTGGGGGTAGCAGCCTCCTGCCCAAAACAAGGGGTTTCACGTGTGTTCATTCTTTGGGCAGCACTACAAAGATAACTGGCTGCTGCTCCCCACGGAGCAAGAACAGAGATTACATTAAGTCAGAAAAAACAGAAATAAATTAGACACCATGACATTGATTCTAATCTCCCCCACCCCAGCAGAGCTCAATAGATTCCACTGATTTACACCCCAGCAAAGCACAATAACAATTTGTCTGTGTATCTAGGTCTGTGTAACACAGTTTGGAACAGTAGCTGTTCTGTCCTGATATGATAAAAAATTATTGCACAGGCAACATATGCTATCTACAGAAACATGAATAAATTACATTATGAAGGCCACCAACACTTCACATCAAATTTAGTTACATGATATCTCAGCTCCCGAATGTGTCAGCATGGCTAGCTGTAAACTGGCAAATACAGACAAAAAAGGAGAAAAAAAATGAAATTTACATTTAAAAAATTGATTTCATCGACACTAGTCACAAAATTGATGGAATTGCTTAAATATCATAAAACCATAAAATGGTTTGGGTTGGAAGGGACCTTAAAGCTCATCTCATTCCAATGCCCTGCTACAGGCAGGGACACCTTCCACTATCCCAGGTTGCTCCAAACTCTGTCCAACCTGATCTTGGACACTTCCAGGGATGGGGCATCCACAGCTTCTCTGGGCACCCTGTGCCAGGGCCTCACCATCTTCACATTAACATATTATTTCCTAAATATGTTCAAGGTATGTACTTTAGTCTGAAAAACTGTCTCACTCTTCCAAAATTATCTGGATTTAGTCAATATCCTTTATAATCCAGGCCTGGCCAGTTAGTAGTTTGCACTGATGGATTCTCTTGAAATTAAATAATGAGGTGTTATTTCAATATTTAGAGGATTAGTCAAAAGCATCCTTGTCATTTTGTCTGGTTTGTATAAATCTTGTTTAGGAAAACAAGGATATCATGCATTAGTTGTAATGGCTGGGAAGAGACAGGCAGTCTTGAAAAAGCCAAGTGCAAGTTTTCTAACGATCATAACAACTCATTTACATTTTCTAATCCACTGCTAATTATCTTAATGACAGGATTGAATAAAACTAGTTTTGAAAAGCAAACTTATTTTAGAAACCTGCATTTCTGCTGAAAGCATGGCCATTCCAGACAAAATGTTAGAAATAAATAAACATGCATGCAGCTGACAAGTATCTTATTTCTGAAGTGATCAAAATTCAATTTAATTTTCAGCCACAATGAAATATCCAGCAGCCAAATCCCAGTCTAATCCATGCTTAGCTAGGGAGGAGAAAAAGTCTCTGGGAAACTTTTCCCATTTTCCAGCCATTGCTGAGCAGTCAGAGGCGGGTTTTTCCGAGTGACAGGCACTGTGGTAGTCCAAGACACATTAGAGGCCTCAAAATCATCCAACGCTGAAAAATGAAAGACTCATGGCCCAATTTTGACTCTCCACTCTCACATAATGCATTGTTAGAGAAGGGACCAGTTGCTCTTTCTCCAAGTTTCCACAGGACAAGGGGTTTCTCCAGTCCTTCTGCTCCGTTTCTGTGGTTCAGCCTGGCTCTGCTCCAACATGGATTTACAACATATTTAATACTGAATTTAGAAAAAGATCAGCTTAAACTGATCCAAACCTGAGACATGATTTCAGCCTTGTCATACATCAGTTCAATTCCCCCTGACTTCACTGGGAGCCGTGACCTTTCCCATCACGGGTAAATCTGACCTACTTTTTGGTATGAGATGGGAATGCTGACAAGGACACCTGGGTAGCTCTCTCCATTTAAAACACGTGATGCAATTAGAATAATCCCAAACACTTTAAATAGCAACAAAAAAAAAAGAAGAGCCATTACAGATGATATGTGTGGCTATAAATCATTTGGCAGGTGTCTAGCACAAAGATAAGCATCATTAATCATGAATAAATTTTCTTAATACAAATGTAAGCAGTAACTGTGCAACTGTTTGCCTATTACACACAAACCCACTGCGTGTGATATTCCAAGATAATCTGGATGTTTATATCATACTCTTTATCCTCAGATAAAGTCTGCCTTGCCTGCCCAGAAAGCTGTTATCCAAAAAGCTAATTCTATTCTGTCCTACAGCAGCAGAATGCCTGGCTTGTAGCAGCAAAGGCTCATCACCACAGAGAAGAACTGCCGGCCATCCCTGGGGGAGAGATTTCCAAAAAACCACTAATGCTAGTGCTACAGGCATGGAGTTTAACAAAATAAAAGTGTTTGGACAGTCACATATGTCAAACCAGGAACAGGCGTTCAAATGTAAGTACCGATGTGCCCAGTCTTTTATTAAATGATGAACACAGCCACATTGAACTTCCCTTACACTTCCATACCTAAAACAAACCCTATACTCTTTTCCCCTTACGCATTTGGAAGGAGACAGTCTTGTGGTTAAAGCAGAGGCACACACGAAGTTCATTCCACTTCCAACTCTGTCAGAAACTTCCTGTGCAAGAAGTCACCTAAGGTCACGCTCTGACACCAATACTCGATTCTGCAGGCGCTCCCCGTGATTTCAGCAGGGTGACTTTGCATATATGAGAATGGCAGCTTGATTTTCTATACCTCTACTGCCTCACCTCCAAACCTTACCTGAGAATATTTGCTCTTCTTCCAGGAGCATTTGAGAAAATCCTGGATAAAACAGACAGAGCAAATGAGCGAGATTTATACGTCAGGCTGACAACTGCCTGACGGCATTTTTGTCCTAAGTGGTCACTTATTTGGAATCCAAACATTAATTAATCTCCGCAGTTCTCTGGTGACTTGCTACAATAACTGTAAGGGTAAATAATGTCTGAAAAAGTATTTGGTATTCACACATCTTCATAGGGAAGATAATTCCAAACAATGAGCAGTGTAAACCAGCCTGCTTTGGGTGGGAGGAAGCCTGCACAGCCTCCAAATCAACAAAGCTCAACAGACATTCCATGGTCCATCTTCAGATATAAACTTCAACTGCCCTCCTCAGCACTCCATTGCTGGAAAGCTCAGTAAGTCATCACTATCATCACCAGTTATATTTGAAAGTTTGGGTGTTTTGGAGATGTTTACAGTCAAAACAGTAAGAATCTATTAATTATTTCCCCTTTTTTCTTCTATTCAGTTGTATCCAATTCTTGTTCCAAAGCTATAGAAGATCCTGGGAATGAAAAGCAAGGATATGAAATGACTGCAGTGCCAATGAATTGCTTCTTAACTTACACTGACTTGTTTGGGGTAAAAAACACGAATCCTAAGTTTTCCTGCTTCAGTCTCTGCACATCCTAAAAATGTAACAAAAGCAGGTTTGAATTTAGAAGCTTAATTATAAACTTAGCTAAGTGGATTATAATGAAAGATGTTCCAGCAAGGGAGCTCAGACTGATGCATTATGACTACATTAAAGAAAACACCAGAGAATAGACTTTCCATCAGTAGAACGACTTTAATTACAACAGTGCTGGAGCAGAACTGTTCTGTTAAACAATGCTGCTCTTACTTCTCCTTCACTCTGAGTACTTCCAATGGATTCCACGGGAACACACTTGACTTTCAAGAATATAAAGTGAACGAGATTTGCAGACTCTTCCGAGGAACCCGGTTCGGGAGTTCAGTTAAGTACAGCTGAAGCAAGACTTGCCTCATTTGCACACAAACATGGATGGTTTACACTCCCTCAGAAGGGCAGGAGACTTCCAAGTCAAGAATTCAGGAGTTTGTGCAAGGCACCATCCTGATAGTTCTGAGCTGTCCATGACACAGCCACCTACAGCCCCCAGGCCCACTGAGAGCAGAACAAATGATGCTCAACAACCAAGAGCTCCCCAACATCTCCCTCTACAAACTGCATTCAGCGTGACCCAGTGGGCAAGTGCCCAAGTGAAACCCAAGCCCCCTGGGCCTCTCTATGGGATTTAACAGCCATGGACCTTTTGGTGTTGTATCTTAGCACTCAAAGCAGGGTAATTTGCCTCCACAAACGTTCTTCAAGCCATTATCATACCCCTTGCAGCAGGAACAAGTACAGAGCAATTAAGATCAAAATGCTCAAGATTGTCAATAGGCTTCTCTCGTGACCTCAGGCATTGATTTTTTTCTGAGCAGCAGAACATAGAAAGTGTCCAACAACTTTTAAGTAACCTTTTCAGGCTGCTTGTGCACTTTTATATATTTAATTAAATACCAAAAAAAAGGCTGCAGAAACTCAAACCAAACATCTCATCAACACACCAGCAGTCTTAATATAAACTTACAGAGTCCCATTTTTAAACTACATAATTTGGGGGGGGTATTTTATCTAGGTTATGTATATAACCCTTATACAGTACAGCTGGATGCCTCATGCCAGGCTTCTCAGCCAGCACAGCAGAACACAGCCCGGAATAATCTCAGTGATTTCTTCACATTATAGCACATCCTTTCTGTAACAACAAAACTTTATAGCTTTGAGGGACAAAAAAGTTCCTTTTTGTTTATTTTTCAATGGATAGAGAAAAGTTTGAGTCTATTATCAATACACTGCTCTGCTGTAGCTTTTATCATTGGCAATGGATGAACTGAAGGTCCCTTGAAACTCAGCTATATCTAAGAATTGCTGTCACAGTTGCACAGATCTTGGATTACTGTTAAATTGCAATTAAACAAAGGCAAAGGGAGCTGGCACTACTTCCAACACCATTTCAGTAAATGCTATTGCAAGTTTTTGTTCAAAGAGGATTACTCTCACTTCACTGGCAAAGCACTGCATATAATGCACATTCAGCATTATAATACCATTTGAAAACTAGTATTTGAAATTATTTTCCTTTAAAAGGCAAACCTGGAAATCAGACTCAGTAGAGAGCAAAGCCTCTACTTTAGCAGCAGGACCATTCACACAGAAAACAACAGAAAGGTTCAAAGTCACCAATTACAAGGCAGCAGAGTTTCAAAAAAGAATAAACAACCTCATAACCTCTGCTGCTGGAACAACGGCAGATTTCCTGAGCATTCCCATTAAAGTGCTTTCAGTTCAGAAATTAAATTGCTTTACTGCAGTGATTTTCTTCTGCATTCTGATATTACTTTATATTATTTGACATTAGTACAGCATCACAGGCTGTAGGTCAGGGTTTTTTTCTCTCCTCACTGGAATATGGCCACCACGTAGAGTTTATCAATCTTAAACACAAGGTCAAAATAATACAATCAAGTACCACCAGGCATATGAGCTCAGCAAAGACTTGGGCTCCACTTAGCAGGGAAGGACCATCTGCTTCCCTGCCACAGGACTGGCGTAGCTGAAGCTTATCTCCAATTTAAATTGTTATATTCTACACCTCCACACATCAACCAGAGCAACTGGGTGCATGCAGACACCCAAACCCCTGACCAAAGAAACAACTGCAAATAGGCAGGAAACTCTTACAGTTTTAGCCTCTTAATCACTTCTGGGAAGAATATGTGGGGTTCAGTTTTGAACTTCTAAACACTGGTGACTTTGGCTAAAATAGCCAGCCAAACTTGCAGAGGCCACCTTCAATACTTCTTAAATGTCTAATTTTCCTTCTGCTGTAACACACACACTAAGAATAATTTCTTTTCCACAAGATCTGTACCTCAATTTGTAGGCAGTCATTACTACTTTGCCATTTGCACTACCTAGCTGTAGCCCACACCCAAATGAGCTAATAAGAAGAGACACACATCCACAAGATAGATCCCATTTCAAAAAACTCATTTCCAAAGTGCTGAAATAAACATTTATTCCAATGCATCCTCTGCCATCAGCTGTTTATTTCAGTGTACCAAAGAATAAACTTGTAGCAAAGGAGAAAATAAAGAGCACAAGGCACGGCAAGCACTGAAGCACTCCAGGAACACGCAGGCTCTACAGAGCTCATCAAGCACTGACACTGTACCTCTTCATTTCCTATCAAACATCGTCCATGAAGTCTTGTGATGAAGTCTCCTGCAACCAAGGCTTCATCATTTCTACAGAATAAAATCCTGTATAAGCCAGGTCCCATGGCAGAATATGTATTTTAAATAATTACAGCTGGATTTGTCAAAACAAATTAATTAAAAAACATTCTGTGATTCCTTAATACTGATTCATTCATTTACTTTGCAACATTGATGCTAACTGGCCCAGGCAGACAGTGTAACAAAAGGGTTAAGAAAACTACATTGCTTAAACAAAAAAATAAAGGTATGGTGAAGGTTAAAAACACATGGAAAGAAACCCTAAATATTGGTATAAGGAACCTCTAAAAACTGTTTCCTGAGCGTACACACACAGATGCCAATGTGCACACACTGCACTCTGAATTCAGCTTTTACTAATTGCCACACAGACTTCAACTCACCACTCACTCACAGTGCAGTGGTACAGGGCTCGTACTGAAAAGCAGCATCTGCTTTTTAGGCGGAATTTATCTTCAGAAATGCACGAGCTGCTCCTTTTACCAAACTCCCTCACACTGCCAAGCGAGGGACTCCAGGGAAGGTCTCCAGACCTCCTTTCCCCTTCCATGGCAGTATCCAGGAAGAATGTGCCTCACCAGAAGACGCACACAGCAGCCAAGTGCCAGGCCAGCACATCCCATCACATCCTCCAGAGTGGGAAAAACACCAGGCATCCACTCCGGCTCAGTACCTGGCTTTAGGATGTGTCCCCGAAACTCAGGCATTCCCAGGCACTTGGCAAGAGCCGCAGAACCAGGTGTAAAAATGTGGTTTTTCATATCAAAACCCATTCATAATACCTGCAAATTTATTTTAAAAGTGAACTTGCTTTCAACCCATGATTAACTATGCATGACAGCAACAAAAACTCCAAATTGCCACACAGGCAGTTAGAAAGAATGCCACTACCCTTTAAAGCTGGAGCAACCAGCTGAGTAAAACCATAGATCTGATCAAGAATTCTGTGATTCTGTTACCTTTTCCACTCCCATTTCTTTTCCCCTGTTGCTGGCTATAGTCCCTCACTGTATTTTATCATGTTGGAAAGCCTAATCTCTTTAGGGTGAAAAATATATTTGCCCTGAACACAACGTAATATGATTCACACAGGGGGCCCTGGCACTGCTGCAGTGTTCATACAAAAAAATAATCATAATTATATGAACCACTAAAAGACCTCATTGTAATACTATTTAAGCAAGGTCAATTGCCTGTGCAGGTTGTTCTTACCGGAGTTCACGTTACATCACTGGTCCCATCATCCTGACCTTCCCTGCTGTCATCCCCATCACAGTTCAATTAACAGAGGAGTCCTGCAGCGGCTTGATGAGCATCTGCTGCCTCTACCCGGCAGTAATTCAATAAGGATACGCCATAGGAAGAGATAATGAGAAGTCAGCCCAGTTGTTCTGTCTCCCTCCAGGAGAGCAGATGAGTTTGGTTTATGGGAAAGAGCGTGACCTATGAAAATTATCAGTTAATTTTAGATTTCAGAGCTTCAACTTAAACTGTTGTCTGGTTTCTCTGGTGGTGCTCCCACAGGGATGCAAAAGCACTTTTCCTGGTGAATTCCTGATCAACAGCCCTTCTCACACCAAAAGGATTCATCTTTTTGAATTTTCTCTCTGCCAGTTCTACCAAAGAAATGGTTTCTACTCATGCATTCAGCAGTGGTTGGTCTGAATCAAAAAATTAAGCATCTGAGCAGAGAAAACAGGCCAAAACTACTACTGAAGTAATTCAGGCAGAATGAAATTCACATACACATCAAACCTGGATGAAACACTTCCACAAAACCAAAATCTCCCACACTGCAGATAGTGTCAGCCTTCTTCTCTCCCTGCCTCACAGAACACACTCCTCACTGATGCCTAAATTTTGTTTCTCCCTCCATTTCCTTCTGCACCTTTCCAGCAGAGACTTCCCTTAACTTCCACCCATCCTCTAACTCTCTCCTGTTGCTTCAGGAACACCTATTCCATCAGTAAGAACTCAGAGCCACTTACAGTTCTTTCATCTCCTATTCCACCACTGGATGTCACAGGGACTGAGTCTGAGAGATATGGCTCTGTGTGGATTTATTTTTGCCTTGTGATTGTAGTGTCCTTATGAGTTTTGCAGCTTTATTTCAACAATCTCATTCATTAAAATAGGACATTAACTTGATTTCAGATACAATTTTCTATTTTATGTCTCCTTAATATCATTAAGGCACAGATTTACTGAAGATGATAGGCATGAGAGAAGAAAAAAGGAAGATATATTTCCTCCCTGAGTTCTGCAAGGTGATCAGTGAACCACAGTGAATTTAGACAGCTGCCCATTCCCACAGCTCCACATTCACGGCCTCATTTCTCTCAAGATCAGCTTCATTTGAGCCACGTCCTTTCCCATCACACAATTATCAGCATTGCCCCAAAGACTGCTAGCCTGCTCTGAGCACTCTTTCCTAGGAGCACAGTCATCAGGGCAGTTCATTCCTCACTCACAGGACAAGACAGGCTGGCACGTCCCTACTTCAGTCCAGCCTTCTGCTCAGAGCAGGGCCAGACAGCTGTGAATCACACAAGATACTCCACACTGTCCCCAATTTTTAAAATTTTCCTTCTGTTCCCACGAGAGAGCTCAGTCTGCCAAGCTCCCACACACTGACATGAGATCTGAAGTTGTGGTTCACCTCCAAGCCCCACAACCAGGACTTTCCCCCATCTCAATACCTTTCTCTTTTCTCCATTCAGTTCTGCCATCTCTTTACTCACCAGTTTCATCACCTGCTGCACATCTCCTCCTGAGTACCTTGTGCTTAATCCTCAGATCCTTCCTATCCTTTGCCCCTAATTCTCTCCCAAACTAAACTAGTTAATTTCTTCCAAAAGGCAACAGACAAAATTGTATTACATCTACCACCTTTTCTCAGCTTGGTTTCTTTACCCCTTTTCTCAGCCCACAGTATTTTGTTCCTTCTCCTAATTAGCCCTTTACTCACTTGCATTTCCCTTCTATTTTCTGATTCCCTGAGGGTCATTTTCATGACTCTCATATTCTTCTCTATTTTTTTTGCCTTTTTTTTTTCCCCTTGGAGAAGCTTGGAGAGGAAACACTAGACACACTACACTATATCCAAAAGAGGATACTGTAACAATTTTAGAGTTACAAATAATCAGCATTTAAGAAATCCTGGAATTAACGTTGCCTTGCAGGAATGTATTAAGATAGTCAGGTTTCATGATTACATCTATTTTTACCATATTACTAAAGTCTATATTAAAATGCAATTTAAATCTATCTTTGACTTCTTTTGCTTTTATCTATTCATCACACTTGCTTTCAACCCTCTCTTAAAGCCTTACTCATATGTCTCGCTGAAACAGGCAGAAAGTACCTGCAAATCCAATAACTGCAAATTACAGAAAATGTTATTTACTTCACTCTTAGCAGTTACGTGCACCATTAAAAAAAAGGGAGAGGGGTTTATTTAAATATATTAGGTTAAATAACTCAAAATTTGATAACCACAGTATGGACTAGCTTCCATCTGGTTAAAGAGAGAACAGACATGGCCTATGCAACAAATGCCACCAGAGAAGTCAGTCGTGTTCACTGGCTACTTTTGATTTAAAGCTGCATCTCAGCATTAATAGCAAAGTAAAACAGACATATAACACATATATCACAACATACATAGTTGGTCATACAGGGCACACCTGTAAGCTGCAGCAAGGAATATAAAACACTGTTTCAGGAGAAGGATGGAAAACAACTCAAGTGCCAAGAGAGGCACAGAGGGGTATTTTAGGAACACAGCAGTAGGAGGAGGCTGCCCAAATTCTTCAATTCCAATCATCCATACTTAACTTGCATTTTGTCCACTGAAGTTTGAGATGGTTACAGTAGAAAGACGTACAAAAACACATTGGTCATACTAGCCAAGGTAAACTCATCAGACTTTTGCAGGTTACTATATTTCCCTGCTCATTTTTTCCACTTTTCCCTATTAGCTGAACTAATAAGTCAATTAATGCATAAAGCCTTCTGTAAAAGCACACCCAGATGGATGTTTACCAGACTTCAGCCTTCTTTTCCATGTGTTTTGGAATTTAAATAAAAATTGAGCCAACCTTCAGGAGAAATCAGGGCTGGCAGAAGCTCTCTTTGTGGGTTCACACTAAGAGAGATTAACAGCTTCTGCAGTGAAAAAGCTGTGCTTAAACCTGTATAAAATCTTCTTGCTAACTGAAAGTATTTAGGACTTCTTTTACAAATACTCTCAGCATGAAAACCTGCATCCACTCCCAGAGGCTTGTATTCCACATTATTTGAACTATTTTACATTCCTCCAGCATTTTGTTCCTTCAGAAAGATGGGAATCTGAACTAAATACAGGACTTGATAGCAGCACTAATCCAACATATCTGATTACATAAACAAATCTAAAATTAAATTAGAACTTAAAGGGCAGAATAAATATATTGCAAGCCCTGGGCATTTCTTTAAAAATTTGCCTACCAGGCAATATTTGGCAGAGGCGGTACAAGAGCTGGGTCATAATTCTATGGATATTTTTTTCTTTATGTGGTAAAACTACCAGGGAACTGGGTTACTACTAGAGTTAAAACTCCATTTACTATGTAATTTTTACTCAGTACATGAGTCCTTTTCTAAAGGACTGCAATTTCTTTGAGTTATATAAAAAGATTGATCTGTTGAAAGTGGAAAATGTCTCCTGTCCTACTTTCAAGAGTGGGATTTTGCCATGCCAGCAATTGTTTCATAGGATCATTCCAACGCTAAGATAAAGGGAAAAAAAACAGAGAATTTTTTTGTCCTGTGGGAAGAGTTTCCTCTGAATTACAGGAAAACACACATTTGCAAATATAGATATGCTTAAAATCATGAGCTCTGCTTTTCCTCTATTTGTTACTCTTCCTGCTAAACAAATTTAGCAGTGATTTGGATTTGGTGTTAATGAGTGCCGAAAGCAACTTGGCATTCCCTTGCCAAGGACCTCCATAAACTGCAGTGCAGCAAAACAAGACAATCTTCTTATCGTGTGTAAGAGCTCAATTAAATCTTCATTTTAATGTAATCCTATTCAGCGGCTCTCACATTTTCTGTCCTGATGCTAGTGATGTTAATGGCTTCAAAAAAACCAAGGAAAGCAAATATACAGAGGTGGAAGGGAAAGACAGAAGACAGGAAAATGCAGCTTCTGTTTCACTAAAGATCATTTGATGGGGAAAGAAAACAAAACAGCAAACCAGAACCAAAGAACCCCAAACTCAGAAGCGTGGAAACAGCTTGCACAGAACATAAAATCCAGCAGTTTTCCTGGACCCCAATCCAATCTTTCAAACACAATACAACTGTGAGTTGAGAAAAACTGCTCCAACCAAAGACTTCCAAGCAATTTTCCAAAGTTTGCCTGCTTCAATCTGCAATACTTACTTAGAGGTCAACACCTTGCTAAGGAAATCAATGATTATTACAACAAACATTCAAAAAAAAACCCACACAAGAGGGCTCTAGAACACCCCTGAAATGCACACAGCTCTCCATGCAGAAGCGACTAATCTCCCAGAGTACTGTGTAAATTGGCTAAGCTTAAAAGTTGCATTTAAAATTATCCTCAATATCCATTACAAAAGAGAGGTACCTACCCACTGATAAATTAGCAATTGTAATAAGGGACTGTAAGGCTAAGGGTAAATTGATTGTTGTTCCTAATTTTCCCTTTATTTTAATCCAAAACTCTCCAAATTGCAAGAAATAAAAGTGCCGGCGAGAGGGTGAGCAAAAAGCTTTTGACTGCATATAAAACATCTAAAAATAGTGCTTCAGTATATTTCCATATGCTGGAAGCAGCAGTGAATATCATCTATATAAATCTATTCCTAGAAGAGGTTTTCAGCAGCATCCAAGACTTGAGAATCAATTGTAAATTTGTATTTTAGATTAATCAATAAGAAAAAGCACAAGACACACTTTAAACAATATGCAGCATTTAGCAGGCAGATACAGCTATGCATCACCTCATACAAAATAGATAGAGACATTATTACGAGCCATGTATTTTTAACCTTAAGGAATGTATTTGGGAAGAACTTTAAAAACTGCTTTTAGAAAATCAGTTGACAAGGTTTGTTGGCGATGTGAGACACTGCCAAGGCTGTGGGTGCAGAACGCACACGGGTGATCCGGCTGGTGCCGGTGGCTCCGCGAGCGAGGCTGCAACCCTCACACACACAAAAGGGAGGGTTTCCTGCAGATCCCTGTGATGTGCCAACACCTCCAGCAGCTGAAGAGCTGCACTGGAATATCAATGCATACCCTACCTTCAGATGAACGAGCTGCCAGCACGAGGCAGAAAAAAGGCAGGTTCATAACTACAGAGAAGATACAGAAGCTGCAGATCCCTTTGCCAAGCCCATCTTGAGAGAAGGGCACCTCACCAAAGCCACGAGGACTCTCCAAGCTCAGATCAATGCTGTCAGACTCACTGAAGCAGCTGTCACTCTCAACACTGGATAGTCCACAAATCCCACGGGGATAAGTGACAGATGTCACATCTCCCAGGAGTGAAATGATGATAGTATATACTCAGGAACTGATGGCCAGCTCAGAGGTGCTTCTATTCTTTGCTGGCAAGATTGATGTCTGGTGTATCAACAGGGGAACAGCACTTAATCCATGAGGGAACATCACATAGACACTGATAGACTATCCCACACCAACAGGAGAAAGAAAAAAGGAGTTTTTCTCCTTCTCTATTTCTGGATTAGGCCAATTACTATCAGATATTTGAATGATGACCCTGGGAAATGATTCCATCTCGAACAAAACTTGTACCGGCATCAGAACTAGGTTGAGCAAAGCCATCTTGTTCTCATGCCAGTCTGCCAGATTGCTGAAGTAGTACACCAGGATCAGGGAACCACCAAGACCCCAAAACAGGACAGCAACAGTGCTCCAGGCAAGGGAAGATCTTTGGGTGAGAGGGAGCAGGACTCTGACCCTCTGTAAGGTGCATCACTTGAGATGAAACCTCTCGAGGCCTCTCAGGGATGGAAGTGCCAGTAAATAGTCAAGTACCAGCTCCACTAAACCTCCTAAACATTTACCTGCATAGTTTTGTCATCTCTTGGCAGCCTAACACAATCTTGCCATGCCATGCCATGCACACTCCACCAGCAAACAGTGAACCTTAACATTATCAGTGAGAGACAGAACAAATGCTTCCATTTGTGGTATTTCAGTGGACACCTTAGACACCCAAACTGACATACAGACACTGGAACACAGGGAAAACACTGCTCATTTCCTCACTTCACACATTTGCTGTATTAAATATCATTGTTTACTAATGCAAAACAACTTGTAGAAAGAAATAAGTCAAAAGTACTGACTTTCCCTTTTTTCTCACGTAGCATTTCTCATCAGAGAAGAGCCAGGAGTCGCTCTCAGAGCTAAAAATAAACATATTATTCTATGAAAACAGGTTAATTAGGAATGAAGTTACAGAAGTATAATTCTTTCTGCTTTTGTACATATACACTTCTATAAATACCCTCATGCAAGTCTATACCTTAACAGCTCTCCAAACACACTCACCAGAATCTGTTCAACATCTGTGCTTGTTTCCATTCTAATACAGAGAAGTTTCTGTAAATTCAAAATGCATTCAAAGGTTGTTTGCTACCGTTTAATTAACTTCTGAACAAATAGAGAGATACCTGTTTTCCTCCAAAATTTGTAATTTTACTTTCTCTAATAAATGCTGACACCGTTTTAGGAGATCACTGTGCACATCCAGTCTCACTTCCTGCATTAAACAGACCAAAGACCCATCTTGAAAATACATGTATCCAGGCCAAAACTTTTACTGAAGCTGTGATATGTACTGTAAATACGGATATCACCTTGCTTTGAAAGTGTTAAAGAGTTAGGAAATAAGAAACTGTGTATTTATGTAAATTCTTCTTGTAGTTAAGCACCATTTATAGCTATAAATTTGAATTTTAAAGTACTAAATTAACAAACAAACAGGTATGTAAGCAGTGAACCCTGTCTCTTCTGTACCTTTCCATTCCAATACAGCAGCACGAGTCTGGCTGATGGGAAAAAAAATTACTGGGGGGAAAAAAAAAAAATCATTCTAACCTTTTTAGCAATACCCTCAAATGTGACCAGTGATTTCAGGTGCCCCTTACAGGACACAGCAAATGGGCTGGGATTGCAGAAAGCAAGTGATGAGAAGCTCCAGAAGCCAGACTCTTTTACAGGCATCTTAGAGAAATGAAAAAGAAATTTATCCAAAATTATTCACATTACATACACCATTGCAAGTTCTCTTCTGATTGCCTTAGGGGGGTTAGAACAGCAGCCTGTGAAAAATAAGCGTCCATCAGGCTCCTTGTGATTTCCAGACACGCTCAAAAGAAAGGGTTTTGCTTATATATAACCCTGACATGCCAAGTGTTATGTGGGGATTTAAAAAGACATTGTAAGGATCCTAATAAAAGCTATCATATATTGCTATAGGATATGGAAAATATTAAGATAGATTAAAAATGTTTTTTAAAATCCAGCTTGTACAAGAGTCTAAGCTTTTGTAAAGAAGTGACTCCCTTCTGAAAGGATCCAGTTCAAAAATTCTGCACTAGAGGAAAGAGAGGCTGAAGAGAAAGGAGAAAAAACATACAAAAAATTATGTCTAGGCAAATCTGGTGCACACACTCCTTAATTAGTGTGTATATATGAATTTTTCATGACAAAAAAATTCAATTTCTTTTAAAAAAGAAAATCAGTATGAATTTAAAGCTCTCTCTAAATCTTTCTTTAAAAGACTACAAGGAGCACTAGATAAACCCTGTATCAAAGGAATTTACGCCATTTGATATGAAGTATTACAATACTGGACCTGAGTCTGCTGTCACTGAACTCAAATGAAATTTGGTAGCAACTTAATCCACTTCAAAAACAAGCTCCTTGGTTAAGACTTGTTTTACTTTATTTCCAGAAGGAAAACTGCCTTTCTGGATAAAGGACCATGTAATGTATGCAGATGAGCAGCCATATACATAAAATACACCATTAATGTACTTACTGAATGTGTTTATTAATAACCCCATTTCCCACAGCCTCTTAGAAATACCACAGCAAGAAAACACGTATGTATTGCAGCAAAGTGCAAAGATGGAAGAAAAAAATCCATCACAAATCCAGTTCACTCCTTTGTTTAGCATGACTCCTCAGTGCTTCAGTGCCCCAAACAGAAAAGTGGCCTCTTGTATCTCAAGTTGGGTTTCTGATGCAAAACAAAATATTGAGAAAATTATCAAAATGAAATCTGAACAGTAGCTACCCATCCTCCTTGCTAAAAGTTATGGTCTCATTTTAGAAGCAATTAACTCAAGTATGATCCCATCAGAGACAAAAATGTAAATCTTTATTTCCTTTATGGTTTTACCTAATTAAGAAGGTGTCTCATGGATGTACTGAACCCTGGATTTGTATGGATGCTCCCTAGACGCTTCCCTCCAGTTTCCAACGCAACCTCAGCTGTTTCATCAGCTCAGCAATGCTTCCAAGTCCTTCTCACACCCCCCACTCTCCACACAGGTAGCAGCAATAGATGGGATGCCCACCACACATGGGATGCTGCAGCCTCTCCATCTGTGGGAGCACTCAGTTTGTGTCTGCTCCAGGCAGACACCAGATCCCATTCCACACACAGAAATGTAATTGCTGTGGTCACACCCACCACCATGAAATTTGGTTCAGACCATGCAGCAGAACTGAGGCACGCACAGTCCAGGCTAAAAATAAAATTTAATAATACATTACACACAAGCTCATAATCAATTAGCATATATAATTTGGCAACACATTCTATATTATTTGATACGAAATTGATTGTCTGCAACTGGCATGGTACAAGACCTACAATTAAAATTAATCACTCCTACTACAACAGGAAAAAAAATTCCTCCATAAATATTCCTCTTACAGTCCACCACTACTTTGTTTCTTTCCCTTAAGGACCAGATCTATACATTGTGCTATTATATCAGAATCTCCTTTATGTCAGAAGAAGAAGTTTCGTGTCTTTCATGGTGGCAACATAAAATCTGCAGACATCACCTTGAATGCATCCTAAGGGATGCTCAGAAACCCAACAGAAAATTAAAAGCACCTCAACACATCTTAATGCTTTAAAAGAGCACAGTGTGGGGAGAGGGGGGAAATCACTTGATGTTTTGCATTACAACTTCCATTACAAAGCTGCAACACAGGACTATGGCAATGAACCCTGAATGAGCATCCAGGCCAAGGTCCAGAGCCCCACAGAGCCACACGGGCACAGATGGTTTGAAGTAACATCCACTTCTGGATCTGCTGGTGCAGGTGAAGCTCCACAGAGAAAAACCAAACCTGGGTACTGCTGGGGTACTGAGGGAGGCAGCAGCAAGAGCCCCGTCCTTGGACACCTGCAGTTATGGGGTGGATGGTGGAGCTCCCCAGGCTGTCACCTGGATGCCCTGGAGCCTCCCTGCTAATGGGACTGCACGGAGCCTGCTGCCATCCCAGAGCAGGAGCTCTGTGTGTGAGCCAAGGCCAGGTTTTGTCTCTGCCAGCCCTGACTGGCACTCCCGGAGTGCCCGAGCACAACCCGCTCTGCTGCTGCTCTCCCGCGCGGCCGCACCAAATCGCTTCCCCTTTCTCCTCACAGCAGCTCAGCAGCACACAGAAAATCGAATCGTAAGGGTAGACAAACAATGCATCACACACTGCAGCGCTAGGAAATCTTCCTGTCTTTTGAAAGAAACTTACTGCTGAAGCCTTAATTTGAGGGAATTGAAAGCCTCATAACAATTTACGTTGGATTAAGGTTCCTGCCCAGTTAAATGCCAATACCGACAGTCCTAGATGAGTTCCCATCTTATGAACAACCATCAGCCACATGCTTACAGGCAACATGCCAGAGCACACTGCACTTTATCTGCCTTCCCTCACAGCTGATTATGTTCCTCAGGGGATGCAAAATCTCACAGTCCAACTACACCAGCTGAGAACTACGCTAAATATTCCAAGCACCTCCAGTAGCTGATGGGCACCTCCACTCCTCTCAAAGTCTATGAGCACACCAGTTTCTTCAACTTGTGGGTGACATGCACAGGAAAAATTAGCATCTCTCTGGAGACATTCTTGAGATGGGCAGCTAAGCCACTGGCCATCTTCCCACCAGCCAGTCCAACCAATTTCTCAAAGGCCATTGGTTCACATCAGCTGGAGAAGGCATCCTTCAGTCTTATCCATCCTCCCAAGTTCATAGAAACACCCTTCCAACTTTTGAGAGTCCATAACCTCGGTGTGAGATGCCATTCTCTGTGAAGGAAGAGTCCCCCTGCTCCCTGAGCAATGAGCCATCCCTTGCAGCAGGATCTGCCTGTCACCACTCCATCAGCAGCCTCAGGCAGGGAACAAGGTGTCACTAGTAAAGGTTTCGTGCTTAATGGTCACATTTGAAATGTGTCACAAAGGCAAAATATCAAAGTGTACCTGAAAGTTTAGTGCGTCTTTAGCTGCAGATTCCTTTCACAGCATCTTGGAGCTACCAGCTGTGAAGATGAATTCAGCAGCACTTCTGCCCTGCAGAGTTCCACTACCAAACCAATCCCTTCCCACCACTGTCCCGTCATGCACCATGTCTGAGCTGGACACCAGGACACGGGGTAGTGTCGGGGCTGGGCAGCTGATGCTTCTTTCCCAGGGATGGAGCTGCTCAGAACAGTTCTGGCTTTTACCTCCCCTGCCTCTCTCTGATCAAAGCAAGGCTCTTCATCCTCACCTGAGCCTGCTGCCAAGACAGCTGTGCCAATTAGGAATACCTCCCATCCCCCGTTCGCAGAGCTGGATTACACAAATGCAAATGTTACACAAGAACAGCCTCTCCTCACGCAGTCTCACAAATGTAGGTATTTCTCCTTTCCTTTCTAGCCTTCTTAATTTCCATTTTATTTTTAATTTGCATACTCCTTCCAGCCTGGTTTTAGCCCATTTACCACACTACAAATGATTTATAAAGTTTAACAGCAATCATGTATCATTGTCGACATACATATGTTTGACTAGACTCACAGCATAGGGCTTGTTTTAGCTACTCAAAAACTATTTGCTGTATAACAACACAGATGATTCACTTGATATCAGTGTTTCTGAAAATGTATTTTCTGCACTGAGAGCAAGGAACCACAAGACAAACCTGAAGAAAGATCCGGCCACTTTCAGTGATAATTCACTGCTTCCCCTTCTTGCAGAAGCCCTGATGCATTTCATGTCCAATCTCTGTGACACCTCTCAGATGTTCTGAGAAAGCCCTGATGGGCAGAACCTGGCCTCAGGAGTTCTCACTGTGTTCTCCTTTCTGTAACTAAGCAATATATACCATCCAAATGGGCAGGGCCAAACTATGACACAAGTTTGCCAACAACAATCAGTTAGTCCTTGAGGAGACTCAGACTGCTCCTGGGATAAAATTCTACTCCTGAAAATCAGCATTGCTGGAGAACATATTCATTTGTCTGAGTTGTGTTACATCCTGAAGCCTTAACATTTCTCATTTCAAGTTACCAGAGCTGTGGTGAGCCCACGAAACATCAAGAGCCATCATCTGTGCTCCTGCAATTCACATGTGTTATCCCCTATCACTCCTCAGCACGGAGCAACCATCTCCTGTGACCTTGAAGTTACCTCTTCCTCCTGAGAGACACAGAGCACCGTTTTCATAAAGTGGTGGCAACTTCTGGAACCCCAAATCATATTGATTTTTCTCATGTCTGTCTTCATACATCTGTAATCCCCAATGACTCCAACATCAGTATCAGACAGCACAAGCATTCATCTTTCAGTTTGCTGTCGAGTGAAACGCCAGCGGCTGACAGCCCCTGCTTCACGGGCATCTATCTGCAGTATAACACTGTTAAATAGAATCTGATTCTGAAGCTGTCTCAGTTGGCATTTTTTATTTCAACACCTTTTTCATTACTTTATTGGCTTAAAAATAATGGTGACTACCAATGACATGTCCCAACTCACACTTCTCTGCAAAGTCCTTAAGTCCATCTCTAAAACCGTGTCATACTGCTGGATGTTCCTGTGTTGGCTGCACCTAGGGATCAGAAGCATTTTTGCCCTACAACCCCCTGGTTAGCTACTGCATAACCCAAGCTGTCTGGGGGAAACGAGAGCAACACTACAAAATGTACACAAAACTTTCCCAGCCTTTTCCTTTCCTTAAGGGTACCAGTACCTCCAGTATCATTACCAGGGCTCTTGGCAGTACTGGACCTGTATTTCCCACATCTGCAAAAGCATCGACAACCTCTGCAGTCACTGAGCATCTGAGGCAGCACAGAACATGTAAGGCTTTTCGTTTTGTTGTGCTGGGCCCTTTACTGACAATCCTGACACATACTATACATACACTGATAACAAGAACCTGGTACCTCTGTGGTCTCCTATTTTTGGCAGAGTCTCTTTCTAAAGTACAGGTCTACCAGCCACCATTCCTTTCCCTGTCATGGCTCATATTTACTTTCGCCAAACTTCCTAATCCAACCAAAAAAAAAAAAAACACCCAAACACCAACCTCAAACCTGTATTTAATACAGACTGAAGAACAAGCTGCTTGCACAGTCATGGGCAGGAGCAGTTTGCACACCAGAGCTTGGGAAGCACTTTTCAAGGAGTCCATCTGCAGTAACCAACTCATTTAGAGCTCTAAAGCAGCTTTTTCCTTCACAGGGATGTAGGGAAGTGTTTGTTACACAGTCTGAAATTGAGCCTGTTGGGCTTCCTGCCAATTTTTGTACAACATGTACCTAACACACTGCTGGTGGCCATGGTGCAGTTTTAGGTGTGTATCATCCTCAATTTATCAGATAGGATGTGGCTCTAACACCCAGTTCCTCAGCCCAACCACACACAGCACCTCTGCTCCAGGATGGAGAGGAGGAGGGCCAGGAGGAAGGACACACCTTTCTCACCTCTTGCTCAACTCACAGCCCAAAACCTGCTCTTCAGCAAAACCAATTCTTTTCACACAGGTTTGGCAGCAGCAGCCTAAAAGCAAAGTATCCATATCCCACCATGCTCAGATCCGTGTTCCCATGCCCAGCCAACACAAAGACCCACCCATCATCTGGGCTTCCCAGAGCTGCCCCTAGTGCTGGGACACTGCTCCACGATTTCAAGGAGCTCACGTAAAAATTGATTCAGCACAAGCACAGGTATCTGTGTTTGTGCTGTCTAGAAAAGATAAGCTGAATGATTTCTGATGACCATCTGTGAGGAATGGCTATTTAACATTCCCATTTCGACTGTAATTTCCATCCATTATTTACCAGACCCTGAGCTGTATTTGCCAATGGTTAGAAACATTATTTAAATTACAATACAGCATCACAACCACCACATTACAATGTGGCATTTTGTAACATGCAGATTTGATAGAAGACAAATTCAAGCTTAAAAGCTATTTTGTAGTGAAGTACAGCATTAGGCATCTGACTCAGGGAGTAGAGACTGACAAGTACATGGGTGAACAACCATTTCCAAAGGGATAGGAAACTGAACAGCATTCAACCAGCACAAGGCAAAATCTAATTCCAACATCCTGCTCTTTTTTTTTCCTCATTTGTTGGCTCTCATCTAATATTCCTCAAAATCCCATTGTAAAGGTTTAAATTCTGCTGCACTGCTTCTTTTTTGTCCCAGTATATGTATTATAGCTTGCTCGGTATCTTCTACTCTCTTTCTTCCTGATTTCTTTGTAAAAATATTAGCAAATTTTCCAGGAAGAAGAATAACTGTCAGAACTGGAGTGTAATCTGACATATTCCCACCTATTAGGATTAAACTATGTTTGACCCCCATGTGGTAGGCTTGATGTGGTTAAGATTAATGAGACAATTATTTCTAGCCGAGGTACAAGGCCCCCAGTTGTTTCACTATTTCAGTACTAACCACCACACTCCTTCTGCAGTGTTTGATACCCACAAAGTAATTGTGAGCAATTTTTCAGGAAGACATCATGAGTATTAGGCTTATTCAAAAAAAAATACAAAAAAAAATTCCTGAGATGAAAAGGAAATGGGATAAGTTCGAGCCATTGGCCTTAAAGCTTTTCATCTGACAAACTTCTGTTCCCACAAGATATTGTGCAGTACAGCACCATCAATTGCTGCTGTTCAGCTGCCCTCCCCCAGGGATCTGGGCTTACAGCTCCAAACATCAGCACATGAAGGCACAGACAGTCCCCAGGGACCCTCACAGGGAAGAGAAACCCACACACATAGACAGCCTTCTACACAATGAGCTCTTCTAAGGTTTGTGGGTCTCTATTCCTAAGGACTTCTCACAGCACAGTCTGGTATTTGTTAATATTGAATACAGACATGGCTGTTCTAGAGCAGCTGCAGCCGCACAGAAGTGCAGTGAGGGACCAGGTGATGCTCTGCTCCACCACTCTTGTGCAAAGCCTAACAACTGGTTCAGGAGCTGTGTGCGTGCTGTGACACCTATGCTCAGCAGAACAGGGAATGCAGGACTCCTGACAGAGCCCAGCTGGAGGAATTCAACCATTTGCTTAAGGTCAAATCACAGGTTTTTAAAGCATTTCAAAGCAGAGACGGTGCCAAGTTCCTCTGAGTAATGTGTGTCTAGGAAACCTCATGTGAAACCTCTACCTATGCAACAGAGGGTTTATACCATGTAAAAACCCTGTACCACCATGTTCCTTAGGAGTTGTTTAAGGGACAGGACTTCTGGTCTACAAAGACACCTGAAAGAAAGTGGAGACACACATCTTTGGAAACTCCACATCCTAAAAACCGAGAGTGTAATCTCACTTTAAGAGCTGGTCCAAATTTATATTGAAAAAATCTTTTAAGTTCTCAGTATATATAAGCTTATATAAGATGGACTTTAAATCAGCAGCTTTTATAATATACACTTCAGTTCACCAGAGGTAATCAGAAGACATTTTTAACAAAGTTCATTATAAACCCTTTTAAACCTGAACTACATTTGAACTTCCATATCTTATATGGCAATGATTCGCTTCAGTTATTTTCTTAATCCAAATAAAGAAAATGGATCAGCCATAAAGACCTCCAAACCAGGTAATCAGAGCAAATGCTTTAAATTGAGGTAGAGCTGCAGAAGTCAAACTTTAGGCTTTGGTCTGCTTTGAGGAAGTTAGTTTTGCTGCTTTCTCCAATTTTAGCTGAAAATGGAAAATGCAGAAGCATGACTTGCTCTAGTTCTGGTCCCCAGCCCTGGAGCTGGTTGTCTGAGCTTCACTGATGGACATCACCAGCCCAGGAGCAGGACTCCCACATCATGGGAGCAAGTGCCTCCAGAGCAGTGGGTTGTTCCACCTCCCCAGCCATGCCTGCACTCACCTTCTGCTCCGTTCACCAGCAAAAGCACTCATGGGAGATGCTGTACAGCTGGCATGAGACTCACAGCAGAGGCAAAGGACCAGCTCCCCAGGACGAGTCAGACACACAGGTACAGCCTCAGCAGCTGCTGCACAGGGGCTCCCCTGGCCCTCTTTTATTTTTATGGCAAGTAAAAGGCAGCTTAGTGCCCTACAAACCTCTGCCACGTTCGCCAGAGCACAAGGGTGATAAAAATGACAGAGCTGCTCTTGGGGAAAGAGATTCAGAGAAGCCACACACTGCTAAGGGCTTCTGGGCATTACTGTGCGGGAGAGGGAATACACCTCAAATTCAATAAACCACACCACCCCTCACAATCCTCTCCCCTGATTTGGGAGGAGAGGCCTCAGTTCCCTATAAACCAGCAATCAGCAAATGTCACCTGTCCCAACTACAAGGACTGCTGCATTCTGGAAAGGTTTTGCTGTCGTCTTCAACAACAGCAGGATCAATCCTATCAGATGTAAACTCCCTGGCAGAGGGGTAACCACAAGGTGACATTCCCTAACTGAAGTTGCACTTTGCAGTAATCATACTGTGGAAGTGCATAAAAATACTTTTAAAAGTTAACAACTTTTTTCTTTTACATCAGCAGTCTTCAAAAATGCTATGATTATTTTTTTAACATTAAAAGCCAATCAGACACATATTACAAGAAGAAAATACTTGGGGTTTAGTTATCAAATTTCCTTAAGGGAAAGAGTTAGAGATTTTAATATGAATTTATCTCTTACTTTTAGCATTGAATTCAAGATTCAATCAAACAGAAAATAAAATGAAAGCTCCCTATTACTTCCACAGAGCCTTTAGTTAAAAGAAACAATCTTTAACATTTAACAGAACATAAAACTAGCCAAGCTGGAAACACACACATCTTGCCAGTGCTCTAGCAAGTGGTAGTTTCCCTCATTAAGCACAGTAATGACACATTTGTGAGGTCTCTATGCCCACCACTAAGTATGTGGCAAGTTAATGAGACTCTGCTGAGGGTTCAGCCTGTGGCCACAGCACAGCCTCTGTGTGTGAGACGTGCCTGATGCTGAGCCTGGCACCTTACCCCTTACTGCAGAAACATCCATCAGGGAAACGGAAGGGGAGATGTATAAAAACTTCCCACAGCCACCTTTAGCTATCAGAAACAAGGTAGAAGACACTACCTTAGAGTTAATAATCAATTCTGCAGAATTGATATTTAATCAGTCAGGAAGTGATTGCATTTGGTGCAACTGGGAGACCGAAGCCTGTCTGTAAATGATTTTGTCAATGACAAGGAAGAGCCTTTTGGAAAATTTCTTCAGTCTTATCCACTTCCTTAGACTAACCAAAAAAAAGCATTTATATGTTCTTTTGGATTGAAGGCAGAGGAGGAAGGGGAAACAACCAGCACAACATGAAACACAGTGAGCAGAGGTGGGATGGCATGGATCGTGCAGGGGCAGCAGCACAGCTTCACAGCCCACGGTCCTGAGCTCTTGGTAGTCACCCCAAGAGCAACCAACAACTGCAATTAAAATTTCCATATCAATGAAAACTTACATTTATTTGCATCTATTCATACCTGTTATCTGCAAAATCTACTGCACGTGTTTAATGCACTACCCTGTTTATAACACGGCTTAATTAGGCCCCAAGGGTGACTTTTAATCTAATTTACACCAAATAAATCCTAAATCACCAGCACTCACTCAGATATACTCCAGAGTAAACAAGGTAAGAAGTTATACAAAATGCCTAACACAAACATTTTTGTTTCCTGGGTTCATAGTTGCCAAAATCTTCTAAAAATTCCTCTCAAGCAAAGTTTTAAATCGTTTTTTCTCTACAGACTCGATTCACCACTTTGCAGTGCAGTATATAACCTGCTGGTTTAACCTACAAAAACTGCAGGTACAGGGCACTGCTGCTCTACAATCACAGAACTACTGACAAGGGGGAAAAATTAATCCATGCTGAGTGCCATACTGCTGCTGTCAGACTGCTAATGGTTTAGTTGGCTTAGGTTAAAGTTTGTGTAGCTGTTTTTTGTGACTGAGTGCAGGTGAACCAGAGCTGTCCCCCAGGACACCTCCAACACAGCCACTGCTCAGGTGCACAGGGCAGGGGCTTCCTCCTGGTGAGGGTTCATTCAAGAAATCAGTTCTGGCCTGATATGAGCTCACTTTAGGAATGATTCCCAGCTGCAAGTGGGATCAGAGCCCTGCCTTCTCTCTGTTTGCATTTTGCTTGGGGCAGATAAATGCAGGGGACACACAGGGATCCACAAGCTCCCTTCATCCCTGCTTTGCTTCCCCGTGATGCGCCAGCAAAGCCACGGCCTCCTCCAGCCCTGCTGCCTATCGCCTGGAAAGGCAGGAGAAGGTGCCTGACATGCTCTTTTCCTGTGCCCCAGAGAAATGCATTACCTGCCCAATAAACCTGGTTATCTATTGAACAGACAAGCCGGAGTCCTGCGAGCCTCCTCAAAATCAGGTTGGGTACGTCCCGGCAATCGTATTACACACCGCTGCCCGATTCATCTTTTTATTCAAAACCACCCTTTACAGAAGACAAATGAAAAGCTGAAACAGAATCCCTCATTGCTCCCAGCATTCTTCATTGCTAGCAAAACTGTTCCGGTAACAGTGGAAGACAAATGAGATTATTTCAAGACTGCAGGCATAAATTATGAATATAAATGCTACGGAGTAAGTTCCTTCACGCTGCCCCTTCTCACAGGCGGTCAGGGAAGCAAAATGCGTGCAGGGAGATGAACAGGATAAAGCCAAACAGCATTTTAAGTCTTGCCCTCAGCAACTAACACTTGGTGCATACATATGTGTGTGTGTATTTCTGTATTATTGTATTTTTTAATTTATTTTTAAGACTGCGCCCGGGCAAAACCCCTGCTTTCAAATTTTTCCTCATTTCTCAACACCTGGGCAATTAAAATTAAAGCAGAGGTTCACTTTACAGCACTATAGCCCTGGAGCCCCTCATTCTTTAAAAAGTTTGCTCTGTAAAGCCTGAAACACACAGTGCTCTGAGGTTTTTTTCCCATTATCATTTTTCAAAGCATGGCTCTGGGTTTGGCTTGGAGGGGTTTATTTGTCTTTAATTTCTATGCTAAAGTGCTGAGAGGTACAATAAGAATAGGTGCACACTTAATATTGCAACTTCTCTGTGGATTTATTTGAAAAACAGTAGAAAGGCTAAAATGAGTAAAGACTGTAGTTTTCCTCTTCATTAAACTTCTCCTCATCCATGCATAAACACCTAATTCTCCACTGAGCTTCCCAGAGTATTAAAGTCATTTGAGAAAAAACGCAGACAGCATCTTACTTACATTTTGTTTTACAAAAACAGCTACAGCCCTACAGCAGGAGGGCAGCAGCAACAGGCGCTGCCACCACCCTGCTTGGAAAGGAAGGTTATTCAGCTGACAGTCAGGCTGGAAGGGTTCCAGCAGAGAAGACAAGACAATAGATGACCTTCTCCCAAGAAATCCAATCACAGACTCATAGGAGGGTTTGGGTTGGAAGGGACCTTAAAGCTCATTTGTTCCAACCCCCTGCCATGGGCAGGGTCACCTTCCTCTAGAGGAAGTTGCTCCAAACCTCATACAACCCGGCCTTGAACATTTCCAGGGACGGGGCAGCCACAGCTTCTCTGGGCAATGCCTTCCAGTGACCTTTGTCCTGTCACTCCAGGCCCTTGTCCCAAGTCCCTCTCCAGCTCTCTTGGATCCGCTTTAGGCACTGGAAGGTGCTTTAAGGTCTCCCTGGAGCCTTTTCTTCTCCAGGCTGAACAGTCCCAGCTCTTCCAGCCTGTCTCCATAGCAGAGATGCCCAAGGACTCAGAGCAGCTTCATGGTCTCCTCTTGACTTGCTCCTTGTCCTTGGACTCACTCCATAACCCTTGCACTCCCTCCAGGGAAAAGCAGCAGGGCAAGGAAGTTAATGAACCCTTCTTCAGCACACCCAGCCCTTTTGTAGGGCAGCTTCTGAATCCTGAGCACGCAGGGGAAGCTGGAGGAGGCACAGAACACTCCAGTGAGCACAAGGACACCGAGCCAAGGCACCGGGACAGAAATGTACACACAGCACTGAGGCTCTCCAGAGTTCACTCATGAACCCATCCCAGGGGATGTCCTACTGCAGGAGGGGCTCCAAAAAATAAACTGTTTTACGGTTGCCAGTGCTTAAGTATAAGCTTCAGTTTCTATTTTTTAACTTCCACGGATCTGCTGTCAAGTTTTCCTCTCTTACAGATGAGCAGCAAAAGCACTGCAATTATAAAGTTGTTTTAAAGTTGTAGCTCACTTTGGAACGCACACAGAACTTTGATTCTGACAACCATGGTAATCACAACCTCCTGCACTTAAAACGTATCCCTGGATTGAACATTGTATCTAAAAAATAAAGCAATAGCTTAGAATTAGGTTGAATCCATCAGCCCTTTAGTTCAAGGCTGGCTGAACAAAATAATGAACATGTGGTTATGGAAAAAACAATGCACTGAATGATTATGGATTGAAACCTGAAAAAAGCAGTACTTTCAATAAAATATTACTTCTTAAAATCTATCAGTTGCATTGATTATACAATCTCACAGCATTTTTTCCTACTTAAATATTAAAAATCACATTAAAAAGTTGAGGCATTAGTTATGGATGTTGATTGCTTTGTTCTAAAGTCAGCAACAGTTGCTCTGTTAAGCTTCTTCAGCCTCAGGAAACATTCACCCATTTGACTTTCACCACGCCATTTGCACAGAAAATAACAACTGCCATAGAAACAATTTTAGAAAAATAAATTCTAAAAAAATATTACATTTGAGAATTTTATATTTTATGTGACAGCTGGAGCACAGCAATGTTTTAAATGGAAGCAACAGTCAGTGCCTTTATCCAGATATTCTGCTCATGGATCCCAGCCGTTACTCAGATAAAAGGATTCCTGTGATTACGTTAAGCATGGACTGTCATTAAGATAAACCAATAAAAGCCAATTAATACCACAACATACCACACGTGGTTTCTATACAACATTTCTTTGATGGCTACACACAAAGGTAAGCTGTTAGTTCTAGCAATTAGCAGTTTTCATGCTTTGTTACGGTAATGGCACTAATCCAGAGAGAGAAAGGTAATTGATGAAGGAAGATCCCACCATGGCCATTAGCAATCCAGCCAACAAACTGCTGCTCTCCTAAAAAACCCACCACAGCACTGCACAATCCAGGAATGCTTTTTCAGGTAAAATTGAAGTATCAGCCATCATATTCAAGATAATGAGGCCATCTCTACCATCCCACACCTCCTCCAGCTTCCAGTAACCACATGAACTTCTCAGGCTTTGCTATTATAGTTCATGGTATTACCCCAGCTAAAATAGCCTGCTAAAAATCACACCTCTGTAACTCTGAGTGGCCCATTTATCTAAATTTAATCATTTCAGTGCAGGTTCTGTCACCAAAGTTTTGCTGTTGTTTTAGACCAAAAGTTAAAAGCAGAGAAAATCCAACAGTCTCCAACTCGCACTGGGATCTGTATTTAAAACATGGGAGATCAACTTAGAATCACCAAATGGTTTGGGTTCAAAGGGACCTTAAAGACGGTCTCATTCCAAATCCCCTGCCATCAGCTGGGATACCTTCAGATAGACAAAGTTGCTCCAAGCCCTATCCAGCTTGGCCTTGAACACTTCCAGGATATCCATGGCTTCTCTAGGAAACCTGTGCCAGGGCCTCACCACCCTCACTGAGAAGAATTTCTTCCAAATATCCCATCTAACCCTGCCCTCTGCCAGTGTGAAGCCATTCCCCCTTGTCCTATCACAGCATGCCCTTGTCCAAAGTCCCTCTTCAGCTCTCTTGGAGCCCCTTCAGGTACTGGAAAGAGCTCCAAAGTCTTCCCAGAGCTTGAGGATCAGTCATTAACCTTCTTCCCAACAGTTCAGCACTGGCTCAGCACAGCTACCATATGAGATGTTAACAGTCATGGTATCTTTGCTAAAGGTTAATCACATCAATTCCTTTTTTCTAAAGCAGAGATAAAGATCTATTGGACTGTTCATTGCTCCTCTCTCAAAACAGAGGGGAGATTGCTGAGAAAAATCTTCACTTAATCACCTGGAGGAATGAAAAAGCAGGGAATTTTACATTATTAATGAAAATCCAGGCAATTAGGTAAGTAATAGCTTCCTTCCATTGCATAATACAGTTAAAGTTGCTTATAAGGCTTCCTGACGGACCACATTTCAGGCCAAATTAAAGCAGCTTTCCCAGTTGTAAGTCTTGTCTTATTGCACTCGGGAGCTGCAGGGTTCATCTGTGACTGTCATTAAAACTGAACTGGAGTGGTTTATTTCATCCTGCAACTTTTTAATGTTCTGGCGGATTACGAAGGTTATCCTTCTCACATATATTTTACATCAAAAACATGCGAGAGACGCACCTCACTGCAGCTCCTTATTCAAAACACTCAACCAAATCCCCAAATATTAATCCAAGTCCTAGATCTGAATGAAGCCAAGAAGGGCTGATCTGAATGCAGGCATCCCTCATCCTAAGTAAATCTAAATCTCCACCCCCATCCTGCCAGCTACAGACTCTCTGGTGAATTACCAGAAATTCCACTGGGAACATGAAAAAAATTATTGAAGAACTTCAATCAAGCCCAGAATATTTCATTAAGCTGTCTCAGTTGCAATTAGAGTTTTCAGATAAAAAAAGTATTTTGCATAAGGATGTCGGAAAAAGTTTTAGACATTCAAAAGATGGAATCTGTCCCTATGGGTGTACATATGCAATTCAGAAACTGGGAGGAAGGATTCATCTGTTGTAAAGTCGGAGGAAGAACTGAAACTCAATCTGCAGTACAAACAATCTTCACAAAGTAAAAGATCTCTCAACATAGCATTATAAAAATAAATATGAATCTTGGGTAGCCTTTCTCACTCAGTGGACTTTGGTTTCTGATATGAGGAACGGGCACAGGTTTCAGTTCGTTGTGTTAAACAATTCCTCTTCTACCTGGCAGACAACAGTCTTCACTGAATATTCCTGGGTCTGTGCCGTCCAGCCTTGTTCACTTGTGACAAAACTTAAGATAATTTAAAATATAAAAACAATTATCACACACACACACTGATAATATTCAGAGGAAATACATGATGCCTGATGAAAAAAAAAAAAAAAATCGAAAAAGAGTGTGCAGATCCTGTACATGAAGTGCCCTCAAAGTCACTGGTCTTTAACAAACAGCATTTTGTGCTGTTCTCACTGATACTCTTTGCTCAGAAATGACCAACAAACAGAAAAATGAAACTACTAAATGTCAGGATGTGACATACTGGCAGAATTCATAGCATGCTAGCACACTTGCACAGCATTATGTTCATTTCCAGTAAGTCTTGCTACTTTTTACAATAATGCACACTTATTAAAATATGTAGCTTTATGACATCCCAATGAAATCAGGAATTCTTTTTAGATTTCATTAATTCAACCACAACGTATATTACAATAGTAATAAACAACAACTCCGCTTTTGAGAAAAAAACAGTTAATATATTCAAGGAACATAACAAAGGAAGAACTGCCTGCATCACTGAGCTCAGCCCCACAGCCACAGAAAGGTGTGGTGCAAGTTTAACCCACAGTTAAACATCTCTGCGTGTCTCCTCAAGTGCTACCAGCAACTTCAAACACCCAGCAGCAAATCAAGCCCAGAGTAAAACACAGCAGTCAGGACAGTGGAGTGAAACAGAAATACACAACAGATCACAGGCGTCACCATCCATTGGGTCAAACACCCAGATGATCCAGGAACACGCATGACCCCATCTGCTACAGAAGAAAGCCAAAAATCTTATCTTTCTTTGCTCAAGATGAGCGTGCTTTCCATTCCTTAAGCCTCATAATCCAATTACGCCAAGCCCAGAGACACCAGCACACATCTGCTGTGACCTGACTTTAACACCCAGTAGACAACATAACCAAACCCCACAAAAATCCATATACTCACAGTTATATGCCAAAGAGTGAAATCCCCTTGGGTACAGCAGCAGAGAGAGAGAGAGATTTCAGACACAAAATTTCTCAGACTGAGATGCCATTCCAAGACATCTCTCATTATTGTTTAAACCCTCAGTTTCCAGGCTAAAATAATTTTTGACAAATGTGTGCCCAGGTCAGCAGTTGTCACATCATTCATCTCGAGATGTGGAGTTCATCTTTCCTTCACCTTATCAGTTATTTATGGAGGGGTAGGAGACAGGATGGAAGAGGAAGGATAAGCAAACAGGGCAGAACCATCACATCACCTCTCATGATGTCTGGAATGACACATACACAACACATTCCCAACACACACATTCCTCAAAGCATCTTAGGAACAACTGCTAAGGTTCAAAATAAAGTTTTTGTCCCTGCTCACAACAGGGGGGTTAGAGCCAGGTGGTCTTTAAGGTCCCTTCCAACCCAAACCCTTCTGTGATTACCGGGACACAGAACTTAAGCTTGCAAAGGCAACCCCAAACCCTGGGGCATTGGGCCAATCGATAACGCGACACAGCCTCACACCACACATACATTTTGATTTTCCTGAGGCTTTATGGACCCATGACAATTTCACAGGTGTACTCCAACACTTCCACATCTAAAGCTCTGCCTTGGCATCCTTTATAGTGCAGTTACCTGCTCTGAACTAAATCTATGCAGTGTTCAAAACAGACCTGAGTGTTTTGTCTGATACATCCCTTTTACACTTTCTCCTCAACATGCAAAGACTACTTCACACATTGTGAAAGAGCATCTTCACTTCTTCTGGTAACTATCGGCTTTAAAGTTGTCTGCAAAACTGACAAAGATTCTGTCACCCTGAACCATTTCAATTTGCATGGGTTTAATATCAATTTTTGTACAGACTTATCACACAGAAGGAGCATTTCCTCCTTTCCTCGACACGTCCTACAGACATTCCAAACTTCCAGGACTCCTTCTTCAGAAAACAGAAGTCAGAAACAGGTCCTCAGTGCACTTATACATAAAATGGCTCAGAAGAGCCTAGTGTAGCCACGTGATTATCAAGGGCTCTTTCCCTGGACCAGCAGTGGTGGGAAACGCAGTAAAAGTATTTTTATTTAAGTCTCTTCCTTCCTTCCAATTCGTTTAGCAACAGGTCACTTGACTGCCCAAAACCAGTCTTTAAGTGCAAATAAAGGGTTTTATCATTTCTCCACCACTCCACTGCAGTACAGCTGGCCAATTAAATATTTAATACAGAAGTCCTCAATATTTAATTAGGGACAAATAGCATTCTTTTGCACTTTCCTTGAATTTGAAAACAACCTTTCCTACTCTACCTACACACGAACACTTAATATGACAAAGATGTATTTAAAGTTATTAGAAGTCTGTTGATAACAATATTACAATGAATTAACATCTTGTCAGACTGCTGCACATTACAGTCCTACTACTTTATCCAAAAAGGGATTAAAATAATAATTTTGCTGGTTTCAAATCAAGTAACAAGGAAAATACACTTAGCTATTCAGGAAAATATGGAAGAATTTTGAAACAAAACATTAAAGATGTCATTTATTCTCTCATAGCATGTTTATAGTGAAAGGTATCATTGAAAATACTTCAAATACTTATTAAATAACTAAGTCTGTCATAGCACATTTATAGTGAAAGGTATTATTTAAAATACTTTAAATACTTATTTAATAACAAAACATCATATAAACTTTTTTATATGTCATGGCTAGTATTATTTAGAGATTCTTACTTATTTTGATGCCAGTGCCAGGTGCTGTAACATCAGGAGGCAATTCCACATTAAAAATGGTAGCTTCCACCACACAAAGCTTTAGCAACACAGATTGGACCTGTTAGTGTCAGAATTCTTTGTTATTGGGCAAAAAACTTCCAATAATGTTGACTGTACAACTAACACAATCAAACAGCAATCCATGGTATTTCTACCCAGAACCAGAGGATGAAGGAGTCATTTCAGGGCTGCTTCACCTCCCTGACATGTATTTCCAAGGACGAGTACCTGAAACTTCACTATCTTTTATAAAATTCAAAATAGTTTCTGGAGGCAACTTTTTTTATTCTAAAAGGACAATCCTACACACTGGAAAATGGAAGTAATTAGTAAATTATCTAGTACTAGTTGCAAATCAGTTATCTATTTTCCCCACACACATTTTAATTTACATAGGTCTAACTGGAAAAAGATGATACAGGCGGCACTTTGCAACTCTAAGAAACCTTGGGGGTTTTAGTATAAAGGCAAAAAAACTCCCAAACTGCTCTGCTTTTGCTGTTTCTCTGTGTTCATGTGAGATGTCCAGTTTTGGTACTTCACCCACCAGGCTGCCAGGATGGTCTTCAACTGGAATGACAGCCAGGACACACCTGCAACCTGAACTACCAGGAACTGCCAAGAACTTTAAAGACATCTTTTCAGCTCAAGAATCAATTATCTTCTCCGAATTCAACCTTCACAACATCAAAGACGACATTAATTTTAACATGAAATACATGTCAAATAACATTAGTGCATCCATCATCATCATCATCACGGAGCAGTGTATTATCCTCACTCAATGTCAGCTTGTTTTGAGGGAAGGATCCCTGTCGGAGGTTACCAGGATGGAGCTGTGACAGAGTACTGAGGGAATTGATTAAGAAACACTTGAAGGTAGCACTGGGTCCTTGCCAGCAGCTCTTTGAGGTGGCTTCTCCTCAGAACAAACCCTTAGGAGGTCAAAAAAAACGCAAGTTTGGCAGCAGCACTTTGTAGGCAGAAGAAACCAGGGCAGGAGCAGTTTCTCTCCAAAGCCCCAGGAGAGGGATGTGCCCTCCAATGCATCTCCTGCACGTGCCCAGCACTGCCTCCAGCACAGTGGTCACCTAAGACATCTCGGCTGGTACTGAGCCCCAACTCCCTTAAGCTCAATTGCTCCTCTTGGCTCTGTAATTCATGTTTTTCTTTTCATCCTACTACTTACAACATTATTCCAAACAAGAACAATCTTGAAATAATGTCTGTAAAATCAAACAGCTTAAATACGAGGTAATGGGACATGGGACATGATTTCCCAAGTCAAAGCAGACAGGTATCAGGGTTGTTTATTTTCAGGGGATTTTTTTTTGGTTTGGGATTTGTTGGGGGGAATGGAGGGGGTCTGTTTGCTTGTTTGTGTTATTGTTGTCATTTGGTTTTCATTACATATACGAAGTGGAAAGTATACTCATGCCTTAATGCCTTTGAACAGAAATTGCCTTATAAGCCAACATACTGTTTATACTGTAAATTATTAACCTCTTCTTCCTCTTTCTCCCCTTAACAGTGAAATTACAGAAAGAAAAACTTTGATTTTATTAAGTATAAACATTTACACAGGGATTTCTGCCACCTGCCTTACTGGAGTTGAAGACCAATCTTCCACACTGCTGAGTAGCTCTCATTTTCTACCATATAATCAAAAACCATTATTTAATCTCCAAAGTCCTATCATACAACCATTTACTTCTTCTATTAAAGAAGGCAAGGCTGAACAAATATTCCCAACACTTGGTGGAGAGGTTTGCAATAATCCTGAGCTCCCCACGGGATCTATTCTAGGGGTAGCTCACTAAAACACTGTTCTCCCACACTGACAAATCTCTCACAGAAGATGCTCCAATTCTCAAGTTCAAAGTCATGTGGGGCTTTTAAATTCTGTTTACTACCTCAAAAGATTTCTCTGAACAATTTTATAACCTGCTTCAAGATCTGTGACGGCATTTAGCCCATTCTGGACTTTTACAGCAATTTTCCACTTGTTTTTAAACAGCCTAACATTACCTATACCTACAACACAGCGTGTGATGCTTGTTGCCATGTAATTGTACGTGCAATTGCTTCTGCAGAGCTGAAGTTTCTTTCCTGTAAATACCTTATCCATTATTTAATAGTATATATTGATACCAAAGTACCTATATATAGTATCCTTATAAATATATTATTAACTCCCTGCTTTACAAGGGCTGGCTTCAGTTCATTCTCATCTCTACAACTGCTGCC
The DNA here is from genome assembly GCA_013397115.1 of Edolisoma coerulescens. NCBI lineage: Eukaryota > Metazoa > Chordata > Aves > Passeriformes > Campephagidae > Edolisoma > Edolisoma coerulescens. The sequence continues at coordinate 3,267,462 of VWZW01004119.1, forward strand.
GCCCAAGTATTGCCGTGGTCAAACTCTAAAGTAGCAAGAAGGAACCAGGAAGGAGAAGGTGAGGTGGAAACATGAGCAGACACATTCCTGAGTCAGGCAACCAACTCCTTTATGGATGCCATTAAGCCTCTGTAGAAGAGTAAGTATTTAGACATTTCTTTTTTTGCATCCGAAACAATACTAAAGCAGGGCAAATGATGATAAATTAAACTAAACACAGTAACAATTCGTATCTATTAAACAGATTATGCAAATTCAGTTGTATTTAATGTTATCACACCTCATTTGTTTTAGTTACTTCAAACATTCATGTTTTAACAGAATAATTACTCAGAAATTCTGGCATAAATACAGGCATAATTTAAAGAAGCTAAAGATGCACAGAAAGGACCTTTTTGGACTAATGTGCAGCTTGCCACAGTCTCTGCTCGTGCTCCTGCAGGAGAGCTGAGGATGTGGCTGCGTGTGCCATGTCAGCTTGGCACAGGGAGCAAAGCTCCTCCAGGGAGCACCGATTCATCAATCCAGTCGCTCGTGACACCAGCAGCAACCCCAGCACACAACAGCAGCCATCACTCCTCAGCAAATACAGAATATTGAGACATAAAAGAGCTAAATAAGTTAGAGATGCTCTGTTGAACACCGAGGGCAGCCTGCCTTGCAGGATCCTCTTCGCTACCCCCAGCATCTCTCACTCCTCTGGAATTGTTCCAAGTACATTCCACAGATCAGACAGAATAGTTCACTTCTTTTTTTCCTAACCAGAAGTATTTCCTCATCGTTATTTCAAGAGAACAGAATTTTAGAGTCATCCTGAAAACCAGAAAAACACCATGTACTGTCAGAAAATGTATTTCTTAGATTTCCTTACTTGCCCTTACTGTGATGTTGGCTGTATTTTTGGAAATGGAACTACTACTGAAAGAAAAACCCCACCTTCCAAGGCTAGTCAAATGAAACACCTTTGTAATGTAAAAAACATTTCCCTCATAGCAACAATAACTTCAGACCAACCTAACTGGGGCAATTTCAAAGTAGGAGAACACCGCAGCGGAAGACCCACAGACTGCAAGAGGGGAAATAGGAGGATGAAAGTCTTTTCCTACTTTCCTTAGATTTGCTATCAGTTATCCTTGTAGTTTCGACTGCCTCAGGAAAAAGGATTTCATTTGTTATTACTTGTAAAGCATACTAAATTTTGAAACAATTACAGAAGTCTGAACTTTATTGCATTTTAAAAAGTGGATGTTTTCCAAGGGACTTTTCTGGTTTTACTAATAAGCTGGAATGTTTAGCATCTTCACACCAGCAGCGCTTTCCCATTTTCTGAGATTATGGAAAGGTTACAGAACATACACATAAGAAAACTTTGAAACCTAGAGAGGAACAAGGATATACACACAGCTCTTCCCTTCACAGGAATACCAACATGTGAGAGTAATTCCTTATACAGTATGAGGCCCAGAAATCAAAACTGCACATCAGAGAACCTGGTCTCTCCCAAGTACTTTTTGATATTATCACATAGAGTTCAGTCCCATCATGATGCACGTGTTATCCACTACTCAGTACTGCAAAGGATTTCAGGGTTTCCAATATTTGGGCTGTGGTGTAGACAGAGCATGGCATGGGATCAAGGCTTTCCATACCTTCAAAAGAAAATAAAAATTCCATTTAGTCTTATTTTCAATTATTCTGCAGAAGTGTTAAAGGCCTTCGCAAACACAGCTTTTCCTGTTTTTTAAAGCTCCATTAGCACAAATGTCTCCATCTGAGACACACACCAGCACAAATGGTTTTTCATCTCTAAGTACTTTCAGGTACTAGGGAAGCTACGTAACTCTGAACACTCCAACTCCAGGGCCTTAAAAAACTCAAGTTAACACGGGGGGGAAAAAGAGACAAAGACTGAAGCACAACAAGTATTTCTACATTAAATCATAAAATTATTTGCCTATGCCCGTGCCGCAAACCAGTAAAAAAAAAAAAAAAAACAAACCAAAAAAACCCCACCAATCTAGCTCCAGAACTCAGAAGCTCCCAGTGATGTGCTCAACCCTGTTAGGCCACATTAACTCAGTTTTAAACCAGAAATGACTGCCTTTGAGTGCTGCAAAACTAAATCAATCACTGATTGACTAGTGAGAAGGTCCTGATTTATAGTGTGCCTGAACTGACCTGAAGTAAGTGGCAGCTCTGACTAAAAGAGAGGATCAGTGAAGCCAGAGATTAAGCTCTGTTTCAATAGAAAGAGGCTACCAGGATACCTCTCACAAACGAGCAGATGTTTTAAAAACTCAGGCTGTGATCCTGTGAATTACTTAAGAAAAGGATGATATGAAAATCTGGAATACCAAAATAATAGTATTAAAAGCTGGAAGCAGACTCTACTCTTCCTTTTTCATTTTTGCTTAAATTCTTTCAAGGCATGTCGATAGTCTGTTTCCAGACAGTGCTTCTATACAGGGAGAAATTTATTTAAAGCTAAGGACAGGACCACTAGCTTTTGCTTTCCCACTTATATCAACAAGAAACCCCATAGTGACTTCAGTGGGTTTCCCAACATTTTCCCATTTTGTGTTTCCTCTTTTGGATGTGTCCATGAAAAGAAGCAATGAGAGGAAAAAGGGGTACAGAGAATGAGAACAGAGCAGAGAAGCTGTCAGCCTGCTGAAAGGTCTCCACTTGCAGTTATACTTCATACACATTTGTCTTACAGAAAATAAACCTTATTACCATAATTTTTCATTAGAATAAGGATATCCATCTGTTACAACTTCTTAGAGGTTATATGGACTGAGTCAGTCACATCACACCAGGTACCTGTCATTGTGACGTGGTCTTAACCAAGGACCAGTAATTAGCAATGAGTATTTGAAGTATTTGTGTCTGGAATCACAGTTTCTACACAGCAGGGCACAAGATTCAGTAGAGGGGACCCCTTATACGGAGACAGTCAAGTCACCAAAGAGATGTGGGAGAAGGGTTTTATCCTTCATTGAGGCAAGGGGTAATTAAGTTATCAACTAAATATAGAAAATGATACATATTTGGATCTCCATAGAACTGTAGAATTGTCAAGACTGGAGAGACCTTTAAGATCATCCAGTCCAACTGCCAGCCCAGCACTGCCACTGTAACCACTAAACCTCATCATCCAGCTCCACTGGAACACTTGCATGGATGGTAACTCCACCACCTCCCTGGGCAGCCTCTTCCAATGCCTGACCACCTTTACAGTGAAAAACTTTGTTCTTATATCTTATCTGAATTTCCCCTAGCTGAGCTTAAGGCTATTTCCTTAAGCCCTCTCACCTGCATCAATAAAAAGAAAAAGCATCATCTATTTTAGTTGACCGGTCACACTAACCCCTGGATAAGAACAATAAACTCGATTATAGTTAAAAGGTTAAATTTGTCTGCATCTTTCATCAGACTGGCCATAAACACCAGCATACTCATGAATATTCTCCAGTTAACACTATGGGAAGCATCAAGAATGCAAGAGGAACACTTGACCCCTATCCCATTAAGAGAGGCTCCAACACATCACACAGACAAACCTTCCCAGTTTAACCTTTGCAAATGAGCAAGGAAGTGAAGATTTTCTCTCATTTCTCCATCCAGGATTTTACTATTTCAGGTCTTGTAGATAAATGACTGTTTGGATTTTGCCTTAACTCTTTTGAACTAAGCATGATCTCTAGTTCATGTATTTCTCTTTCAGCATGGCAAATCTATTGAGTGAGGGCAGCCAAGACCTGGCAGTGGGTGCCCTTGCTCGTGACCCAAGTTTTCCAGAGTGTGCAAAGGCTAAACATACTCCCCTGCTGCTGCTGCCAAGTTAGGGGATTCCTCCCAACTTAACGATCAGGATGAATAAAAAAATGTTTGTAATAAGAAATGCTCTCCATTATAGAAAACAAAACACTGGAAAGCATATTTGATTCTTGAGCATCCCCAGGGAATTTATTTACAGCATCTTGTCGAAATGAAACATCAACAGTGGCATCCTGAAAAGCAAACATTTTTTTTCCCAGTCTCTTTAGACATTTCCTGTACATCTCTCACACCATTTTCCTATTGGAAGCCCCACTTCATTAAGGGAATCAAAGCCATCATCATCCCTTATTCAAGTATCTCCACAAACTGCTTGTTCTCACAGCATCTATCAAGTGTAATGTTAATTATTATGGGGAGATCGAGTTTATCTTTTGGTCTTCAAGCAGGTAGTCCATCATTCAAACTTTGAACTATTGGACTATAGCTAAATGTTACCTGAAGTCCATAGTTCTCTAATGTACTTCCTTTTCTCTCTCTCCTCTTTTCCTGTGCATGGTTTTCTCTTAGAAAAATGGAAGCTCTTACAGATTAGGCTTCCCTACTTAAAACTGAACACAGTGTGTTATACTCTGGGCACTGCTCAAAGGCATAGCAAATATTAAAAAAAAAAAGAAAAAAAAAAGAAGGAAGCAAGTTTAAAATTATTTTTAATTTGTATTTTTGGGCCTGGATCCTTCTGGAGGGAAAATATTTCACTTCTCCTACAGAGTGGTTGCAGAAAGCTAGAAACCATTGATAGTGCAATTTTCCCCCACAGCAGTACATCAGTGTATCTAAAGTCAAGGTTTCCCAACAACAGCTTTTTGTGAGAATTAAGACATCTTGGGATGTGAACTATGTCTGCTGGCTAGGACTCGTCTTCCACAGGGATAAACAATGGAAGTTATTAGACTCCATATATCTTAAGCTGCCTCATACAAGCTATTTCTTCTCAGTCACAACTTTCTAGCATTTTTAAAGCATGTGTTCCCCCATGCCAAACCCTAGGAAAAATGCAACATAGCCCATTCGTGTATGTCAGGAGATCACAGTCTACGCTTTTCCCAAATACTCAAGGACTCTACACACCACTCATTAGAACATAGACTTTCTGCTCTTCTCTTCATTCCTCTTTTCCAAACTGCCCTTACCCCAGCCTCTCAGCTGCAGTAATTCCCAAAGCTTCCCAAACCCCTGCAGGCCCACACAGACTCCGTGCAGGAGTTCAAACTCAGCTCCCAGCCTTTCAAGCACTAGACACCAATCTGCTCTGTTGTTCAGCAATCTGTGCTTCCCTCAAGGCTGAATGCAGAAAAAAAAGCTACATCCGTAATCCTTCCTTGCCGAAGCAGATGCCTCGGCACCTCAAAGCACAGAGGATTACATCAAGTGCACGACTCTCCACTGAAAAGAGAATGTACAGACAACTCAAAATATTCTGGTACAGGTTTTAGGGAGATCAAGAGCGACTGTGAAGATGGGAAGGAACCAAAAATCCCTAATATCTTCTTTTCCATTCTGGTAACTGGAATTTTTTTTTTTTTTTTTGTGAACCTACTTTCTTAGTACTGCTCTACAACTAATGAGAATCTATCAAAATCTTTCATAAAACCATGCAAAGCATAAAAAAGCACTGTATAAAAATGGCAGGAATGCCTTACAAATAAAACCAGTAACAACTTCCTCCATTACAGCATAGTCATTCAAAACTCAACTACATTAACCTTCATTTCATGCAAGAAAATTCCACTTGGAGAAGTCTGAATACTCCCTTCTATTTCTGATGGCTCGTGGGCTACTGTGAGATATACACAGAACCATTTAGGTTGGAAAAGTCCTTTAATTAAACTCAAGATCAAGGATTTACAAAGTAATCAGAATATGGAAGCCAGAAATGAGCATTTGTCATCTCAGCAGGACAAACAGGTATGTTTTATAAACATTTATAAACTAATGACTGGAGATTCTGTAGTCTCTCTCTACTTCCTCAGAAAGTTTCACGTCTTTGAAAAACATAAGTGAGGTTTCACTCATTAAGTTATCAGTTAGAAAGGAAACTGAAGTCTATTTTTTAACGTTCCTTTTCTTGATCTCAGAAGGGCTTATAAACGTGGCTTTACTAGAAGAATTTCGGGTTTAATCTCACATCAGATAAAACCTTTCTCTATTTCTCTCTGTACAATTTTGAGGAATAAAGACAAAAAGAGCACGGTCAAATCAAAAATAACGCTGTCACAGCAAAAATAAAAAATTCATAATGAACTGCAAAGACCTATTGTGGCTCTTGGTGCTTAAACCCAGAAGGATTTTTTCATTTATTAACACCCTGTCCTTGTTCAACAGCATACTAATGAAGTAAATCTAAAGGCTAAATTTCAATTATGAATCACAGAACCGCATCTCTGCTCCCTGATTGCTCAGATAATCTGAATTAAGCCTTCTCCTCTACAAAGCACAATGGCTGACTGCAGATAAAAGTTCCCAAACATCAAAAATATTCAGTCCAGAAGGTAAAAATCTGACAAACACCTGTTTTCACATCCATTCGATAACTCTCTGGCAAAGTAATGATTTCTAGTAACTTGACAGACTGTTCGCTCACTTAAAATATGCTGCACAGGTTTGAACAATAAAAGGAACTGCAAATGTTTAAATCTCTCAGGCTTGCAGCCAAGACAAAGTCTTCAGCCAGAGTAAAAAAGGGTTTCCATTTGCTAAAATAATTTAGGAGAAAATGTTTTCCTCTTGAGTACCTGCAGTGTATTTGTCCTGGAACAAAACCCGGGAGAGCCACCGTGGAAAACCAAGATCAGTGAGAGGCTGTGCAGCACTTGACTATTATATGCACGACTACAGACCGAAATGTGGTGTTTCATGACGTGTCAATGCAGCTCAAATAAGGAGCTGAAGCTGCAGAACTGGAAAAAAAACAAAATATGAGTAATAACGACGACCTGGATCATTTGCTTCCAATTGCTTCTGCAAACAGGAGAGTGATGATGCTCACAAGAAGACCAAACCACGCTGCTCCCCCGTCTGAAAGACTGATAGGGAGGAAACACTGCATCTGCTTTTTAACAAGACAATAAAAGAAGCTGAAGAGCCAGCCTTTAGTTTTAGCTGAGAGGATGAGGCACTGAAGGACTGTTTGCTTTTGGTAGGACCCAAAGGAGCAAGAGGGAACCAGAATAGGGAAAGCCCTGAGTTCCAACTCAGAGCAAACCCGGGTCAAAGAAACCAGAGCCTTCCCAACGATCTCTTGGAAGTGTTCTCACCAAAAAGTGCGCGTGATTTCCAGACAGCACAGCAACTCTACAGTCAATTCCTCCGCTTCTCATGGGGAGGGAAACCTAGAAAGAGTGAATGCACCCTAACCAAACACTATCCGACCATCTCTAGGAGTAAAATCTTCAGAGATTTTCTTCCAAACCTAGGACAAGATGAACTCCTGCTTCACACACACCCATCAGCTCCTTCCCATACTCCAGAAGTCGAGCTCCCAGACAGGGAGAGGACTGTCCAGACCCGCTGCCATTTCACAGCACTAAAACACAGGTCAGGCATAGTCAAATACTTTTTCACTGAGTAGTAAACACTTTTTTCCATCTTTCAAGTTAGATGAAGTCAAACACACACACACACACCTTCACAGCAGCCACTGCACTGTAAAGGTTTCTACTGTCCTAAACACAAATATTAATCCCTGCAATTCTTCAATTTTAGTTTTCTTCAGGATGAAAGCACAAATAGCAGATATTCTACCTCCAGCCTCAGTCTACTTGTACCCCTTTCCACTGCCTTTATCCTTCCAATAGATGTCGCCCAGTGGGAAGTTACCAGTGCCCAGATAACCCTGAGATCATGAAAATAAATCCCTATCATAAAAAAAAATTTAGATTTTTTTTCCCAGATTGTCAAGATATTCATAATGTTATCTGTTTTGGCAATATTGCCTACTAAAACACTGATACATGCCTGGAAAATCATTTGGAAATTACATCCTTCCCAAGCCTAAAATCTTCCTGTTGTCCGATACCAAATGGGCTTTGGTGTTTGACTGGATCCTGTGCAAGTTTTCCTCTGTGCCTTAGTCTTTAAATGAGCTGTTTCTCAGCAATGCAGTCAGAGTTGTCAGCCTGAGCAATAGGCACGGATGTATATGCTTAGCAATATGCTTGGTGGACGTTGTCATTCATGGTTCTCACCGAAATACATCTTAATTGAGCAGCAGCATTACGCCACAAATGAGCCAGAAAAAAAGGCCAACAATAATGACAGACCACTAGAAATAATCTGTTGCCTTCTGGGTAAACTGCTCAATGCTAAAACTTATTATCTGTAAAAGCACCTTTTGAATCACTTTTGTTTTGCCCTGTGGAATACCTTAATGTTTCCACTGGTAATAAAATTTCTGGCTTGCAATACTGCCCTGGTCTATAAGACCGCAAGAGAAGGGAAGGGAAACAATGAAAACAGGGAAACACAGAGGCACTGTTATTATTAAACCTTTAAGTTACAGAGTTAATTCCAGCTAAACACTTTTATCTGCTGCACTGCTTATATGAAGTGGATGGTTTTTTCCAGAAGGAAATCTAATTTTAGCACCTGGGCGTCAAACAACTCCGTGGCCATCCATATCTGCACTGACTCCACTTCTGCTACAAGTAATCCGTTAAGCAGCACATCCCCAGCTGGGGACTGTAATTAGGGTGCAAACTGCCATACAATCCCCTTGCCAGATTGATGAAGGAGACCTCTTACAAGGTGATCCAGAAGGCAGTGTTGAGATCATTAATCATTTATCCGTCGAGGAGAATACAAAAAGCTCTGCCACCAAGAGCATCACACTGCAAAAGTATCTTGACAAAACTAACTCCTAAAAAAAAATATAGTGAACTTTTAATTAAAAGGTCAGACATTAGTTACTGTACTATTTTTTGAAGTTTTTGATAAGTTCACTTTAAAAAAACCTTTATTCAGATGTCAGACAGAATTTGACACTCCTCCTTTGCTACTCCTTTTAAAAGCTTGATAATGATCAGCTCAGAGGGTTTTTAGCTCTGCAAGCAGCATCCCCAGATAGTAAACAAATGTAATAGCAATCTACAGGGCAAGCTTAAATACACTGCCAGGCTGCCAATATTTCAACCTGCAACTATTTGTTTTCAGGGATCTGAATCCACAGAAAACGCAAGTATTTTCAATAATGCGTAATTGCAGACATTGTTAGTACAAAAATTCAGTCCACAGGGAGAACACCAGACCTTGAGGACCTGCCTAACAGGGGCTTCACTGTCCATCCCAAGCACGTTAAGTCTTGGCTCTGCCAAATATCAACTAAACTTTTTTAAATATTCTTACTATAATAAAATACTTCAGTATTTAAAGTTGAGTTTAAGCTTAAGTGTTTCCCTTCTTCACTGTTATTTGACCCAACAGGCAAGCCCACACCATTCTCAGAGAACTCATGAAACTACAGATAAAAATGCAAGAATCAAGAACACTTAGGTTCTCTAAGAGTGTATTGAAAGAGCTTGAAGTATTGGATACAACTTTTTAATCATCTTTTGTATGCAACCTTATGTTTCACTTACCACACTCCATCCCAGATCATCAGCATCAGAAGTTCCTTAGCTACACCCATCAGCTTCACACACATTTCACCTGAGCCCAGCCCCAGGAGAGGCAGCCTCGCAGGGCAAGGGGAAGAGGTGACCTTCTTTCCCTCCCCTCCCTTGAATTACCTGGAATTTAATAGAATTGCCTAGGAGACTTCTGCTGTTTCAGAAGCAATCAAAATCTATCCTATACAACCATCTACCAGACTAACAGAAAATACATTTTCCTCTAGAATGTGCAATAGGGAGGAAACTTAATCCAAACACATCATTACATAGTCCAACAGGATTTGCTTACAAAATCTAAAATCTATCCCAGTGAAGGCAACCTCCTAGAAGTTAAACAGAAAACAGTCAGCAAGCAAGTACTTTTTCTTATTTTAACTGAAAAAGCCAAATCGAAATCCTTTTCAACAGATCATCAAGAAGCATTCATGAAATCAAGAGAAGAAAAAAAAATCTGCTACCCATGGCTATGAAGTTAAACAAATTTAAATATTTAAATAGCATTCTTGTTTGCAAATTATGATAATTTCCCCTCAACTCTCCTCATTCCCTAGAGACAAGAGGGTTTTTCCTAAAGGATGCAGCAAAGGATACAAAGAATTGGGAAGGCATCTCAGGAGTAAGGCAAACCCAACAACATTTTTAGCATCCAGTGCTTTTACAACACGGACTCTTTTGCAAATCTAACTGTAGATACAACAAAGGTTTTTATTTGTTTCTTCAACACTGGGAAGTTCTGATTTCCAAAACCCTTCCTTGCATGACTAAGCATGTAAGTAATCTTCTGAATATATGAGTGAGAGAAGGAAAGCAGAAAAAGCTCCATTATCATTATACAGAATCTTACAGGCAGCTGTGGAAACCTAAGTTCCTTAAAAATTATTGCCATGATGAAAAAGCATAATCCATTTCAACAGCAAGTTCTATCACATATCACTGATTCCCTCAATATTTACATTCCTCTGACATAGCCTGAACTAATGATGACAGGTCAGCAACAGTAGGAGTATGCATAAGATAATTCATTTATTCTAAGGCACCCCACCTTTTTAATCAGTCGGCAACATTAAAACATCACCTAAGAGAATGGAGCACAACTTGCAAAGACCATGGTTCAAACCTAAAGATTACAAAAGGAAAATCAAGTGTGGCATCGTTTGCAGAAAGGCTGTGATAACAATCTTAGCAAAGACTTAAAAGTTTAAAAAAATACGGAAATAAGTGCTCTGCACGGGATGGGCCAAGGCAATCTGTGTGCACTGCAACACCTAATCCTGCTGGTAATATTTTTTGCACTTTGATGCTGCTCAATGGAATAAAAAATACTAAACGCAACACACAACTGAAGCAACACCACAATACTTCAGACTCTGAGGTTACACCCAAGTTAACTGTATGTTCATCTTATTTTGGAGTAACAAGGGAAAAAATCTGCCCCACCTCCCCTTTTTCAGTCTTGCTGTATCATCCTTTACTGACATTAATATTGCTCTCCTCCTTAGGCAAGCCCTGAAAGACTCTGATCCTTTATATCCTTTAAAGGGAGCAATTAATGCTGCTATTCAGAGTTTCTGACCTTTAACTCTCAGTCCCAATAGTGTTATTCGGATTTTTCTTTTCAAGTTTAGCAGAAAATAGTAACTATTTGTATCTTCCTAAAGGCAGACAGGCATTAATCCTAACCTCAAATTGGAGTCCATTTTGGAAAAGTAATTTCCAAATTTTTCTCTCCCAAATGTGCTCCTCTGCAGGATCAGATGCCTCCCAAACTTTACCCTTCCAAACTACTGCAGTTTAGGTTCTGCCTTCCAGAGGTATTTTGGCAAAACACTTTGAGAATGCCTTCATAGCTGTATAAAGTTCTGCATCCCATACTGCATTCTCCCTCATCATCCTCTGCAGGAGGATGACTATTTGCAATGAGTATTTTCAGTGAAGCTACAGTGCCAAGTTCCATTTTCTTTATGCCTGCTAACACCACTCCCCACTCAATCTTCCTGCCTCACATTTTTCCCCACAGCTCCTTACTCAGCTGCCCTGTTGCTTCTTTCAGGAATATTCAAAAAGAGTGACCCAGAATCAAAATAATATATCTACTATTTACTGTCTTCATCCAATTCGTATTTTTAAGCTGTCAAACCCAGAGGCTGATTTGATGCCCAGAAAAACCAAGAGAGCATGTCGTGTTCAGAACTGCCCCACAAAGCATCTTGCATTTTCTTTTCAAAGAGTAATTAACATATGTGGTTTTTTACAAGGTGCCAAACACCTCATACACATACCCCAAAAGAAGAAAAAAAATATATATATCCTATCCATCCCAACTCCTCTCTCAAATAAAAATAAAATGAAATCTCATCATTCTAGCCCATCAATACCTTTCTGCTTTAAACCTTTCCTGATAAGAAAGTCGTTCCAGCTCATCTGGAAGACTGACAAGCTGATATTTCTCTAGACCCAGAGAAAGGGTATTCCACAGCCAAGACTCTTCCAAATAGCCAGGGAAAAAAAGTTTTACCTACATTTAAACAGACAGCAAGGCAGGCTCAGCTAGAGCTGCATGGGGAAGGGGCAATCAACTAGACAGTAAATGTAATTAGTGTTATAATTCCTGCCAAAATTAGACATGATATAAGCAGATATAACAAATGAATTTGACATGATATATTACCATTGATGTTCTTAAATATATAAAGGCTTTTTGAAGGATGGGAGTAGGGTTTTACAGATTTTAAGGGAAAAAACAAATCCTAACAAGCCTCTATCATGTCTGTCTCCATCCTGTTGCTCGTTAAAGTTTCTCCTCTCCTTTCTGGCTCCTATTTCCTTCACAGAGTGGCACAAAACATCCTTTTTTTGCTGCAGTTAACTAAAATCAAAGTTGCATCGTGTCTCCTTTTCATGTCTTTTCTTCCCTCCCTGCCAATCAGAGGCTTCAGGCCATTTGCTTTCTGAACACATTTACAGTCCAAATCCATTCCTGAACACCAGCTTGCTTGCTTGCCTCCTCCATTTCCACTGGCACTCACCAAAACTCCTTCCCATCACATCACAGCTCCATTCCAAGTTGCCACCATCTCTTGGTTGTCACTCACACGTCCCTTTTCCCTGGTCCCAATACCAAATTTCAACAGAATCACAGAAACACGGAATGGTCTGAGTTGAAAGGGACCTTAAAGACGATCTCGTTCCAACCCCCTGATGTGGGCAGGGAGCCCTTCCACTTGATCAGGTTGCTCAGAGCCCCATCCAGCCTGGGCATAAAACCTGATTTACACCAGATACTGGAGAAGAATCATTCCCAGCTCAAGCCCAAAGAAGCAAGAGGAAGACAGAAATTCTCAGTGCTCTCAGAGCTGGATATGATTTGGCTTCTCTGGTAATGAAAAAAAAATTTCAAAAAAAGGGAAAAAAAAAAAAAAAAAAAAAAGAAGCACCACACGCCCCACACCTCCCTTCCCAAAAGAAAAAAGGACTGAAACTAGAACTGAATGCTTATTTTGTTTTTGCCTCTGCTAGAAAACAACACAAAAGCTTTCATTTAGTCAGCCAAGTTTTATTACAGAAAAATTATGGCTTTGTTTCAGGGAAATTTAACCTTTTGCTTATTTTGTTTCCGTTCCCATGCTGAATCAAAGTTTTACTTAAAAATACATTGCAATGTCTAGACAAATTTTCCAAGCTCCCAAATCATCTGACTTCTGAGACAGTGACCTTTCACGAGCAATGTGCTCTCCAGGGACCAAACTTGTGTCCTCCCCAGCTGGAAGCTCTGGGCTGCTCCATTATTCTGCACACCTGAATTTGCCACCAAGGTACCTGAGATGGAAAAAAATCTAGGCCAGGCAGAGGTATTTATGACTTTTTTATGATGGGAAGTTTAAAAATTACTTTACCCCAAGAAATAAGTCTTTAACTGGACCTGTCTTTGCTGTTGCAGCAAACACTGAGCACATTGCTGTTCATCTCCTGACAAATTACCCTCCGGGAGAATACAAATCATCGGTGCTGAGCTTCAGAAAGGCTCTGGAAGAGAGCTCTGTTTCAACCCAATAGAGCCAAAAAGGCAGCCACAAAACAGACTCCATCCCAGTGGAGAGCCTCCCTCACTCATAAACACGAGTTTTAATCCCATTCATTAACGGTGGGATTGTGCTCACCTTTGTTGTGCTACAGCCTCAGGTTGCTCTTCCATCCACTACAGTTGGTGCTGTGGGTGTACTCTCTTGTTTTATTAACAGTAATTTAGTTCAATAGATATTCCTACACAGGACAGGTGATTTTTCTGTTTCAAAACATTTCACAAGATGGAACACAGATAAATTTTTAAATAGCAAAACAAGACACACACAGATTAAAAAAAAAAAAACACCAGAAGAAATCCTATTGTGTGTTTTGTAAAATAAAGTTTGCCGTGACTGTCAAGCCTCCCACCACCTAAGTTTTCTTTCCTGAATGAATACCACACACTAAAAATTGATGCTCCATAAACTGCACACCATTGCTGGAGAAAACGGCAATCACAGAGACTGCTGCTTCCTCCTTTACCAAAGGTGTATATCATGTTTACTACAGATAACTGAAATCAATTACAGAATCATAAATATTTGCAGCCTACAGTTCTCAGAAGTGTCTCACAAGGCATATGTTAATGCCCAGGAGTCATTTCCCCCACACTGCAGTGCTCTCAGGCTCTCTGCTCTGCTCTCTGCTATCTGCTGACATCAGTTTTGCAATGAAAACCCAGCAATTCAGTTAAAATAGGTGCTTAAGCAAAGATAAAAACATCTACCTAAAGACTCAATACCACTGTCCTATTGTACCTGTACAAAAAAAATGTATTTTTAAATATATATATATTTATATATCCCACAATGTGCTACAGCAACTTACACTCTCCACAAATCCCTGTTGAACACGCAGCAGACAGAATTCCATACTGCTGTCACCATGGGCTGAAACAATGCCAACATGAATTACAAGTTATTGTGGGAGATGGATCAGAAACAGCCACAATTATACCTAACAAGTGAAGAGATGGTTTCATTTATCTTTCTTCTGGAAGGCTATGCCTGTCTGACAGAGCCAAACGGCACATCATGTCTTTCTGTCCATTCCTGACAACCTCAAGACACATAAGGAATCCCCCCTCGCTGGGGGGCTGGGATCAGAAGTTTGCCACATTAAGTTATCCTATCTCCAACCTTTCAAAAATACCCACTATTCACTAACAGAATATCTCTTTCCTGCACAAACATTTTCTGTTTAAGCAACTGAGCCAGGGGAGTGACTATTTCTCCACTTTCTCCTAGTTTTTAAGTAGCTATAAATGTTCATTTCCCTCGTAAAACCCTTTTCCCTCTCTCCTGGTTCATACCACCCTTTCAGGTCACAGTGAGATACCTCATTGCACTGCAACAGGGTTTGCACATTCTGCCTTTACCAACAGGGAGTCTGCACAACCAAGGGACATGGGAGCCAGCACGGGGATCGGACAGCAGCTCATCTTGGGTGTGATTCCCTCTCCACCTGCCTGGGACACGCACAGACACCACACATCACACACACATTCTGGCCCTACATCACTCATACAGCTTTTTGTTTGCTTTCTCGATGGTCCTTGAACCTCTTTTCCTTACCCATTCCATACACTTTCCCAAAACAGCTGCCTCTTCTCTGAGTGCGGGTGGTGTAGAAGAAGAAACAACCCCATTTTACAGTAGTTACCTTCTTTTTAGACACAAATATCAACATCAGCTAGATGAGACTGAAAAGAAAAACCAAGACTATATTCCAAAAAAAATTAGCAGAAGATTTTGTTTCAATCAGAGCAAAAGCTTAGCAAATAAAAATCATAATAGAAAGAAAGCGTAACTAAAAGCATTCCCAACAAAAATGATGCAGCATGTCCTTAATACTCAAGTGTTTTAACTAAATACAGCAGAAGTACAAAAGAATGCCTAAAGATGACTCAATAAGGAAGCATTCAAAGCAGAAAGAGCATTACCAGCCTGTACTTGATAAGCTCGCTAGTCCAAAGCACAGTATTTTTTTGCTCTCATGTTCCAAAGCAGACTGCAGACAGTGGGCACTTGTGCTGAGACACAGAAGTAAGGTAGGACAGGTCACCAGTGACTCAGAGGCTGGACCTCTGCAGCCTCAGAGAGCGAGCAGAGAAACCTGCCTTCCTTGCAGAGTTTCTGGTTCTAAATGACCCACATGACTCTCATCCTCTGGCACAAACTCCTGGAATTTTTTTGGTTTTTTTCAAATAAACAGAACTTATTTTGCCTGTGGTGCTTTATCTGTTTCCCCTACCACAGCACCCACTTCACTGCCCTAGAAGCAGCTTTGGATGAGGTGGGATGCCCAGCTTCCAGAAGGAGCACGGCAGGGTTCAGCATCCCTCAGCTCTGTCTTGGTCTCACCTGGCAATCACACCCCTGTTTCACACCACACCTTCACACTTACTTTACTTTATATGGTACTGGGGCAAATAACAGAAAAGCTAGAATGAGATCTCAGTCAAAAAAGAAATCAACATTTTCAAAGTTCAGGCAAAGAACTGAAGTGACGTGTGGGCAAAAACTCAACAGTGTGGGAGGATTCAGAGCACACAGAAACGCATCACAACTGCACAGAGTTTGGCCATGAAGCCTGATGCCATCATATCATAAAACTCAGTTATAACAAGGCATGACAGCCCATCCACAGCTTCTCAGCTTCTCTGGTTTAGAGAAAAACCACACAAGCTCTCACCCCTAGGCAGCCCCAGCAGGACTCCTGATCCGGCACACCACCGGTAACACCGGAGCCTGTGAACTGCCGCCAGAACCAGACAAATTCTCATTTTCCACTGCTTTAACAAACCAGAGAGCCGCTCTGTCTTGTGAAAACAGTGCTTTCATCTCACCATACTGGAGCAAGCCCCCCGAAATTCAATAAAGTTCCTGAAAACTGGCAAGCCAGGCACATAGTTTTTGAACACTTTCGGGGCAGTCTGTCGGGACAATCTCCCTCACCTACAGAATGCCTCGAGAAGTTCCCAAAGCCGGCTCTGTGTCAGGCAGCTCAAGCAGACAGGTCTCTGCTTTCCCCCATCCAGCCCATCGACAGCATTGAGCCCGGCACAGTACAACCCATTAAAGCACAGCACACACTTCTAATGGAGAATAAAGAACTTACCTCCCTGAACAACAGCCTGGGGGCATTTCCATCACCTCTTTAATCTGCAACAGCATCCCTGTTGCTCAGCTTTCATAACCCACTTCAGTTAAGGTATGGGGATGCCAGCAGCAGCACAGGGCAGGGAAGCACAGCACACACAGGTACTTGTGGTGTCAGTCCAGCACTGTCAGCTCAGGCTAAGTTATTTTTTGCTATTTTCTTATCCCACTCTTTGCTTACAGCCTGCAAAGCCAGACAAGCTTAGTTGCCTTGGACACCTGGATGAAACCACTCACATCACAGCACATCTTCCACCACAACCCCCCAGCTCACCTACCAACAGGGAATCAAAAGCTTCCAAAGTACAACCACCACCTGGGTTTTCCACTGCCCAAAACCACTCTTATATTGCTACCTTTGTGCTATTATTCAGCACTGAGCTTGGCACAGGGTACCTGCAGCATCTGGCAGGTAACTCCAGCTCAGGCTCATGTGCTCTCCTCTGCTCCCAGCCACTGGGGTAGTTGCTGCTGTGCCCAAATACAAAAGGAGAAAGTATCTAAACAGGCACAAGAGCTCAGCTCATCTGAGGGCATGCAAGACACCAAATACTGGTTAGGTAAAAAAAAAAAATTACATTAAGGAGCAAGGAGACCCATGGGAATCCCATTTCTCACTGACATACCCCAGAACTTCCGTGCCACTAAAGGCAGCCGAAGGCAGCAGCCCGAGTGCCTCCACCAGCGCCGCACGTCAGCAAACGCGCGGCGTGCGATCTTATCGGGGAGGCTTTCTAGTGAACAGGCGTCCCTAGAAAGCAGTCGCTACAAATACAGTTTTCCTGAATATCATTACTGATCCAGAAGTAATGAAATAGCAGATAATATGGCCCCAGGGTACAAATCAACCACCTACCCTAATGCATACAGATGGAGCTTAACAGCTCTTTTGGTCTTCCATTACCAGAGTGAAATGGGATCTTTGAAACACCATCGAGGCAAAGCAGAAGAGAAAGTTTACTAATGAGTGATGTTCACTTTTGATTCTTCAGAAAATGCTTTCCAATGCTGTAATCTGAAAAAAATCCCCTGTTTTCGTGTACGAAGATGAGTAGACACAGCTTCCCCTCACAGAAGCAAAATAAAAAAGCAGAGTGTACAATCGCCTGCTCTTCCCTCGTGTTGCAGAAAAGACTGCTGAGGACAGTGCCTCGATAATTTTTGTAATAATTAACAATGAAAACTTTATCCAGTCCCACCAAAGCAAGCAGCAAAACTGCCACAACTTACAGCAGGGTCACGCTCTCCTTGCTGATGTTCGCAGCAGTTAAAGCAGCAACTTCCATAATGCTCTAAAACCAGCTCGGCACTATGGAAGGTACAGGCAGGCACAGAAACCCCCTGCTTCCATCCTTAGGGAAACTCAGCACTTAACACCTCGAGCCTGCCCCCGCAAAGACACAATGTTGTGCATTCCGAGCTGGTCTCAGCCCCACGAACCAGCCAAGAACCAGCGAAGCCGGCACACACACCTCACACACCCCGACACAGCCATACCTGCCTTCCTTGGGAAGTATCCCTGGACTCCAGCATCTCACTTTAATGCCATCTCTTTCATCTCTGACGTGGCATTACCTAAATTCCACTGGAATCTTTTCAGAAACTAAAGAGTTCACTACTTTTTTCAATCACTTTCCCTAAAGTTTGAAGATTTTACAACGCAAGTTGAGCAGCCACGCAAGGCACCTGTGTGACACGAGGCACAAACAACAGCAGCTCTGCCACCACGTCCTCTCACAGGTACTTCCAGTGGTACCCAGTTCTAACAGGTACATCATCCCACTCACCTGCACACACACAGACATCCCCTGAACAACTTCTTCCAAAAATTACGTTCTCAGGCAATCGATTCTTTAAGCTGATTTTCTGTTTTCATTAGAGGATTTAACCAATATATTTCAATTATACAGAAGAGCTGGAGGCAGTGGTCAGCAAGTACTTTTTATGACCCTCATCTAGTCTTTTAAAAGCCTTCTACAGAAACGCTCAGGCAGGCACAGGAGTGGGAGGGAGAGGAGGAGGAGAAAAGGAACAGCACTACAGAGTCCTCATCATAGCTTCACATAAATAAAGTCCAAACTCTATACGATTTGACCTTGAATGAATAATAATACACAAAACAAATACAAGGACGAGCACAAATTAAGAATGAACGTTCAAAGTAATGAATGGTTAATGAAGAAGCGTATAAGCGTCCCTTGTTTAAAAACACTGATTAAAGAATCGACGGAGGGAAAAAGACAACCCAAACACATTGCGATGCTACGACTTGGGGTGGGCGGGTAGGTAAAAAAGTCGCGGTTTAGAAACGAACCTGCGCGACCCAGAGCCCAGACCCAGCGGCGACCGCCCTGCCCGCGGCAGCTGCGCTACTTTCGGCGCTGCTCGGCGGAGCGGAGTTGGCGGCGGTGACCGCCCCGAGCCCGCCGGCGGCCGCGGCTGGCGCTGCCCGTCCCCATCCCAACTTCACCTGTCTCACGGGGCTGCCGGCGCTCCGCGCCCTGCCCCGCTCCTCCCGCGGGGGCCGGAGCCGGGGCGCTCGGAGGAGCCGGACCGGCGCAGGGAGATGCGGACAGGCTCCCGCCCAGCAGCGAGACGGGAGACCCCGGCCGGAGCGGTCCCGGAACCGCGGCAACTTCTGCCGCGCGGCGCGGCGCGACCTGGCGGGTCCGTCCGTCCATCCATGCACCCACACCCCCGCCCGCGGAGCCGAGCCCCCGGACCCACCCTCTCCCCCGGCAGCGGNCGGGCCCGGCGGGACAGCCGGGAAGTTGCTGCCGCCTTCGAACGCGGATTTTCACGTGTCTTGTTAAATACACGGCAGCGCTACAGAACGAGTCAAAACTGATTTTAGTTGTATGCTTACCCCACACCGAATTCCCAACACCGCGTTCTCACCAGCCTCCTCCTGCTGCTCGCCACGCAGTGCTGAGGGCGCTTGCAGTGCTTCTGTAACAACTCCAGGTAATCACAGAATCATTGAATTATTAAGGTTGGAAAAGCCCTCTGAGACCATCGAGTCCAACCTATGATCGATCACCACCTTGTCAACCAGACCAGGGCACTGAGTGCCACGTCCCGGCTTTCCTTAACCACCTGCAGGGACGGTGACTCCACCACCTCCCTGGCAGCCCATTCCAGTGTCTGTTCGCCCTTCCTCCCAATGTCCCACCTAAACGTCCTCTGGCACAGCTTAAAACCCTGTCCTCTCGTCTTGTCACTTGTCACCCGGCAGCAGAGCCCGACCCACAGCCGGCTGCACCAGGTGGGAGCTGTAGAGACCGAGAAGGTCCCTCCCGAGCC
The DNA here is from genome assembly GCA_013397115.1 of Edolisoma coerulescens. Lineage (NCBI taxonomy): Eukaryota > Metazoa > Chordata > Aves > Passeriformes > Campephagidae > Edolisoma > Edolisoma coerulescens. The sequence continues at coordinate 3,287,437 of VWZW01004119.1, forward strand.
TCCTTTTCTCCAGCTGAGCCCTCCCAGCTCCCTCTGCTGCTCCTCATCACACCTGCGCTGCAGAGCCTTCCCCAGCTCTGTTCCCTTCCCTGGACACGCTCCAGCCCCTCAATGTCCTTCCTGAGGGGCCCAGAACTGGACACAGAATCACCATCTTTGCCCAAGGAACACTGGTCCCGTTTACTTTCAAATTCATCTAAGTCATATTTCTGAGGGAAGTAATTAGTGCAAGAGATCACCAAACTGGCAGGAGTCCTCGACTAAGGAGGGAATATTTGTTGATTGCAGGGAGGATACTGAATCCATCACTTTTTAAATACATGAAGTGAATGATCTCAGTTTACTTTATATGCACTACTTAAAAATTCAAATAGGCATTATTCAGCAGAACTTTTTTTTTCTTCTTTTTTTTTTTTTTTTTTTTTTTTTAGACTCAATCATTAGTT